>OX381714.1:19175620-19775620 GCA_947462335.1 Harmothoe impar
AAGGCCAGCTCGCCTGACTTAGCGCTTGATGCTTCTCTACAGAAGGGATGTGGGTAGGGGCAGGGGGGGGGGGGGTGTCACTCCAGCAGAAAAGACAGTAAGCCACGACTATTTGTCAACTGCAGCTTCAGGCAGCTATAATCCATCAACCACTCTCTGTCCACTTAGCAATCTTCTCGTTGTGGATGCCCTTACTATATATACTTACTTCATACTCATGTTTTTGGATACTGATCCCTCCTCCAAGTACCAACGAATATTATTACCGGGTACTATGTTGCAATGTGTAAAAGAAAGAGTCCACTTTGCTACTTTTGTGTAGGTCTCGGGTCTCATTCAAAGAGAGGAGGAAAGGCGGTATACAACATGGCTTCCCAATAAAGCATAATCAGGTGGTGAACATATGGGAATATACAAGTGAATTGACACCTTTAGGCCTATGTCATAGGGCTATAGGGTAAATTCACCATAAGTTGGACAGGTACCCTCAGGCGGACAGTGGGATTTGAGGTTATTCATGTACACTACGACTTCTAGTTTTAGTTCCTTTTGTAAATAATGACATTTAAACTTTATCATTATTAACAAATAATGATCTTAAAGTGCTTAATAATCACAAAATCAAGTTTCCATCTCAATGTATGTGCCCGACTCCAGGTGAATTTACCATAGGAAGGCTTAATACAGCATCATACTCCATATCTGAGTACCGTGTAATGTGTCTCAAGGTAGTAGTGTACATCCCCATGAGACAGTTGACACTGGAGGGACTCTAGGAGAGCGGGGAATCACCTTGTTATCTCACAAGGGGAGGACGTGTCACCTGTCGACATACTACAACGGGCCAACAGGGTTTTTATTTCCTTAATTGAAATGAAAATGTGTGTATCCTTTTGTCTGCCTAGGAAGAGGCTGCAGGGCGGGGGATAAGAGAGCAGCAGAGGGTAAAACTTAACCATATAAGGGCAGTGAAGTACTTAACGTGGCATTCTCACCGAGCGTTTCCCACTCATAATTCTATTACTGTTCTAGTCTGCTATGTGGTAAGTGCGAGTGGTGAGACTGCCCCTTTAAAGGCGCAAATCTCGGTACCCCTCCACCGACAGCCAGAGTGGAGCGGGGACAGGTACTTTAGAATATCCCTGTATACCTAAGGGTAGTATGGGGTTAAACGTGCTTATGACCCTTGTCACCATGATGCATGAATGCAGTCCTGGCAAGTAGACAACCTTTAGGGACGGCATGACGCAGGAATGTAGCTCAGGTGAGAATATCGCCAGGGATGCATTTGTACAACATGCTACAAAGTACATAACACGTTAAAGCACCCCACTGCCCCTAAAGAGTTAACCTGTAGAACAGATATTAGCAGAAATTGACTGAGCCTCTTCTGAGTACTTCACCCTTAGACTTACTGTGAAGGACTAAGTCGACAAGTTGTCTTGGTTACTCGTCTTGTCCCCTTGATAGACGATGGCAGTTTCCCTTTGTCATATTCTCTATAGGCCTTATTACGTGCACCTTTAGGACGTTGACCGCACCAGGGCTCAGTATAAATGTCGTCAAACAATGGTCGGACATCTGGCAGATTGCGCACATACCTGTGGGGTATCTTATCTAAAAGGCTGAAGTAGCCCATCCATTGACTGTATTAAGAAACCCAAATGTCCGAATGAGTGTCCATCCTTCTTTGGCGTTGAATGGCCAGTGACAAAGGCTACTTTCCATATACTACTTGCTTGTTGGTATTGGAAGCGTAGGACTTCCCGGGAGTAGTTCCAAGTTGCTGTACTATTTACTTCGGTAATTTTTCCACCCACACTCAATTCCTTCATTACCCCCTTTCCTACATTCCGATACCTCTCTCCTCCAACCTTACCTTCCTCCTCCCTCATTCCCGAATCAGAGATCCTGTTCCCCGTGTAGCCAGGTGGGCCCCCCTCCCTCCTTGCTCTACGGACTTCCCTGTCCCTTTCCCCAATATCCCTGCCCCCGGGCTCTCGTCTCCACCCCCTTTTTGTACGTCCTACGTCCCTCTCCCAACTCCCTCTGTCTCTCTTAGTGTCTCTCTGTCTGCCTCTGTCTCTCTGTGTGTCTCTTTGCCCCTCCGTCCGTCCGTCCGTCCGTCCGTCCGTCCCTCCCTCCCTCCTTCCCGTCAGTCCGTCCGTCCGTCCCTCCCTCCCGTCCGTCCCTCCTTCCTTCCCCCCTCCCTTCCTCCGTCCGTCCGTCCGTCCCTCCCTCCTTCCCGTCAGTCCGTCCGTCCCTCCCTCCCGTCCCTCCCTCCTTCCTTCCCCCCTCCCTTCCTCCGTCCGTCCGTCCGTCCGTCCGTCCGTCCCTCCTTCCTCCCGTCCCTCCCTTTCTCTCTCCCTCCTGCCCTCGTCCCCGACCCTAATCCGCACCCCGAGGTCCCGTCCCCCCGGGGCGGGTGGGTGGCGGCTGGAGCAGCTCGGGGAGCGGCTCGTGGCAGACAAAGAGTGGCTCATTACGGCAATTAGCCTGATTACGGCTCAGTGCCCGGCCGTGGGGCTGGGGTGACACCTGGTGGCTCTAAGCTGCACTAATCCGCTCACACGCCGCGCCCCGGTAATAAGGTAATGAGGGCTAGAGAGCCGCGTGGTGCTTTAACTCTAGATATCGATATGAGGCATGGATGCAGCACTGGCGAGTAACTCGCCAGGGCTGCATCCATGCATCCTGACGACCCTATTGGGTTGATACACACCTGAAGGGTCGGCATGATGAATGAAAGCAGCCCTGGTGAGTTACTGTTACTCCCCACGGCTGCATTTGCGCACCATAGCGACAAAAGGTATACACATTAAAGAACTATGCGGCCCTTAAAGGGCTCCACCAGCGCCGTCGTCACAGAGATGCTGGTGCCGGTTTTTGTCACAGTCCTCCTGTAGGTACCACAGGCATACAAAGGCCATGTTTTTTTCTCTCACCTGTGTTTTTTTTTCCATTATTTTATTACACTTTCCTTTTTCTTTTAATATGCCAAGAGGACGTGCTGGGTGAACTTTGTTAGGATTTGTTACATGAATGACTTACTTTATAGTGACAATCCACGACGTTGTTGCAGAGCATGGGAGGAAAGGGATATTGGTAAGTAATGAAGGCATACCTGAAGGTGGTTCAAATGGACGCATCTTTCTCTGTCTTCTCTGGCCTGCACCTTGGGACCGAATTGAAATGATTCCTAAGCTACATCAATTTGGTGAGAAAGATATCACAATTCAGAGAAAAAATATAGGTGATATAATTCTGCTTTAACTCTACTACGTGTATAGGTGCACTACAGGTGGGTGGCATGGCGGTACTAGCAGGAGGAGGTAGGCGGGAGGAGGGCGGGGGCAGGCCGGCGCCGTCAGCCCCGACTGCCGGTCCCCCACCTGACTCCCCCGGGGCCTGCCCAGTAAACACACCTACGTTGTATGAACGTAATTTCAGTACGTAATATAAACGTCCAAATGTAAGGGTTGTTTTACGTTATCGAACGTTAATAAACGTTAATTAACGTTTATATATGTTATTTGAACGTTAGTTTCAGGTTGCTTAAACGTTATTTCCACGTTTGATTACGTTTTGTAAATGTTATGATGCGGGTTCGAATCCTGTATAAATCAATTCTTTTTTTCCTGGAAAACGTATTGTACTGGGGCCCTGACCTGGCTGTAACTTGATTTGTCATGTGAGAGAGAAAGAGAGACAGAGGTAAAGAAAGGACAGACAGAGAGATGTTATCATTTTATATAATTCCAAGGAATACTGGTTACAGGATTCGAAACCACATGATGATATTTACTTATTTATTTCTAAAGGTTAAAATATAGAGAAGCTGTTAACCATTTTGCTCTCATATGGATGAGTAGAAATGCTGCCACCTCTGAGAAGGGAACCCTAGACCATTGGATTTGAAGTCCACTGCCTAACCTTCTGAGCTAACCGGGCTGTGGGTGTCAATGCAAGAATACTGGAGGCTAATCGTCAGAGAGCCTTTCTTAGCATGTTCTTAGCATTGCTATATGTTTGGGTTTATTAAGCCTGCTTAGGAACCTTATTTGATAATAGGGACCTTTAGCACACCCGACGTAGCTCACTAAACGTTGACGCATCCTATGCCTTCAGCACTGCTCATTTAATGCAGACATATCCTATCCTTTCAGCACTGCTACGTCTAATGAGTTTAATCAGGTTTTACGTGGTTGCTAAAGGTCCCTATTCTACATTCCAATTCTATTGTCCAAATATCCAAGTGTGTCATTCTAAAGCCTGAGGAATGTGTTGCCATTCCAGCACCTACATATAAGCGGTTAAAGACTTTTAGCAACCCCAATGTAGTTATGTTTTATGAGCTAAGTCGGGTTCACTAAAGGTCCCTAATATGTAGTAACCTAATACCTTGCCTGAGAAGTACATTCTTTCTCCATAAACATGCATGTATGTAGGCTTCGTGGCCTCATGGTTAGCATGGCTGCCTTCAAATGCTATGTTAAGTTACTGTAGGTTCGAATCCTGCATGGTTTGGGGAATTTTGTCCTATTCCCTCTCTTTGAACAGATTTATCCAAACCTAATTTATCATCTGTAAATTATTCTAAATGTATATAAAGGTTTCTTTTTTTCTCGCACAATAAATTATGTAAAACCCATAGAAATTCTGCTGAACTGATCTAGGCCTGATAAAACATCTACATCTGTGTTTCATGAAGTACATTGTCATTTGTGACCTTTAGCAATAAATGCATAGCTATGTCCATGTTAAAAGAGCTGTGTCAGGTTTGCTAAAGGTACCTAATTCCTACCTGAATTACTCTGACCTACGCTGGGCATCAAAAAACACCAGTCAAGCTAGGTCCGTGGCTAAAGCTTGGGACTTCAGAGCAAGGGGTCTAGGGTTCTCTTCTCTGCTAATATTTCTACTGATGTACATGAGGGCAAAATGTAATTAACAAATAAGAATAATCCTGAAATAAATACACTGTCTTTTTTAAAGCGATGTAGTTTTAAAAATCATATATTTACATTTGAATAATAAAAATGATAGTTGTATATTTTCTTAGGTTAGGTTTAGGTAATTTACATAAATAAACCTGGAAATAAAGTTAACATTACGTAAATAAACGTTCATTAACGTTCATTAAGGTTTAATAACGTAAAAGAACCCTTACATTTGGACGTTCTTTTAACGTAGAAAAGTTACGTAATTCAGACATAGAAATGACGTTCTTTGAACGTTAAGTAACGTAAGTGTGTTTACTGGGTGCCTCCCTCCAGCACCCCCACCAGCCGCCAGCACTGGTCGCAAATTACTCTGATTCTCTCCGCCATATCAATAACCAGCGCCGGACGATATGACGCTAATCATGACAAATTACTCCCTCCCAGCCCTGGCCCGCCTCCCTATTTTCCCGCTAATTCGGAATTAATTGCGCAATAAACCAACAAAGGCCTAAAAAGGTACAACATCCCCCACAAAGTGGGAATCCCAGGGTGCGGACACCCTCCCCGGCATCGCCACCTCTTCCTCCAACCTTTCACCCTCCCTCCAGAGTCCTCCCTGACTAAATCTCTTGCAAATTTATAATTTCCTCATCTCGGTGAAGGGCGCAATTTCCTCCCGATTCCCTGCCCCCTGTGAGCTGTTGGCGGGGGTGGGGCGCAGATATAGGGAGCAAACAGGGCGATAATGGATACAAATGGCGCTGGGCGGTCGCATGGCAACGGCCGGGTGGCGGCGCGCCGGTCGCTGGTCAGTGATGGATCGTGGCGCCCCTGGTGGCGCCCCTCAGAACTAGAGTGGTCACAAATCTCGTTGTCACGTGACCCCCAAGTCTCGGGCCTCAATCTATTAGTGCGCAGGGCGATCAGTAACTCGCCGCGCGGAGGACTCAGTTCTCCATACCAACCCCCACTATCGCCTACTCCCCCTACTCCCATCCACCTACCTACCTATAGGGAGCGGTCATTTATAACTAACATTTCTTGCCCCCTCTTTGCAGGATTGACTGTTTTATTCTCCCCTCCCCCAACTGAGACTTCAGAAATCATTCGGGCACGCAACCTTTTATGTATAACATGTAGTAACGTTTTGGCCTATTCGTTGACAATAACTTTTGCACCCCTCCTAAATAGGGAGTGACGTGTTTTTGCCCCCCTCCAAAGAGCCCCCCCCCGCAATCTGTCCAAATGACCACCCCCGTCCACCCCATCCCCTTCCCCAATCAGCTCACCTTCCTCCAGGTCCTAACACCAGCGACTTATTGAATAATGACCGTTTGATGCCCCAGTAGTGTAAGTTACCGCGCGGTCATTAGTTAGCCGGGAGGAGGTGGCGGGTTGTTAGTGGTGCGCCGACAGGTAGACGGGGAGGGAGGGGGTAACAGAGTGAGGGCTGGTGAGGGATTGAGGATGAGGATGGCGTACCAGATCAGGTACAGCATAAGGATGAAGTACCACAAACAAGTGCAGCAGGGCGACAAAGAATCAGACACAGCAGAGGGACAAAGTACCTGACACAAGGACAGCAGAAGGACAAAGTACCAGACACAGCGGAGGGACAACGTACCTGACACAAGGACAAGAAAAGGGCAAAGTACCAGACATAGGAACAGCAGAAGGACAAAGTACCAGACATAGGGACAGCAGAAGGACAAAGTACCAGACATAGGGACAGCAGAAGGACAAAGTACCAGACAAAGGACAAAGTACCAGACACCAGTAGCGGATAGACTCTTAACTACAGGCCAAAAGGAGAGGGTGCGCGTCCCCATCAAAATCCACCACAGGGACATCAAAAGGACAAAACACCAGACACAGGGACAACAGAAGGACAACGTGTCTGACACAAGGACAGCAGAAGGACAAGGTACCAGACATGCAGGGACAACAGACGGACAAAGCACCTGACACAAGGACAGCAACAGGCTAAACGATGTATTAATGGCCTTAATATAACGCTGGTGTAACAATTAAAAGAGCTTTAGCAACATGTTACGAAATCATTATATTAGTGAAAACGAGTTCTATTAGTAGAGCGAACCCTAATATAGCACTAATGTAGCAGAAGTACTAATATGTCGACTTTGGAAACAGCAAAAAATATCTTTACATCAAATAGAGGTTAAGAAACAGGCCCCAGGAGAATGAAGTACATCTACCATAAACAAGTAGAACAGGGGGACGATGTACCTGACACAACAGAAGGACAAAGTTCCATTACACATAGCCTCCTCCTTTTCCAAAACTCCCTACATTTTAAAATGCTGACACAGTTTCATTGATGTCACTGCTAAATTTACAACAAGTAAACGTAGGTCGATGTACTTGCAATCGAAGAGCTTCATTGTACAAACGTGAACTAACCATAAATATACCGCATAATGCTTTAATGTATTATGTCCATTTGTAGTCATGATGGATGAACGTCCTGGCGAGTAACTCACCAGTAATGTAGTCAAGTACATTTTATGATGTTGATACACTCCTGAAGGGTCGGCATGGTGCATTCATGTGGCAGCACTGGCTATAGTACTGCCCAGCACCGCGGCCCTTAACGGGTTAAACCTCAGCATTGCCCCATCCTCCCCATAGACACAACCAAAAACCAATAACCCAGCCTGAATAAGTCATAATCCAATGATCAACACAATCCGGGGAATATCCACCACACCATCCATTGCTGCTAATGATATCAGTGCCCGGGGATTAAGTTAAGGAATCTGCACTTGCTCTGGTCATAACCCTCTAAGGGCCGCATAGGGCATTAAAGCATTGTGCCCTCTGTCGGCATGATGTATGAATGCAGCCCTGGCGAGTAACTCGCCAGGGCTACATTCGTGTACCATGCCGACCCTACAGGGCTAATACACCTCCACAGGGTCGGCATGATGCACGAATGAAGCTCCGGCAAGCTACTCGCCAGGGTTTGCGTTCCTCTACCATGCCGACCAAGCGTATTAAAGCAGTATGCGGCCCTTAAAGGGTCATAAGGTTGTAGGGTGCGGAGGGTTCAGGCTGAGCTGAGTGATGATGAGGTGATAGGAGGCGGCCAGAGGACCAGGGGGCTCTAGGGTCTGGGCCAACCAAATTAACCCTTTAAGGACGGCATGCTGCCTTAAGGCTGTCGTCATGATGCATCAATGAATAAAGCGCCAGTGAGTAACTCGCCAGCGTTACATCGGTGCATCAACCCTAGGGTCAGTATAACACTGGCGAGTTACTCACCCGCACTGCATTCATGTATCATGGGGACAAAGGGTATAGTACATTAAAGCACTATGCGACCCTTAAAGGGTAAAGCATCCCTAACACACATCACACACCCCGACACAACACAATGACAGTGTTCACTGAAGGTGATCCGTCTAGGCTTAATTTCTTTTGATGACAGATGGGAATCATTGGAATAATGAAGTACATGTATACATTATGGCATCGTTCATTCTCATATTATTTCTGCAGCGGTCCTCTATAATTTGGAATTATGTCGCATGCATGCTCCGAGGGATTCTGCAATGTTCTCACAATGAGAACGTCAATCCAATATACATACAAACGTTTTGTTGTGAAATTGCAAGATAATGTGTGAATTTGCTGAGTCATGCAGTTATGACATAGAGAAAGTTTCACACCGGATACTGACCTTTTCAAGCTATTCATGATAATATAGTATAATTCTCATCCTTCAATTATTACTGTCAAGTTGATTTCAAAAGAATAATGCCTGAATGATACTAAAAACTGAAATTCGTAGCAATAAGTTGGATGGATAGCTTTTATAACATTTACAATTACCAGGTGAGACATTTTGATACTATTCAATAACCGTGTTAAAACCGCACTAATGATGACAAAACTAAAATATTAAAGAAAACAACCAAAACCATAATCCTGCATAAGTAAGTAAGAGAAAAGTGAAAATAGCAAATGCATTAGATTAATAGTTTTTATAACATTTAGATTACCAGTTGACCATCTTGATGGTAATGCACAATAGATCTAAAAATACTAATAATGATATTTAAACTAATACATCTTAAGAATAAAAGAAAACACTTACAATGAAGCTATGCATCGACACAAATCATAAGGTTCAGTAATAGTAGATCAGTATATTCTTTTGATTGTTTATTTGCCTAAATCATAAATAGTCTTCTGTAACAAATACAGTTTTCGCTAACTGAATCATCTCAATTCAATCTTAGAAATATGTTTGACATTCGAGAGCTCGTACAACATACAAGCACAATATCAACATATACATTAAACTGGTCATCATGACAGTCTGACAACGTTAATGAAAGCATTATACATGTAAATATCACAGTGGTCAACATGGACAAAGGTTGAACAATATGTACACATAATATTATGACATGGTCAAATTGATTCAATAAAAAATTTTAAAAAGATAATAGATAATTGTCTGTAGTATTAAGTTTACAACAAATATGGTTACTCACTCAGGTACATTTCTTTGGCGTTTAAAGTACTGCTTCGCTTTGCCCTATATGCTTTTCTAAAATGTCCTGTGATCTTTATCCTAATACATGCAAATTAGTTCATATTGATCATGGAAGAAACAACATAAAGCTGAATCAAACCTTTGAACAGGGCACCCTTTTCCAGGAAATGCACCAAACTCAACATAATTCAGAAACACACTTCCCTCATAGGAATTACCACGTACAAGGCAAGCCCTGACAAAACAGGTCCTTATCTCTAGACGCTATCGGCTATTTGAAATGTAATCAGTATTACACCAAGTCACTGTGCACTTGGTATGACTGGTATCTGTAACCACACATAAAGATAAGATACACCTATACAGCAGTAAATAACTATAGGCTGTAATGCATCATCTGTACCATGCGTGCATGCACCGACCTTAACCCCTTAAGGCCACACAGTGCTTTGGTGAACTAGATGCGACTTAGTGTCATGATGCATTACTGCAGCTAGCAACCCGCCAGGTGCCTCATTTATGCATCATATGGCGACCCTTCGGTAGTATATCAACCCCATAGGATCCATATGCTACTTGAATGCAGCATTGGTGAATGACTCACATCATGATGTCAAAGAGAAATAATGCATTAAGGTACTATGCGGACCTTAAAGGGTTAACAGACGTGCGACTGTCATTGAGAATACTGACACTGGTGTCTGGGCTAAAATTGGGGTCTATCATTTGTTAAATTGGGGTCTATCATTTGTTATTCCAATGAAATAATTTATCATTATCTTTGTATAGAACATGGCTTCATCCAGTATAATTATATGCACTGATGTTGGTACTTGTCAGATTTACTTGACAGAAAATAATAATGCCAGTGACATAATTTACAAATTCATCACGATTGCCTAAGCCGAAGGTCTCTTGTTAAGCATCATTGGAAATGTAGCAAATGAATTAAGCTAACTTAATTGACTTGCAATAGGTATATAATATTAACTTCTTTTTGGAGAAACAAATGTATACTTTTAAGTATGTTGCCAATGTGCTTACAGCTGTATGAACTTCTTGGTGTCCTATGCCATGCCACCTAGGCTGATACAGACTTTATACCTCGGCGCCCAACAGATGAGTGGTAATAATACTTAAAAACGCCGATAAAAAGTCATTATGAAGCATTCTTTTGTCTGTCAGAGCAGTAGGGGCCCCTACCTGCCCGTCCCAACCTCGACTCACCGGCTGGTCCGCACACCATCGGGGACGGGGCGGTTTAACTTTCGGAGGGTTTGGTGTCATAAAGTCAGTGGTGGTTGTTTGCCGACTGGGGGTAATAGCTTCCATGATAGGCGTATTATATTAAGATAATGAGGCTAGGAAGGCGCGATAAGCATCTCCAACCCGGCTATCTGTGGACCCCCGGTAATAAACTAGTCTTTGTCACGACACTCCGAGAGGTGGCGCGTCGACACTGGCGCATGCGCACACTGCCTTTAGTGTCGCCCACTGGTGTCATTCTCTGTCGCGCATGCGCAGTTTGTGTTTCCGCTTTTGTGACTCAGGGATATTTACTGTAGATGTTGAGTTCTGAAAAATAATCGCTCTAAAGCGTCTCCCGAACTGAAAGACATGAAAGGGGAGTGACGGAGGTGTGGGGGAAGGGGCTGTTGTCTGTTTGTCTTTTGACATGTGATGCCAACCGGTGCGGTGAGTTTGTGGGTAAAACCCTCAACGTTTTCTGTGTAAAATGGGACTCTTTTAAAGGCTTTTAAAGTTCTTTGCAAAATGCTTCCATTACAAGTCAATCTATGAGGCTCTGTTGCCAATAAATCAGTTCATTACAATGGTCGATACCGACTGTCAATTTGTCATGCTCGAAAATCACAAGCTGGGTCCACCTTCCATTCCCAAGGAAGCCTATATCATGAAGTCAGATTCAAATGTTGGCTCTTTAATCTGGGCGGAATCTGGTATGTCCCCTTCAGCGTCAACATCGTAAAAGCTCTATCACTTGGGACGGTTCCACTCTGTTTGATATTATTCTACAGTATTCATTGATGCCATGGACACATAATACGACTGTGAGAAATGGGTTTGAAGTTTGAAAACATTATTGGCACGAGAGGTGACTACAAACCTCACTCATCGCCCAACACTATCAAAATAATGTACATAAACTAAGGTACGACATTCCATTCATCCGGTTTATCAGATGTAAATAATATTCACTAGTTAAGCAAGTGACTTAAAATATTCTAGGCCTTTGTTGAGGTCTACAAATTTACTGAAATGCTTTGGTTACAGATAATATTGCTCATTATTACGAGTTTTACGAGTATGGTCATATCTACTTAACCCTGCCCCTCGTGCTCTCCACTAATGGTCTCATGTTTTAATTAATTAGTTGGATTTGCTTTGTCAATAATGGTCTCTTGCAGATGTGATAGTTGTAATTGCCACCAGAAAGTCTGACTCTCACGCAAAAAATGAATCCACTCCACAAGCACCACATGGACAATGGGCTTATTTACAATATAAGCGCCGCACAGTGCTCTAATGCACTGTAAATGCACTATACCCTTTGCCGTCATGATGCATAACTGCTACCCTGGTGAGTGCTGCATTCATGCATCGTGCACACCACATAGGGTTGATACACTGCCGAAGGGCGGTGATGATGCATGAATACAGCCCTGGTAAGTAGAATCCCCATGGCTGCATTCATTCATATCGAGGAGGATGTAATTGATTAATATTAGCACTCTGTGGTCCTTACAGGGTTATCTACCCCTGGAGTGTGTGCCTCGTGTACTGTAGTGTGGGTTCTGGGTACTTTGTGGGTTCATACAGAACAAGCAGGTGTGTGGTGTCTGTTGAAACACACCTGAAGAAGGGTCCAATCACATTAATGTTAAATGCCAGTACAAAACACTAAAAACTATAGTGAACACATTGAATTGCTGTTATATATTGTACCTGCATTCAGCTCGTCTTCTAATGTTGTGATTGCTCAAGGGTATTTCCTTTAAATTCTCCATATATATTCTGTATGAGTGAAATGATGTTATGGTAATTGTATCCCAATTTGGCAACTTAGCCAGGAAATACCTGTGAAATCGCTCTATCACTGTAGATGCTAAAAGTTGTTAAATGGTTTGCTATTGAAGTGTAAATGGTATTTTTTTAATTTCTGTTAGTATATGGAACAATACATGTTCAGCACATATTTGTGAATCCTCACGACAAAAACGATTCAATTCTGTACATCTCCATCACAATTAATATCGTTTGTCATGTATAGTGAGCAGTTGTATCATTTCTGTGCTAGATAATAGTGCTTCAAAATGTGAATTATGCTATGGGACCCTGCGTTCACGTTCATGTGTGAATATTTTGTATAGCACAAACATAATGTTTCTATGATATGTTGTTCCAATGGCTCATACTTGATTATCATAGGTTTAACATGTTATAAATATGCTTTTTTAATACAGTGAAGTATTTACCTGATAAGATAATGCACATCATTGCACGATGATATTATAGATTGAAGGGAATTGTGAGCAGGTATACATGGAATTATACCACAAGAGTTCAAAATAATGTACCCTCAAAACTATAGCACATTATGTCGAGTTGAACTTTTACATCCTGACTCCAGACCATGTGCCGTATAGCACCTATACCCGCACTTCAGTGACGGGGGCCGGGGGGGGGTCTGCCCGGGGGGCGGCACACAATTAGTTCTCATACAAAATTCATGCCTAATTTAGAACGATGCCTGGCGGCGGCGGACGGCAGCTCTGCACGTCTCCCATACCGCTCCCCCTTACAAGCTCTATTAACCCCGTAAGGGCCGCGTGATGCTTTAATACGCTATGCTCTTTATCATCAGGGGGATGAATGCAGCCCTGCGAGTAACTCACCAGTGCTGCATTCTAGCATTGTGCTGACCCTATGGGGTTGATACACTCCCGAAGGGTAAACATGATGAACAAATACAGCTGTGGTGAGTAGACTCACCAGGGCTGCAGTCATGCTTTTTGACAATAAAGGACATCACATTAACGCACTTTGCGGCCTTTAAAGGGTTAACCGTGGAGGGCGCGGATCCCGGCTCCAGAGCCTAACCCAATAAAGTCGCCTTAATACCCGGGCCTAAAACAAACCTGCTGAATTATTAACACCCGGCCCGGGCTTTGGCTACAAACGAAAATTTAATTAAGCAAACAGGTTAATTATGTGATATTAGCCGGCGGCAGGGGGGTTAAGGGGCCGGGCCAGGTTAAGTCCACGAGCCGTCATATTTCGGCGTAGGGCGATATTAGGGCAATCTCATAAAAGGGCCCTGAGGGTAGGGGGTATTAACCCTACCGGAGGGGCAGGGGGTGCTCCCCGTGGGTGTCAGGAGGGGGCGCGGGTGGAGGGTGCCCGGGGCTTCGGGCCTGCATGGTTGGGACGAGTTCAGTTGTAAGTAGTGCTTCATGCATGTATAAGGGAAGTGTCCGGTACATAGACCAGGTATCAGTAGTATAAAGAAAGTGTCCGGTAGACAGTCCAGTTGTAAGCCGTGTAAAGAAAGTGTCCAGTAGTTGTAAGTAGTATAAGGAAAGCGTTCGGTACACAGTCCAGTTGTAAGTAGTACAGGGAAAGTGTCTGGTACACAGTCCAGTTCTAAGTAGTAAAGGGGAAAGTGTCCAGTACACAGTCCAGTTGTAAGTAGTATAGGGAAAGTGTCCGCGGCACAGTCCAGTTGTAAGTAGTATAGGGAAAGTGTCCGCGACACAGTCCAGTTGTAAGTAGTATAGGGAAAGTGTCCGCGACACAGTCCAGTTGTAAGTAGTATATGGACAGTGTCCAGTACACAGTCCAGTTGTAAGTAGTATAGGGAAAGTGTCCGCGCCACAGTCCAGTTGAAAGTAGTATAGGGAAAGTGTCCGCGACACAGTCCAGTTGTAAGTAGTATATGGACAGTGTCCGGTACAAGTCCAGTTGTAAGTAGTATAGGGAAAGTGTCCGCGCCACAGTCCAGTTGTAAGTAGTATAGGGAAAGTGTCCGCGACACAGTCCAGTTGTAAGTAGTATATGGGCAGTGTCCAGTACACAGTCCAGTTGTAAGTAGTTTAGGGCAAGTGTCCAGTACACAGTCCAGTTGTAAGAAGTATAAGGAAAGCGTTTGGTACACAGTCCAGTTGTAAGTGGTAGAGGGAAAGTGTCCGCGACACAGTCCAATTGTAAGTAGTATACGGAAAGTATCCGGTACACAGTCCAGTTGTAAGTAGTTTAGGGCAAGTTTCCAGTACACAGTCCAGTTGTAAGTAGTATAAGGAAAGCGTTTGGTACACAGTCCAGTTGTAAGTGGTAGAGGGAAAGTGTCCGCGACACAGTCCAGCTGTAAGTACTAGAGGGAAAGTGTCTGGAATACAGTCCAGTAGAGGGAAAGTGTCCAGTACACAGTCCAGTTGTAAGTAGTATATGGAAAGTGTCCAGTACACAGTCCAGTTGTAAGTAGTATATGAAATTGTCCGGTACAAGTCCAGTTGTAAGTAGTATATGGAAAGTGTCCGGTACAAGTACAGTTGTAAGTACGTGTAGTATAGGGAAAGTGTCTGGTACACGGTCCAGTTGTAAGTAGTATATGGAAAGTGTGAGTAGTTTATGGATATATGTGTGAAATGCCATGAATTCTCTCTGGTAAACATCGTAATGACTAGGACGTAGGGTTTTATTTACTGTGCTGTTTGAAAAGTCATTTTATCATAGCTTTGAGGGTAAAAGGAGGGTGCGAATTATGAAGGGTAACGCCATCAGCGAACAGAACAATGTTAGCAAAACAGGGTCTATGCTGCCAGCTCTTAATTCTACATCTTGATAAAAGAATACTCCATACACACCGGCCCTTATTCAAGGCGTATTGCAAAGTGTATTCATCAATTTGAATACTCGTCTACTCAGGTGCCTATTCAACTACAGTAAAATACGATATCTACAGCTCTTTGGTAGTCTGGCAAATAGAACCGCAGCCATAGAACCACAGCGTAGAAGTCAGTTGTGTAGACTAGAATTGTAATCAAGGTAAATGGAGGTTAACTACACTGTATCAAAGGTACACGCATTACCTGACTTCTCTGACAACGCCCCCCCTCCCCTACTCACAAGCCACCCCCCCCCCCTCCACCACCCGCCGCCCACCCCTCCCAGCCCCGGCCGGCGGACGCTCTAAAACCCACAGCCGCCCATTAATTCTTGTTGTTGGTTTTCGGCCTGATCCTAATCGGGAATTGTTGGTTTTACTCCCCGCCCGCCTGCCCCGCCTCCTGTCGGCCTCCGGACGAACAAAAGCCCCCCCCCCCCGCCTCCCACACCCACACACCCACACCTCCCGCTACCCCGCCCCACCCATATAGCCCTTCCACCAGTACCTGCCTATGGGGTGTTCTCCCAACCTTTGGTATAATATGCAAACCGGTAGCAAACGAGATAAGGCAGAGAAACATAAATCAATATAGCATACATTTGAAGACGGGGAGGGGGAGGGGAAGGGTGAGTGTGATAGTTGTGACAGTCGTATTAATTATGGTGGTAGGGTGATAGGTACAGTAGACAGTTCAGTATATGTCTCATATGAGATTCACTCTATACAACAATATCTACCATATAATTATAAAAATCATAATGATGATATTTATTGTAGGATACATATCGTTGAGTGAGGTTCATATTACACCATGACATACCCTGAACCCACAGGAGGTGCTGAGCAGTCTCTGAGCTGCCTCAAGCCTCCCCTACTGGTGTGGATGGCAGCAGCATTCAACTCCAATCGTCAAGTCGCTCTATTATCGCTCGGTGCTCTATGACCCCGTTACTAATGTGATTACCGAGCTGCTCCCCAAACAGGCGAGTCGCTCATACAGGCCCATCCGTTACATAAGGGGCCCCGGGCGGGGCCGGGCCTGTCCCGGGGGACGCCCGCCCTCCCCCCGTCCCGTACCACTCACTCATCGTATAACCCTGTAAGGGCCGCAGAGTGCTGTAATGTGTTATGGAGTTTGTCGTCATGAAGCATGAATGAATCCTTGGCGAGGAGACTGCATTCATACACCCTTTCGACCCTTCGGGAGTGCATCAGCCGATAGAATTAGTATCATAGGAGTCGGATTGTAATCTACTTTCATGCATCATGATAAATGAACATGGTGTATTAAAGCACTATGCTGGCCTTAAAGAGATATAGAACCCCTCCCGGATCCCCCACGCCCACATGTCCCAATGCTGCACCCACCCACCACCCCTCCCGTCACCCTGGGCTACACCACCAACACAACCATCCGGGTTCAGAAAGGTATCACAACAATCTATACGTTATTTTACGTCAAAATAACGTTTTTAACGTTATGTAACGTTTTGCCATAACAAGGAGCCAAAGAAATAGGGTAGCCTTTATTCTGTACAACACGGCACACGTGAGACACAGCAGATTCCACCAGCCGTCATATGTCGGATTGCCCTAATATGAGCACATACGACAAGAAACAAATAGAATTAAGTGATCGGTATTATTTAGGCAGGTGGTTATAATTTTCTGGTTCCATTAAAGATATATATACTTGTTAGTTTCAATATGCATATACAATATAGATGATCCGGTTGAACGATGAATTACACTACAGTTAACATGTATGTGCATCATTATTACGATTCCAAGAGGTCACTGATTGTATTGTCCTCTATGTTAACACATCTGGATTTAAAATGGTATCTCACTTTGGACCAATTGAAGGATCACAAAACCCTGGCGGTATCAAATATCCACCCCAACCCCCACCTCTGGACGCCCCCCCCCCCCCGCTGGGAGTTAATCGATCTCCCACCCTCTTAATCGCATGATGGCTTTAACACCATCTGTTGATATTGCACTGTTTAAAAATGCAGCAGCTAACACAGGGGTAATTGTGTCATTACCCGGGGGTGCCCCCTGGAGGCCAACAGTCACACTGATAAGACACAAATAGTAAGCGATAGCCACACGGCCCACACTGCCACTGCACTTTGCAGTTTCAGATTCCCAGATATACTCCTAATCAAAATAAACATTTCGGCTGATGATTTAAGCACAATGTCATAATATAGGGTCCCACTCAGAAGGGGAGGGATGGAGATAATTCCTAATGAAAAAATATCATTACTTTATATCTTCTTTTTTTTTGGGGGGGGGGGGGGTATGTGGCTTATGAATGTAGTCCATTATTATGAGCTGCTCGCACAGCTCAATATAGAACTACTCATATCTCTGAGATGGGAGAGCTGACAGCCGCCCTGGCAGCTCGGGCCGCAGTCTGAGTAGTTTAATCAACCTCCACCATGTGTCAGCAGCGGTCTGCAGTAATGTGACGTCATGACGTGACAGGCCGCATGTGTCACGTTACGACGACGTGACTTGCTTTATGGTGAGATGAGGGTCAATCTGAGGACAGACTCGATGACATTCATTAACGCGGAAGTACATGTATGAGGAGATTAACCATGTCTTAAATGTACTGTCTGCAAGTTCAAGCTCACTTATAAATATCAATGAGAATAGAACATATGGAGGACACTGTTCATATGCAGTCATTTCTATTGAGTCCATACAAAGAGTACATCATGTACACTCTATATAATATATACGTTCTGCAGTCTCAATACTAGGCCGCACTGTAAAAAAAATGTCGTCAAAATGACATTGAATCACCGGCAACTTTTGGGACATAACTTTCACCGTTTTTTTAACGGTGACGGTCACCGTTAATTTTACGCAGAATCACTGTTCATTTTACACAGAATCACTGTTCATTTTACGTTGAATCACGGTTAATTTTACGTTAAATCAGCATTAATAGATTCACATTCAAATATACAGAGAATATTCGATAAGCCTCACAGGGAGTCTGATTATGATGACTTTAGTTACTGTAGCATACATCTAAAAACTTACGGATAAGCCATACTTTGACTTTGTCCTTATCCTATACGCACCACTGATGATCTGACTTGCATACTAGCCCTGGCCTATACAAGAGGTTTTACTCTATAGGATTAATACAAGGCAGAGTTTCCAGAGGTGAGGCTATATGCATAGTATATTACCACAAAATAGGTGTATAGATCCAGACAGCTACTTTCTTCTGGATATTATCAAGTGATCATGGTATTTTGTCAAACCTATCACAAGATTGAATTGTTAAATTGTCAAACATATAGATTAATTGAAAATCACCATTATTTCAACACTTTTATACTCCACTTCAAGGGCTCACACTCTCCAGAAAAATCTTCTTACAAACCAGGCCACCTATCTATGGCAAGATCCACCATATGTGGCTCCCTCTGGGATTTGACATTAGAAGATGAATTTACGTTGAATCATTGTAATCCAAACCAGGTTAGCATTTAACAAGGATCCACTGTGAAATGGCTGATACTTACAGTGCTTCATTGTATTCCAAATAACGGTGAATCAGCGTTAAATTTTACAGAGTGAATCTGTAAAAAGTACATCTATTTTTAACAGTGCGATAAACCCTCAGATATAAGTTGGGGTTCACATAGTTTAGTATAGACCAGACAGAGATACATGGATACATAAAGTATTTTACATTTCAAATAAATATCAACAATGATTCTCGGATAATGTTTTCCATCAAGGACATACATTCTTGACTCTTGATTGCTTATAGGTGGAAAGCTTAGTTATACACTTCGAATACTATAACGTGACTGTCGTGTACATCAATGTGCAATACTATAACAGTAACACTTCAGGAACGTCGCCTGAGCAATAACCCTGTCATATCGACCATGGTTATTGGGCTAGCATGTGCCTCTATAGACATAACCTGTCACAACAAGAGAGCAGCTCCTCAAAAAGGTCACTAGATCAGTGAGCAGCTCAGGGGGTGGGATGAGCTGCTCCCAGAGCACAGGCGGGGAGCCACCTTGGGGGTGGGGGTACTCAATAAAATGGGTACCCAATGTCAAATGACCCGCGGAAGCGGTGAGGCAAACGATTAGGGTGTTGTGACTCTCGTTGTTCTCAGAAAAAAGGGGCAGTAACTCTAGAGGAGTCTTACTAAGGTATACATGTACATAATGGAATGGAAAAATGGACAATTTTCAACTTATGTCTCCTTCACTATTTGCATAAGCAAATGTATAGGGCCCTAGACAAGGGGTTGCTGTGTCACTTGTCGATTTTAAGAAATGCCAATGTCCCTTGTCGATTTTAAGAAAAGTGTCTTGTCCCTTGTCACTAACACTGTAAAAATGTCACTAGCACTCATGTCACCTGTCGATTTTAAGGAATGCCTATGTCACTTGTCGATTTTAAGAAATGGGTCTTATCACTTGTCACTAGAGCCATGTCGATTTGTCGAGTTTACCTGTCTGGGCCCTATGTATAGGTACTATCAAAGAGGTCTCATCAAATAACAGGGGCGGTGGGTTATGTGTACGGAATCTGCATGGGGCGGTCATCTGCATTTAGCGGGTGGCTTGTCGGCTGCTGTTTTTAGGTGCATGGGCGGACGTTCGGCAGTGGGCGGGTATACCGTGAGTGCCTCCCCCGGGTGAGCTACTCCGTCTATAGAGGCGGCCTTAGGAGGTGTTAGGCTGACCCACCAGGCCTAAATGGAGCCAGATCTCTCCGCACATCAAAAATGGCCGTGCCCATCTATTTTCATTAGCAGGTCGAGAGTAGGCGGGGGCTGTGTGTGTGGGCTGGGGGCTGGGGGCATGGATGGGGGGCTTGAAAAGCGCAGCCCCATCGTGATGCTGAAAGTTTTATAACGGCGCCACTGGGGACCCTGTCCATTAGACCAGGCGGCAGTCCCGTCGCCGCGGCGGAAGCGCCAATAAATACCTTTAAATTCAACGGCGCCCAGACTAAACTGTTTCGCGGCTGCATTCATTCCCATTACGCCCATTGTCCACTGGGGGGCGCGGCAGTGGCGGCGCTGGGCGATAATGGAGTTATTGAGTGATGGGTGCTCAGCGCCCAACGAGAGGCACTTCCTTGAGGTGGGGGGGGGGGGTGTATAGGGGCCATGTCTACAAATTCTGTTACAAGCCAAAAGTAAAGTACTCAGATCGGACATTAGTCTCCATTTCGCTGCGGCGCGGCCCATGGTTAAGGGGTCGGCGATCTGCTTGGCTGCATTCAGTCTATCATCCATCAACTAGTGGTCAAGCCTGGAATGCCTAACCATGAGAGAGGAGCCTGGCCACTGCTAGCACTAGGGGCTCTCTGCATGCACCCACCCAGGAGCTCTCTCACTCCATCCCCTATTACCGCCCACCTCACTGCACTTAAGGTCAGCAGGATGGCGTGTTGGCCATGGAGGAGTACTCCAGGGTGAGTGACCATGGGAAGGGTTGAGATGACCTGCTCCATAATGTCCCCCTATCCTGACCACAAGGTCCTCACTCCACAACCTGGTTTTACACCGATACAGAGAACATTGGTAGGCCTACATGTAGAGTGCAGTACAGATAAGATCACCTTCACGGCGTCATGAATTATATACAGAGGAGATACATGCAATACAAGGGTCATGAATTACACACATAATGTAACACAAGGGGTCATAAAACACGTGTTCATGTCATAACCCGTATACACTGTGACTCTATGCTATATATGAAGTAACTTAGTTAGATTTAAATGTCATTAGGTTCCTATGTAGTTGGATTCAAAGGGTTAATGAGGTATAATTCAATGAACTCGATACTTAAATTTTCTTTGCAGTACTAAATTTTAGATAAAATATAAGATAGAATTAATGTGTTCTCTTTATATGACCAGCATGTTTTGCAAACAAATGTCACAATATATGACATATTGTCACGCCGCAGGTGTAAACCTGTTGTATGGTAAATCTATTATGCACTGAGATGAATTGAATAACACAAAATTACATCAAAAACTAGGAACCACGCCTTATGTCTTTGTGATGCATGAGATGTGTACACTGATAATAATACCTATAGTCAGTAGTGACTATACCACCATATTTTGACCCCCGTAGTCAGGGGACTATACAACTTAGTCACATATTAGTCATAAGATAGTCAGTAGTAACTATATGTGGATCACACAAATTGATGATGTCACAGGAATGTGTGCACAGGAAACAGTTAGGATTCAAATTTGAATGGTCCATGGACTTCAGGTAGGCACATCCTCTTCTAAACCATTGTTCTATGGATATCCCTGCTTGTTATATGTTATGTTACAGTTGTCTATGACAACTTAAGATGTTCTAGGGTGCATGAGTTCTCATGTTTGATAGAGTAATCATGGTATTTTGTTCAAAATTTGACAACATAGAAATACATGAACTGTGTATGTCTAGACTGACAGAGCATAATAGGCTTACACAGGAGCCTGTAACCTGCCCTGTTTTATCATAGCCTGTCCCCTGGCCTGCCTTATCCTGGCCTGTCCCCTGTCCTGCCTTATCCTAGCCTGTCACCTGCCTTACCTATCCTAGCCTGTCCCCTGTCATGCCTTATCCTAGCCTGTCACCTGCCCTACCTATCCTAGCCTCTCCCCTGCCATGCCTTATCCTAGCCTGTCCCTTTCCCTGCCCTATCCTAGCCTGTCCCCTGCTCTACCTATCCTAGCCTGTCCCTTGCCCTGCCTTATCCTAGCCCATTCCCTGACCTGCCTTATCCTAGCCTGTCCCCTGTCCTGCCTTATCCTAGCCTGTCCCCTGTCATGCCTTATCCTAGTCTGTCCCCTGCCCTGCCCTAGCCTGGCCCCTACCCTGCCTTATCCTAACATGTTCCCTGCCCTGCCTTATCCTAGCCTGTCCCTTGCCCTGCCTTATCCTAGCCCATCCCCTGGCCTGCTTTATCTTAGCCTGTCCCCTGTCCTGCCTTATCCTAGCCTGTCACCTGCCCTACCTATCCTAGCCTGTCCCCTACCCTGCCTTATCCTTAACTGTCCCCTGCCCTACCTTATCCTAGCCTGTCCCCTGTCATGCCTTATCCTAGCCTGTCCCTTGCCCTGTCTTATCCTAGCCTGTCCCCTGCCCGACCTTATCCTAGCCTGTCCCCTGTCATGCCTTATCCTAGCCTGTCCCTTGCCCTGCCCTATCCTAGCCTGTCCCCTGCCCTGCCTTATCCTAGCCTGTCCCCTAGCCTGTCCCCTGTCATGCCTTATCCTAGCCTGTCCCTTGCCCTGCCCTATCCTAGCCTGTCCCCTGCCCTGCCTTATCCTAGCCTGTCCCCTAGCCTGCCTTATCCTAGCCTGTCCCCTAGCCTGCCTTATCCTAGCCTGTCCCCTGCCCTACCTATCCTAGCCTGTCCCCTGCCATGCCTTATCCTAGCCTGTCCCCTAGCCTGCCTTATCCTAGCCTGTTCCCTGTCATGCCTTATCCTAGCCTGTCCCTTGCCCTGCCTTATCCTAGCCTGTCCCCTGCCCGACCTTATCCTAGCCTGTCTCCTGTCATGCCTTATCCTAGCCTGTCCCTTGCCCTGCCCTATCCTAGCCTGTCCCCTGCCCTGCCTTATCCTAGCCTGTCCCCTAGCCTGCCTTATCCTAGCCTGTCCCCTAGCCTGCCTTATCCTAGCCTGTCACCTGCCCTACCTATCCTAGCCTGTCCCCTGCCATGCCTTATCCTAGCCTGTCCCCTAGCCTGCCTTATCCTAGCCTGTCACCTGCCCTACCTATCCTAGCCTGTCCCCTGCCATGCCTTATCCTAGCCTGTCCCTTCCCCTGCCCTATCCCTACTACTCTGCTCTGCCTTGCTTTGCCCTGTCCTGCTCTACATTATTTTGCCCTGCCTTATTCTGCCTTGATCTACCCTACTATACTCTACATTACTCTGCTCTGCCTTGCTCTACTTTCCATTACTCTGCTCTGTCTTACTCTGCCTTGCTCTGCCTTGCTCTACCCTTCTGAACCTTGACCTGCCTTTCGCTTATTTCTCACGATTGACTATATCTATTAGTCATAGTGACTACTTAAGACCATGAAACCATTAAATTCATAGTCACTTGACTATATAGCCCAAATCAGCCGATTCAATGGCTGACTATAGGTTGACTATATGACTAACTTACATTAGACATAGGTGACTAACTAGGTATAGCCGTTTTTTCTACGTTCACGTGACTATAGAAACGTAGTCCGTAGTGACTAACATTTCCAGGCCCATTATTATCAGTGTAGCATGTGTGTCCGTGATACCATCTCTTGTAACTCAATATAAGGTCTAATATAAAACTATATATTGCCGAATTGTCAACCAAGACAATGCCATATCCGGCGCTTCCAGAAATCCTGGCACTTGTAATAATGGGGATAAAATGGTGGTGCATGTAGTTTATGTCCAGATGAATACTTACCTGTCACCACATAAATTACTAGGTACATAAAGGGTATCAATTTGAGATTAGTTAGTAGCAGTTAGTACGGTAAACCTAGCTAGGGGGTGCACATTATTTAACACTTCAAGGGCCGCATGCTGCTTTAATGCGGCGTGCCCATTGTCGTCATGAGGCATCCATGCAGCCCTTGCGAGTAACTGGGCTGCATTCATGCATCATACCGACTCTTCAGGAGTGGATCAACCCCATATGGTCAGCATAATGCTTGAATGTTGCACTACCGATTTACAGGGCAGGACTGCAACATGACGACAAAGGACACAATGCATTAAAACACTATGTGGCCTTTAAAGGGTTAAACCGCCAACAAACAAAGGTGTATGTACATCAACATCTTGTCCCTCCCCTCAGGGCAGGTCCTACCTTTAACAGCCCCCCCTCCTTATCTCCAGCTACATTGGTTAGATGTACAAGATACAGCGTGGGTCTACAGAAATGATAAGGTGCACTTGTTTTGATCTAAGAATTTCGGTCACATGTATTTTTTTAGTGTTGTGTGGTTGGCGTGTTGGGACGTCTTTATCTCCCCAGGCTACGACCCTGGCAGGCTAGGTGTCACCCTGGGGCTATAAAGTCGGGCCTGCACGCCACTCAAGGGTTCCCTAAGTACTAAAGAATGGGACAGAGAGCTAGTGGGAGTTTCTTCAACAAATCATTTACATGTACTACATCCTTCAGGTAGAAAGCAGTTGTTCACTAACAATAAGCCTATTTCATCGTATCATGTTGCCCCACGGGTTGGCCAAACTGTTGTACATTATCTACATGTAAATGAATGCTGCAACAAAGGAAATACCAAAGCTCCCAAAAATCATATGTGGAGTCCAGACTGTAGACCGAAAACCTAAATGACTTCAGCTTATTTAGCTCACCACTTTGGCCCTGGCCAATGCACAGTACACATTACAGAAATTAAAACTGTCCCATTGTCTTTGAAAATGTCCCGGCATAGATATCTTCTGGGTTACACAAACAGTTAATAGTGTACATATGCAGTAGAATCTAGTTTTAACGTAGAATTGGCCGTCTCTTTAGGCTCCAGTAAACTTTCTAATGTTGCACCATAAACATTCCTCTACATAAACAAACACAGAGCAAATCAATGGGCAAGTGATTTGAAAATAAATAGAAGGTGCTAATCTAGCTCATTTAGAAGCGATTACATCAGTTGCCATTTCATAGACATAATTCTAGGAGATATATCTTGCTGTAGGTTTGCTATCTTTGGTCTGACTTGCTATTATTTTTGTGTGGGAGGCTTGAGAAATGTTCCACAATTCAGTTGGCACACAATGCATGGTTTCATCATACCTTATGTTAGAATCACCCATTGAGTCACAGTGAAAGGACGACCGCACTTATTACCATGTATCGACATTAGTTTAGTTCTCATTATAGTATTACCATAATTCGAAATATAGTAATATAAAGTCACAGTGATGTTTAAATCCTTGGATCGACAGTCAAACACTTTAAAAGGTAACACCTATTAGGCACCAGAATCAGTCCAATGTTAAGTCAAGGTTTACTTGATCCACTGTTATCAACCATTTACATGCACGCAATTATTCACTTTTTCAGACTGATGAGGTGTCTATTCTACACACTTTGGCTGGTGTCTGCATTATTTAGCACGTTCCTGCAAATTGTCATATGTTATATTTCAGAGAGAGAGAGAGAGAGAGAGAGAGAGAGAGAGAGAGAGAGAAAGAAAGAGAGAGAGAGAGAGAGAGAGAGAGAGAGAGAGAGAGAGAGAGAGAGAGAGAGAGAGAGAGAGAGAGAGAGAGAGAGAGAGAGAGAGAGAGAGAGAGAGAGAGAGAGATAACCCCTCTAGTTATATGGTTTGCACATATTATGATGACGTGGAATTAAAGAATTACCACGCTTCGAAGATATAATTGCAAAAGATACAATTATGATCAGTTCACCCTTCCCTGCCCATTCTTGGAACCCACCAACCATAGCTTCACTGTGCACCATTATGGCTATTTGCCCGAATATATGAAGTATAATAAAATAATTTATTATGTGTAACATCCACTGACAAGAGAAAGGTTGAAAGCACTTGTAAACATTTGGCAATGGAGAGGCTGTTTCGCCAAAACACGTATTGGGAGTCCCCCCTATGTACGACTTCGTGACAGCCATATGTAAGTCACTTGCAGTCACGATACCGACTGCTCAATTGAAATGTAGATTGAGATCAGGAAAAACCTTGCCAATTTGCGACAACAACGGCTTCATTTACGAAATAATGCATTCCCTTACAAACGGCCAATTTGGCTAATAACCGCCATTTCAATGTTGGGAGTGATCTCCACATGTTAACCATTCAAGGGCCGCATAGCGCTTTAGAGCACTTTACACTTTGCCGTCACTTGCCAAGGCTGCATTTAAGCATCATACCCACAAAAAGAATAGCTCACTAAATCCAGCATGCGGTCCTTAAAGGGTTATAAACAAGCCATACAGTGTACCTAAGCTGTACTGCCTCTGATGTCAGATCATGTTATCTCTTTTTTTTCACATTTCCCTTAGCAGACGACATTTGAAAGTTTGATTTTTTAATTGAGAAAACCAGCAGACGACTTTTAGCTCATCTCCATTGGGACGCTGTGTATGACAGGAAGTAGAGATAAAGAGGCAGGTGTTTGGCGGGAACAGGGGCTTCTTCTATGCCACCCAGTCCCTCTCTCCAATTCCCTCTCTAAACCTGTTTTTGTCCTTCCACCACTTTAACCCTTTAATGACGACATAGTACTTTTATGTACAAGTACTATGATTGAAGCACTGTACCCTTCCCATGACGGTAGCCATGGTTATCAACTCGCCAGGGCTGTATCCATACACGGTGCCAACAATATGACGTATATATACACCCTCAAAGTGTCGTCACTGTAAATGCACCAACGCAGCGCCAGCGAGTTACTGGTACTGGGGTGCTGGTTCTGCATTGGTGCTTCATGACGACAAATGTTGTCATTTTGTGCAATAGATTGTGCTTAAAGGGTTAAAAAGAATCCGCCCTAACCGCCATTGTATCAAGTTAATTCCGGCTCTAATTCCACAAACCCGTCACGGGCCTGCTGTATATGTTATCTCATGCCCTAACACTGTTTCCTAATGCGCAGCCGGGCACTGCGGTAAAATGGAAATTAGCCTTAAACTGTCATTTATTGGTCGATACCATCGACGAAATAGGACACTAAGCCGGGAGAACAGACTTTTTCACTTAAGATGTCACCTTAGTGAAATTGGAGACCGATTGTCGGCGTGTTAAAAAGGTGGCCGGTACGCAACCTTATGGTGGTGGGAGTGTGGTACGATTGTTTCGTCCAACAAGGAACATCTCCCTTGCCCACATCTCTAACTCTATACCCTTTCCAGACCAACGGCTCGTCTTTTGTTAAGATCCCCAATGGCTCAGTAAAATGTCATTGTTTTTGTGACAGCTGCGTACTGCAGTATGCAGATTCTGGTCTTGTGCTCCAGTGTATGATTCCCCCCATCCCCACTTGGACAATGACATCTAGGGACATTGCGGGGACACACACTATATATGTACCTACCTTTTGAAATATGATTGGATCAAACTGCAATTACCATGTCGATCTACCTAGGGCTAGGGTTGGGAAATACTATAGAAAATGTTTTTGAACCTGCATATGCCAACGTTGCCCATAGAATCTGGTCAAACACCAAGGCTCCATACCCTTGGCCGAATTTCAAGTTAAAACCCTGAAACAACATCCTCAACCTATTCCCTGATATTAAAGGACCATAAAGGCGCAAATCTGAACGAGGTCTACATCTTCAAGTGCCTGTATTGAGCTATACCACTTACAGGTAAGAGATTGGCTGAAAGGGGAGATGGTTGTACACAGTGCAGCAGGATGGGGAGCGGGGAGGGGGGAGTAGATAGGGTAAGAACCTGATTGAGATGTCTGAGCACAAAGAAGTCCCCGACTCACCAACAAGACAATGAGTGTACACTAAGAGCCACGAGCTCACAACTTGAGGCTGAATCACAGGCCAAAATAGAAGGCCAGCTTGTTCATGAGATGCAATGTGATCAGAATTGTTCTGATCGTATGGGGCCTGGTCTTCAAAGGGAAATGTATACATCTATCAAGGAGCATGTAGTTAACCCTTGGGAATGCAAGGGAAAGTGTAAATATGACAGAACATAATTTAGAAGGGAAGTATGATAGAACATAATAAGGACGTAAGGGCTATGGTCTGAAGAAGTGAGGGATCCGAGTAAATGTTCGTGGTTCAGGATCGACTGTATCTGATGAAGTGATGCTAAAATTGACCCACTTAATGTGGCCTGCCCCTTACAAAGCAGAGAAACAATCATCCAAAGCAGGATATAACTCATTTACGAAGCCATCCAATATCTAGAACTGACATCGGTGGAATTGCTGCTAAGCTATCCCTACCACTTGATACTATCATTACCAGTCCCCCAATTAACCAACATATAGTTTGCCTAACTAAAGCTAGGCCAGTAATGAGATCCCAACTTGATCAATGCAGTACGCTTATACTTGTCTTGTTTGGGTTGGTTCTGGGAATGAGGATTCATTGGGTAGGCGGTGGGGTAGGGCTGGATGTTTGGTGAATGTGTGTGTTTTGAGCAGGCGGGTGGTTGGGACAAGGCTAAGTGGTTGATCCAGGATCTTTTTTCACGGGTGCACTCTTAAGCGCCGATCTGCGTGCGTAATTAAAGGCCAACTGAGCCGCCCTGGAGACCCCCAGCCTGATGGGCAGGCCACCCATCCCATGTTAGTTCCCGCTCCTCCAGGGGGCCCCAGAGCCCCTCCCGAGCCCGCTCCGGTATGCCGACAGGAAGACGCGCGTCGCAGCTCGGATTGCGCGCACAGGCGGCCGACGCCTGTTTCCGCCGAGTTAATTGGCACTAATTTATATCACTTGAGCTCGTTAGGTTTGTTCAGCCTCGCGTTGCCCCTCCGCCAGGGGGAGCGCTGCCGACGTGTACGGGGGCGGCGTCCCATCGGGCGTACCGGAAGCGGAAGCGGGGATCGTGCGCATGCGCTGTTAGCGGCGACGTTTATGAGGCGGTGGCGGCGCGGGGCGCGTTCGGCAAAGTGTGCGCAGGTCGTTGTGGGGTTGGCGCAGTCTCATGTATCCGGAGCCCATTATGTTCCGACCACGCTCAGCCAACACCCGCCGCGCTAATCGAGTCGACGACCGAAACGGAGCGGGGCTGGGCCGCCCTGCGCTCGTTACTCGACGCCCGGTCGGATTGCGGCAATGCGCTGTGTTATCATCTCTGATGCCGCCCTGATTGGCCATGGTTAGGGGCAGGAGGTAGGGTGAGGCGGAGATGGGCATTAATAAGGGAAATACAAGGAGTTTGTGTTGTCTGAGGTGTTATCCGAGCACATCCTGGCCAACACTCATCATCAACAGCCTGTTTAGATAATTTCCTGGGTTACCCAAGTATTAACTAATACCTTTACACATCCTTAACCCTTCAAGAGAAACATTGTGCTTTAAAGCATTGTTCCTTTTGTCGTTATGATAGACGAATGCAACCTTGGTGAGTCTACTCACCAGGGATGCATCCATGCATCTTACTGTTGCTTCAGGGATGTATGAACCCCATGGCGACATAATACTTTATGCAACACTAACACGTTACTGGCCAGTGATGCATTCCTACATCATGACGAAATGTTACCATGTATTGATTGAAGCACTTACAGACTTCAAGGCCTAACCTCTTCCCGAAGAAGAGTAAGCAAATAGCTGGTATGCCTTGATAAGTTCATTTTCAATTCTCTCATTCAGAAATGTATTGCATGCCAGTTATAGACGTGAGCATATACATGTATATATCTTGTCTTTCAAACTGTTTCCCATCTTTTTACATTACAATAACAGCTACTACTCTATCTATCCATTACCGACTTCAGCAGTTTTACATTCTTCAGTGTGAGCAACGCATCACTACATCATAATTATATTCATCTGCATGGCCACATCCAAATGTCCCTGTCATTGTCAACACCGCAACATGATCCTACCACTATAGCTACATTTCAACTATACCAACCACAACAAGGCACACCCACCAACCTAGCTCCTTGTACCCTTACCATCTCCCCTTAGGCCACTCAAAAAAAAAAGTTTCTCATCACCGCGCGCATCATAATAATCCTGATTTGAGGAAATTTCTTATTTATTTGAAAAAAAAAGGTAGAACGTGGACAAATATTAGCATATTTGGTATCAAATTAAAGCTTATACTGTCAGTAATGCACTTAGCTAGGCATAACTTACAATATAACACTTTTTCAGAATCAATTAACTATTGACTACTAAAATGTTAAAATTATTCACAATAAGTTCCCTCAATTTAGCCCTCAGTAACAAAAGAAACGAAAGAGAGATATAATTAAAGAAACGCCCTCGCCATATTTTTCACTGCTGGGTGATGAGAAACAACTTCTTTTATTTGGCCTTACCACCACTACCCATCCCCATCTACACCAAATCAGGCCGGGCCGAGCTAATTGTGATCGATCCCGGTCCTCTTTATCCGCTCCACTCGCCGCAGCTACAAATTTCTATTCAAAGCCGGGCTGCGGGATCCAGGTCGACGCGGGAAATTGTGGACTGTGGCTGAAAACCTGATTTAATCAGTAGAGACAGGCCTAAAACGAGGGTGGTAAGTGACAGCTTGATCAATGTCCTCCTCCGACTGAGGCAGAGACAGGGAGATTGTATACAGAATGAGGAGAATGATATCGGATAGAGGTACAGCTCCGTCTTGTTGGCTGATGCATCAAAGTCATGGCCTGTCCCTTTAATAATATCGTTTGTGGGTTATTTTAAGTTTTTCTATACACAATGTTTGTCAGGATTATTATCTGTATAAAAAGGATGTTTCCGCAGGATGTATCAATCTGACTCTGGCTATCAGCAGCATCTAAAGTAATACTCGGGATATTAGAGCATAATATATCATTATGCTAAACGGTATATTTTGAATGATGGCTGTGTCTATTAAATAAAGAGACGCATATTACAACATGAAATAGGAAATAAGAGAATACAATTTATTCCTCGGGCATAGACTGTGACTGGTCAGTAGAGATGAAGCTAGGGTTACAAAATGTACCAATAGAATACATGCATTTATATAGGGTTAAGTTCCATATTGCGATTCTCTTCATGAAAGCCTTCGACACTGTTGAGGTAGGACACCGGATACATTAGACATGCAACCTTTGTCTTACTCATACATCTAGAACCTAACTGTAAAAATACATTATTTTTTGTTTTTGACTAATAGTATAGTGTACTGCCCATTTTATCAATAATTAAGTATATATCGTAAAACTGCAATAGATAAATACTGCTCACCTACATTAAATTCTAACAGTGTACCAATTCCTAAACACAAACTTATAGAAGAAACTACAGTAGTATATTTATGAACTGGTGAGTAGTCCGGGTTATGAGGAAAAACCCCTCGGATTTCAAGGCTAAAGTATACAGTAGTGTGTGACTGTGAGATTTAGTGGCTGTCTGTGGAGCTATCTCTGCGCCATCAGCCGCCCACCGAGCCGACAAAGGGATCAGAGGACCGACTCCTCCCCCCAGGTGTGACTGTACCTGGGTCGGGTGTGAGCCGGCAAAGTAGGGGGGAGGTGAGGGTGGTGGTACAGGATACAGTCGGTCCCTGATAGACTGGCTGAGGAATGTGCTATATTTTAGTTTAGCGACCATGAATTCTAAGCCTTGTATTTTGAAACAGTAAGGATTAAATGAGTATATTTCAGCTACAAATGCTGAGAGTGTGAAGCAGTTCTATTCCATCGCTCACTCGTTGTCTCAAGGCAAGGAAGGTCAAACAGGGACAGGGGGGTCTATATCAGTATATGGTCTCAAACGAAGAATAGAATCCCGTGTTTAGGGGTGAAATTATATGAAATTCACGTACATTGAATGGGGTTTTTGCCTTCGGAAGTTCAAGGGTTGACTGAAAGCCAGTTGACTGACGGAGGTAAGAAGAGTGAATCTAGGTCTTGGGGACAGTGTCACATGGGGATTCGCTCTCACAGAACATTGTTGAGTGATTCGGAATAATGTTGGCAGAAAAAAGAGAGTTATGGATGTTAGAGAGAGACAATGATTTACAACTTGAGAATCGTGGCACAAAAAATAGAAACCAGGAAAAAAAACAATTTCCGTATACTACTTACATCAAAGCGGAATGCGTTTGTAGGGATTGCAACTTTTTGTGACTGCTAGCAATAAGACTCTTCTCACAAATAAAGGTTGATGTGGAACTTGGCAACGATAATACGGAGATTCCTTAATTCAAGTTCATAAACAAAAGATTGAACGTGTGATTAACATCACAAATGACTCAGGGTAAGGGTGGTAAAGTGATTGAATTGGTTGACTGAAAGACTAAATCGTTAAAATTATTTCAGGAACAATGAATTATTTGTCAATTCCGAGAGCAGAAACGTATTGCTGGGTCAAAACTACCCTCATACCATGTGTCACACTAGTATGCTATCACATGTCAGCTTCAGCTGAGCCCCCCTCCCCCCCCCCCCCCCCCGCCGTCCCCTCCCTTCTCCAGTACACTCCCAACTCACAAGTCCTAACCTTACCTCCCCACCCCCCTCTGGGCGGGCCACAAAACAGGGAGAAGCCATGACAGTCCCCCCACCCCCTGTCCTCTTCCTCCTCCCCATATGTCATATGTAACAAAGTTTTACTGTATCTGTCCACACATTAAAGTAATTCAAGATAATTCAAGATACTTGAAGAGAAATATCTAAAAAAGGTCTTACAAAAAACGTCTCACCTAGTATTACAAGATACCTGCCATTGATTTAACACTGGAGTTGTGTGGACTGTAATGTAGACGAAAATGGATTCCTGTACTTAAGAGTTTAATTTCTCCATTACACTTTTTTGTGTTATTTTGTGACCTTTTTTATTTTCAAGTTTTCACATGGTTACAGCAGGATTTCGGTAATGCTTGTTATTTATATATGTAGATGAGTGTTCAATCTGTCTATTGTTAAGTTTTTGGATTGATTGAAGTAGTATTTCATGTTATAATTGACATGTGAAATTGAACTTTCACTATCTTGATGCAACCCCTCATGAGGCGTCGCATAATACTCAGGGTGGTAACCCTGAGTCAATAATGTGAGAGGAGGTCAACAGCTAACATGGCGGGTCATTACTGTATACTACTTACATGTAATCAACGTTCAGTGTTCTGCCTCAAATTAGGAGTTGTATTCGATTGTTGTATTCGATTGTACCGACATTGTGTAGACGCAAGGCAATACAAGCTATAGGCTCTGGGTATAAACCAATTTCTGTAGAGAAACATGTTTTCATCAATTAAGCCACATGACTGTGTCTTTTGAATGCACATTACCCCGGCAGAAAATGCCACAGTATGTACATGAGATATTTAACCAGCCCAGCATACCTGCCACCTCGCTGGGCACTGACTATATACAGGACGTATACCTGTAGGTGTGCAGCATCCAGGTGGGGGTCTAATCCCTCCACACCTGTCCACCCCTGGCCGCAATCACTCACCCCCCCCCCCCCCCCACACACACACCAAACAGGCACACACCGTGCCCGCGGGCACCGAGGGGGCACGCTGCGCAAATTGCCGGGTTTTAAGGCGGAGCCGTCATGGTCAAAAAGGCCCGCGGACCTTGCCTGCGTCTAGGCCCCCTTAATTGACTTCTCCAAACGCTAATTAGGGGAATCTTAATTGTGCTCATAATGCGGAGAGGGAATTCAATCTCCTGGGTGTGACTGGACAGCGGCTGTGTAAGGGTGGGGAGGGGGAGTGCACCGGGAGGTGTGGATTTGTGTCGGATGGGGGTGAATGGGAGCAACAGGGGTTTAACGCTTTAAGGACCGCATGATGCTATGCCATTTGTCGTCATGGTGCATATACATGCACGGGTCCTTGGTCTGTAAAACGCCAGGCCGGATCGCCAGGGCTGCACCCATGTATTATGCCAGCCCCTTCGGGAGTGTATCAACCATGTACGGTCGGCATGTAGCATGGATGCAACACTGGTGAGTTACTCGCCAGAACTGCACTGCCGCATCGTGACGACAAAGGGCATAGCACACAAAAACTCAATGCGTCCCTTAAAGGCTTAACACTGAGGATTAGTTCGCCGCTGGGCCGACAGAGGTCGCGTCCGTACCTACTGATTATTATTATCATAAGCGGCGGGACTCCAGCACCCCCTGGTGGCCATGGCGGCGGGAGGTATGCGCACGCATGCGCTCTGCCTCTGTCGCGGCATAATTCTGCCCATTAAATCCATTAGATTAATTTGAAAAATTCATGTCATTCAAACAGCGAAAATGTCCGCATTTCATTTGGGACGACCATTGGAGTGTGGGGAGTTAAGAGAGGGAGGAGGGAGTGAATTGTTGGGGAGGGGTGGTTGTGTCTGTTGGGGTTGTAGTGCGGAGAAGGAGCCAATAGGGGCGGGGTGCGGGGGAGGAGGGGGGTGGGTGAATTGCCGAGAAGAGTGATGTAAATTTCAGCATCATGGATTCATTTCATAACTCACATAGCGGCCCCCCGCCCACTTAATCCATGTCCTTATCCAATTCATTAGGCCTAATTAAATCAGCTCACGGGGATTGAGAGTCCCCTCTCTATCGACAAGGACACTTTTTCTCCATGTGTACCCCCTCCCTACTCACAGTGTGTCCTTTCTTCCCTAGCTCATCTGAAAAGACTGCGAGTATTAGACTCACTTAGCCCTGCAGGCTCCAGGCGTGCCCTGCTTCCTATTATAGAAATACTCATCGTATCAGATCTAGACAGTTCTGGGAGTGGTGAAGAAATCCCTCTTAAATAATAAATGGAACGAGCCAAAAAGTGGCAGTGAAAAGTAAATAAAGATAAAGTATCCCACGCTTCTGGGTATATCTAACTATACTACTTGACTGCAGCCGTCCCTCTGTGTTGTATACATATGTCCCTGCTTGTCCCTTTCGCTGGCGCGGGGGCTGCCTTAACTGTTGCTAATTAGATTTGTGAGTGATAGCTAATACCTGCAATTTGCTGACGGCTGGAGACGCAGGTCTGAGGAAGTCGACAGCGGACCCCGGTAATAACAGGGCTGGGGCCCGGCCTCCCGGCGCCACCAACCCCTTACACGGCCATGTCGACGCCCGCTACCCACCCGCCTTCTCATTGTGGCAAATTTAAACCTATTGCCATCATAAATTTCATTTGTCATCCGTCGACCCCCTGTGTCCTTCCCCCCTATACAGATGTCTACCTCCATCCCCCTCCTGTCCCCCACTCCCTGGTAGTGTCAGGTGGATAGGGGTGAATGCCATGGAGGAGGTAAGAGCGCTTTGTCAGCAGATTTAGGGGAGGGGTGGCTTATTTGGGTAAGGCAAGAAGTCAAAGAGGGTAGGTCTATCGTCTTACCAAGAAGGGTGAACAGGAGGGCAGGCCGTCTTTCTCTTTTTGTCTTTTCCAAATTAATTCAATTGCCAACGTACCACCAGCGACAGCCGCACACGGGCCATCCACTAATGGTGTTAATATGCAGATGAGCCGGATCCCCTTAACCCTTTAAGGGCTGCATAGTGTTTTATTGCGCTATGCCGTTAGTAGTCATCATGAGGTATGAATGCAGACCTGGGAAGTCTACACACCAGAGCTGCATTCAAGCATCATATCCACTCTACGGAGTTGATACACTGCAGAAGTGTTGGGATGATGTATATGAATGCAGCCCCTGTGTAGGCTACATTCATACACCATGACTGCAGATATCACAGTGCATTAACGCATTGAGTAGCCCTTAAAGGGTTGCAGGCTGAGGAGGCGGGGTGGGAGCGGGTGTGGGTGAGATGATGGGGTTGGTTGTGGATGGGGGCGGCTTGGGTAACGAAGTGTCTTTATCCTATGATGTCAATTTCACGCTAGGTTGTCTCCCAAGCTTCCGTCATTCTCCCGAAATGAACACAGATTTGATGTAATTCCCCCTCAAACGCCCCATGCCACGGGGGGTCCTTGTTATCCGCCATTTCCGGGCTGCGCACGCACCCTCTCGCCCTCTAGCGGGAGTGTAGAGAAGATGGGACGCCGTCCGCCACAGGGCTCTTGCATCGTTTAACCCTTTAACGGTCACATACTGGTTTAATGCAATATGAACTTTGTCAACATGATGCATGAATGCAGTCCTGGCGAGTAACTATCCAGGGCTGCATTCATGAATCATGCCGACCCTTTGGGAGTGTATTGACCTCATATCGGTCGCCATGATGCTTGAATGCATCACTGGCGAGTAGCTCGCTAAGGCTGCATTTCTATATCATGTCGATACAGGGCATAATGCACTAAAGCACTTTGCAACCCGTAAATGTTGAATATTTAGAGTGATAATCCCTTGAGGGGGCTGGAGGACCCGTAGACATTAATCACCCATTCCTGTCAATCAGCCACAGCTTGAATGTTGCATAGCTACTGCCCAATCACCAAAGTAACTCCTCCATACAAATAGGATGTACACATTAAACCCTGTCTAGGTATAAACCAGTGTACAAGCACAGCAATATTGTACAGCCATTGGGTAATCACCCAGATACTCTGCAGACAGTGAATGATCATATAGATACTGTACATTCGTTCTGCAATCACCCAGAGACTGTACAAGCATTGGGCAATCACCCAGATGCTGTGCAGATATTGGGCAATCACCCAGAGACTGCTTACCCATTGGGCAAGGAGTCAGAGACTCTACAGACATTGGGCAATCACCCAGAGACTCTACAGACATTAGGCAATCACCCAGAGACTCTACAGACATTAGGCAATCACCCAGAGACTCTACAGACATTGGGCAATCACCCAGAGACTCTACAGACATTTAAGCAATCACCCAGAGACTCTACAGACATTGGGCAATCACCCAGAGACTCTACAGACATTAGGCAATCACCCAGAGACTCTACAGACATTGGGCAATCAGTCAGAGACTCTACAGACATTAGGCAATCACCCAGAGACTCTACAGACATTAGGCAATCACCCAGAGACTCTACAGACATTGGGCAATCACCCAGAGACTCTACAGACATTAGGCAATCACCCAGAGACTCTACAGACATTGGGCAATCAGTCAGAGACTCTACAGACATTAGGCAATCACCCAGAGACTCTACAGACATTGGGCAATCACCCAGAGACTCTACAGACATTGGGCAATCACCCAGAGACTTTACAGACTTTGGGCAATCAGCCAGAGACTTTACAGACATTGGGCAATCACCCAGATACTGTTTAGTCATTGGGCAATCACCCAGAGACTCTACAGACATTAAGCAATCGCCCAGAGACTCTACAGACATTGGGCAATCAGTTAGAGACTCTACAGACATTAGGCAATCACCCAGAGACTTTACAGACATTAGGCAATCAGTCAGAGACTTTACAGACTTTGGGCAATCAGCCAGAGACTGTACAGACATTAGGCAATCACCCAGAGACTCTACGTACATTAGGCAATCACCCAGAAACTCTACAGACATTTGGGGCAATTACCCAGATATTCTACAACTATGGGCCAGTCACACACATTATGTGCACCCATAAAGTATACTGTAAAGCTATTTGAAAATCACTTATAATTATATACGGAACCACTTTCGTGCATGATATTACGTTGAGGACCAATAAGATTAAAATGATGAGTTGTCAGAATGAGGTATACTCTATTACACTATCATTCACTCTCACAAACTGAGTCACACGGTCGGCCACACTCCCACTGTCACAATCACACTGGCAACTCCAATGGTGTGTGCATAAGATTACTTGACTTTGCTTTTCTGTTCCCTAATTTGCAAATCTATTAACAATCTGTGCCTGTTTGCACAAAAAGCAGCCTCTCCCCACTTGGAGTCTGCACACGTTGCTGCGTCTTTGTGGTGCAACATTAATCATTACACCAGCCGCCCCTTCTATAGTACTAACTCACTCTGGTGTAATATGCTTAAATTTTCAGACTCAGACAGATGCGTACAAATTAGATTTTAAGATTAATCCATCGATTAATTTCAATATTAAGGACTTCTTGATTATTGGACGTTAATGGGTTATCTTCCTGGGTATCCGCCTTGAATGCAAGACACAGAGAGTACTTGAACGGAGTTTTGTGTTGTCTGGATGTGAAGTTTGCTTGAGTGGATAACTAAATTTTCGGCATAGCCTGAAATATCAGTTCAGATTATATCTGGTACCTCAGCATATCAAATTATATCGATTCATAGTAGTTGTTAGCCTGTGTGTCTTGGAATAAACACATTATTGGCACTAAACATGCAGGTCTTCAATAAAACCTCAGACCCCCTGGATCTAAAATAATGAGGTGTATAAACTTATCATTGGATATAACATAATACATACAAACCAATTTGCCTTTAATGTCATCTGTCTGATGTGCCCATCTAACCAGTGTTCGGACATGTTCTAATATAACATATCTACTCTATCATGATTAGAATTAATACTGCTGAGATTTAGTGAGACAGGGAGGTACATAAGTTATTGGGGCTGTCATATTCATATTATATCAAGTATCAACACTTGTAAGATGAAGTACCATATGGATATGTGATGACAGGTATTACTGATAGATTACAGACACTCTTTACAAAAACAAGGCACTTAAGTTTCAAGTTCTTGACCAATTATCAAGGCCTAAAAAGCAGAAAAAGGGTATTTCAGGTCACTCTACCCTTTCTAGCAAAACAGGGCCGACCCTGAACATTTTTATCCAATTCAAATTTTTATTCCCCAGTTCGTGAGTCATTTAAAAAAACAACCTTTGAGGCTTAAGTAAAAAGAAGTTTGACCTATACCTACTTAGACCATGTAGCCTGAAACACATTTTTTCCCCTTTGACCTGCTTCGAAGGGGGTCAGAATAGATCAGGTAGACACAAAACAACAGAGTCATGTGTGTATTATGGTGGTATTACGTGACACATGACACGTATAGGATACTATTTAGTAGCTCAAATATATAATGGATGACCCTACCAATGTATTTAATGCCACGAGTGTATGCGTAGGTACGGCCCTATATATGTTGTGGTAAATAACATCATAACTCAGTACCATAGTTTTCTTGTCATGTTTTCAGCTACATTGTACATTATTTATACCCAATGTACAAACCACAATCTCTTTCAAATCTATTAATATTTCAAAATGAGTGAATGGTCGATCATTCATAAATTCATTACATGATGACAACACCCATGCATAAGTGTACATGGCATCCATTATCTTTTATACTGGACAAGCTCTAAAAGATGCAGACATTTTAATATAATATAGAATAGTGATATAGGTGGTTTTCAGACTCACAAATGAAGGAGAAATACAAATTGGCCATACGAACCCTTATACTAAGTTTTATAAATACATCTAAATGTTTCCCAGGCTGCATAATATAAACCTTATTTGTACATTTCTGGGCGATTTCAGCCTAAAGCTCCTTACATACTTTGCTGTCTGCAGATATATAACCCCATTCCTACTCTCCACAGCATAATAGCATTCTTACTTCAAAGATACAGTGGTGTCTCCAGCATTCAGAGGATGATGGAGTGAGTAGCAGGCTGTGAGTGACGTGTGAGTACAGGTAAGGGGGCCTGGAGGACACCAGGCTACTATCATCACACTATTTACCTGTCTAATTACCTCCTACAGGTGACTGATTACCTCACCTGGTCAGGTGGCGGCGACTAAGGTGTACAGGTGGGTCATGGCATGCTGACTAGTGAAGACATCTTAGTGGTGTGTGTGGAGATCTTTATAGGGTGTATATACCATGCATGAGGTGGTAAGTGAAAAGAAATGCATTGATGTACTAGATATAATTATTCATTTTTATCATATCATCAACTGTAATCCTAGTCATCAGGTGTAATTCCTTTTTGAAACATTTTCATTGACATATCACATGTAATACAAAGACGTTCCTCCTAAATTGCCATAGGAATCTACCAGAGAGAAATGACTTGAGAATAACATTATCAATATTATGTATCTGATTTTGTCTTAACTGTCTGGGTGCAATACACAGTTGAGATATTCTATTAGCTTGGGTATGCCCAAGGCCAGCACAACCTCGCACTAATTTACTGGGATATTTTGGCACAATCTATGGCGCAGTGTTACGATATTTTCTTTTATGGTACATACGCACACACCTTTCGGTTGGTGTAGTCAGTGACTTACTTTTCTCCATATTGAAATCAGAGTGAATCAGTGATACATCTCCTATTCAACACTTTGCTTCCCATCGACTTTACGGAGGACGTCAAACCATCACTGAGGTCGATCTCCTATCTCCAAAATGTACACCCTGGATGTTGATCCCAGCCCTGTTGGTATCCAAGAAGTAGCTGGTGTCTGCATATTGGTAAACACCCTTCTGAGGGCATTTAGTGATAGGCCAAAGATAAGGTAGGTTTCAGGCCACATTGTCCGGGAATTACACCGTAAATAGTGAACCCCAAAACGCAAAAAAAAATTGTATATCTATAGCAGATTCTACTGTTCAAGTACGCGTATGGCGTAGCTAGTACTGTAAAACTACAGTACATGCAACTGCTCAGCTGCACCATTTACAGGGTAGGAGAGGTTGGACAAGTCAGATTAAAAAAAGTCTTTTTGAATCAAGTTTTGGGTAACTTAAAGAAATGACAGTCAATTGGATTCGTGGATCACTCTGTTGACTCATGGAGTGCAATGTCGACTTGCATACGTCACAAAGAAAAAATGAGCGTCAGCAGGACTCTACCCTACTAAGGGGTCAGGCACTACCTGACTCATGTGAGAGAGTATGCTGGACCTTCACTTCTCTTAGACAACCGTCAGGCTGATCCTCATTTGATGGTCATATAGTTACTCCTTCTTGAGAGTCAGCCTGATCCCTGACTGACAGTCAGGCAAAACAATTCTTGATACCAGAGTCAATCTGACTTTTTATCCAGAGTTTGGGATGAAGTTGTGAAGTTAATGTTTGCTACCAGGTGGAGACACAATGCAGTAATGAGAATAGTGGTAAGATGAAGACAATATTCCGATGGATTTGGAAGTTGAATATAAATCAACATACCCGGATCACTTGTGACATCTGTTGTTACATGATCTCTATGTTTCTTCATACCTAAATGGCTGGTGGTGTGTGGTCTACACCCTTCGCTTTTCAGGACAACAATATTTATTTTAAATGGCGGTAGTTCAGTTTAAAATAATCCAGATCCTACTACCCTAATTTTCAGACCATGTTGTCTGAAACACATTATTCGGCCTAATATGCGATGAACATGTGCTGATATGATCATAATCTGCACATCCAATGGGCTTCTGAGGGGAAGCAAGCCAGAACATGGGCGGTGTTTATGAAATAAAAGAATCTACAATATAAAAAAAAAATCAAGAGAGAAAATCAACCTAATCAATTCAAGGAGATAAAATAGACCATCGTAAATTAGCCCACCCACGCTCTACACACTCCCGTGGTGCTCCTCAAAGAAAGCCTTTATACCTTTAAGGACGGCATGTCACTAAAATGTGACATTTGTCGTCCTGGTGCACCAATGCAGCCCCGGCGACTAAATCGCCGGTGTTGCATTGGTGCATCATGCCGACCCTTTGGGAGTGTCTCAACCACATAGGGTCAGCGTGATGCTTGAATATGGACAGCACTGGCGAGTTACTCGCCAGGGCTGCATTCATGCATCGTGACGACCAAGGGTATGACACATTAAGGCATTATTCCGTCCTTAAAGGGTTATTAAAGACCCTTCCCACCTGTAGTAGCCTGCCACTATTGAGACGTGCTAATGAGAGGTGTGGTGTCCATGGCGCCCCCTATGACGCTGTCTACCCCTGCTCGGGGCCGACACTCCGATGCTATCAGTACACGCGTCATGTCGCCGACGTGTGACGTACACCCACGCCGCTAATCGGCGCCACTATCGGCGCCGGGCATCGGACGTCATGGACGTTACGTCCTGCACCGCCGACCACGTGAACAGGGTAGGCGGATCTGGAGGATCCAGTGTTGGTTATTGGGGGGGGGGGGGCGGTGGCTTCATGGCATTGTCTTAAGCTTCAGTTCTAAGAGCCAGCGACACATGAAAGGTGTGTGTTCGAGTTAATGGACCCTACACAGTAAGGGTCCATTGAACTTTCTGTGCAATTTTGGGGACAGTCATTTCAAAATCTATATCTATGATATCAGCGGCATCTGAAAAAGAGTCAGGCAATGCTGGACTGTGGGAGAAAGGTTCAGCATTTCCAGACTCTCATGTAGTCTGGGGATATAGGAAATCCTTCTGTAGAGGTGTAGGAAGCAATCTTTATTGGGGGGGGGGGCAGCTGGGGGTATACCTAACCCAACCAACTTTAAGCATCACCTTTTGCATGATAGCGTGTACATATGTACTCTGTAAAATGTTACTGTATTTAAACAGCACAATGTGCTGTACATTTACAGCAATTTTTGCTGTAGTTGGTATAACAGCACTATTTGCTGTATAATTACAGCACTATGTACTGTAAATTGGATCTCGAGCAATGTTATTGTATATTTGTAAACAGTACATTGTGCTGTAGATTTCTGCCGCGAGGTGGCAGCAGTATACCATTTTTGTAGTAATTATTCCACCCAACCCTTTCCTGAGTCAAATAAAGCCTCACAAGCTCTCAAATCATTGTAGAATAAGAATGAATGAGAGAGACTGAATGCAGTTATCATAAACTGTATTGATATTTGCATAATTGTGTTGAATAATACAAAAAACACAGCAAAAGTATAGAATAGACCCCACATTGGAAGGAGAAGTTAAATGCTTAAGTGCCTGGACTGGGGAAAAAGCTGGTATCACATACAGTTCAGCTGCATCAATGCAGGATTAAACCATTACATTGTGTAGTGTGTATTATCCTAGCTGATATTGAACTATTATGCAGGGAAGTATTATCCATGCATGCATATTAACTAATATAAATTGATGATAACAATAATATGAAACCTACTGTAGAAGTTGCTGTAACTTTACAGCACCGAGTTGCTGTACATGTACAGCAAACCTACTGGAACAAAAGTTGCCAGCAACTTTTGCTATAGGTGTACAGTACTTACTTCTTACAGTGTACCTTCATGGGAACTTTCATAGAAAAGTAGTGTTTGAGCTCCCTTTAGTTCTTATTTGGAGCCCAGACCACTCTCCTCCATTTTCCCTGTGTGTCAGGTTATATATTAATCATTACTATAGGGTCTTGGCAAATTTGGGGCCGGGATTTCCTATGCCACTGGTCTGTGAATGCCTGACTCTCCTCATATCAATAGAGTCCAAGATTGTCCAACTCTCTTAAAAATGGCTGAAATATTGTATATTTGGCAGAAAGGGAGTCTGGCTGAGGCCCATTGCATGGTCTCTGTATGACGTGGACATACTTCATGGACATGGACACCCCATGGACACCTGTGAGAACCAAGGTTCTATATCTCCATCCAACACCATGACATTCATCTTAAATGACTTAATAGTGTAATCTATATTTCAAATAAATGTGACATTTTAAAATGAAAAGAAAAAAGACAACTTGTAGAATATTAACCTTGCTATGTGAACAGCTGGAAATGCAATCAGGTACATATGTGAGGGCCTTATGTACTTTAGGTATTATCTATCTTTTGCATCATCTGTATATGATTTGTCACCAATTAATGAACATCATCATGACACCTGGTGCAAACCATTCATCTTCATCTTACTCAGACATACATTTATTAGTACATACCGATGTAGGAATAGCTTGACAACATACGTTATTAATTACTTTAATCAGTTAATGAAACCGCTATCCATTTTTCATTGCATCATCACCTGACATTTTATCTAAAATTGACTGTCATTTCATGCCTTTCTACCATGAGATTTATTTCCTATGTCTAAGATAAGTTACCAGGTCTAAATTAAGTGATTAAACCACCAGATTTGTGTAATCCGCACTACCTTGTCAGATGAGCAATCTTAAATAGAAAACTAATTATTTTCTGAGCAATTTAATTAGCCTTTGACATTTAGCCGTAAACCAGTCCACCTGTCTTGCTATCTGGTGTGTTTTCTGAATGAGAAATGGTAGAAACTGTTTATAAAGATAACAGAGGTAATGCTTTCATAAATCTACAATTAAGGCAGTGACAAAATGCAACGTTCTACGTAATTATACTAATAATTCTAAGAAGGAAATGGCAGAGGTTAGGTGCGAGTCAATCATACAAATAGCCTTATACTTGGCATTTCATCCCAGCACATTGGTGGGGAAGAACAGGCAATATTGATTGAAATGAAATATTCCGATGGGATCGTTGAATAGTCTTGCCTTTAAACATCACATGGTTATTATTTCTATGTTTCCAAAAAAAGGCCCGTCATCAGGCACACAGTATTATTAGTGCCATAACTGCTCTTGTGTAAGATTCAGTATATAAGGATTGCAGATAATAGCACAACATTAGTATACTCGTGTTCACATTGTGAAGTACACTGTTTGCCTTGTAGTCTATATTAAACAGTATAGAATATTTTTAAGATGGTAAATTGAGAATTGTTGATTTGGTCGTACACGCTCCTCACTCAGAGCTCCCAGCAGCTTATTCATTACATTACAAGAAGGGCTGACACAATATGTCACGAGTGTCAACATTAAGCTACCTTTAGTCTACTGCACTGATATAGAACCAACATAATTATGTTAAAATATTTTACTCTAAATACACACTTACAAACAAGCCCGAGGCGGTACTACCTTTAGAAGACCATCATCACCCACACTACTCAACCTCAGTGCTCAGAGGTTCCCTACTGCTGCTGTCACCAGCGGAGCACACCAGGTGGCGGGAGTGTAGCGGCGTGAGTGAGACGTGTAGAAGAGGGAGTGGGGCCTTGTGGTGTTGTCACTGCCTGTAGTAGTACAAGTAGGGGTGGCGCTTGTTGTAAGGCCGACCACAGGCCCTCACACTGCCTCCTCGGACACACACGGACAGAGAGTGGCGCCACCAGTAGCAGCAGACACTACTCCCCGTCCCCTGCTCCCTCCACCTCCAGTCTGCCCCTAAAAGCTACAGGAGGAGCAGCAGGAGGAGCTGTCAAACCCAGGAGGAGGACGTTGTTGTGACGCTTAAGGTTAACTTAAGCCCCCACCTGGAGGAGACCCTGACGGAGACGGCTCACTCAACATGAGGGTGACGGCGTGGAGGCGGTGAGGTGGTGTGTGGTAACCACACAGGTGTCCTACTACTAGTGCCTGTCTGACTGCCTGCCTCAAGACACACACTACATGCAGAGTGGTGCTCAGTCCCAGACCAGGACATTCTTACCCGACAAGCTGCTGTATTCAGTATAGGGCTCCTCACTACAGTTACACCCAGACACTCACATACAGTGATACACATAGACCCTTTTGAGTGGTGAGTTATCACTGGTCACACAGACTCCCTGGGAGATACACTGGAGGAAGGAGGGAATTGTACCACAGGTCCCTGCACAGTATACCAGGAATCTGCAGTTCTTCCCCAGTAGCTGTGGTATCTGGTTTAATGCTACCATCAGGAGATAACCACAGCAGGATAAGGAATCTCCCATTGATATACAAACAGTAGAAGGGCAAATGCAATTCAAGTGAAGCAGTATTGCCTCTCAATATCACCAAGCACAGACTTTAAGTAATTCATCTCTATCTCAGGAACATTGTGCATAATCACCTCAGAACAATAATATGTATACAATAAGAATGGTAATATAAATACAACTCATTGATGCTATCCAGTAACAGGGGCAGTGGTTTTCATCCAAGTATCACACACCAAGAGAGATATAGACATTCACTACATGCAGTGGACAGTGGTAGTTTAATTGGTATTAATATCAATTAAAGCCATCATTTTAAATACGCCATCAGTGCCCAAGATGAGAGTGCTTCAGCTGCGGCTGGTGGTGGTGAGGCCTGGTTGTACTGGTGTGCTGGTCGCTGGGTGTCGGCGAGAAGCCTGTTTGTAGCTCCAACCCCGGATGGGTCCCGCTGTGTCCGGTCCGACGACGGACGTCCGCTGCCTCTGACCACTCCGGATCCAGCCCCTCACCCCTCCTCCCCTCTCACCTCCCCCTCCCCCTGCCCCTCCCCATCACCTCCGGACGTCGCCGGCCAGCTGTCACACAGCATCTCGATCGCCGACATCAGTTCGTTTTTAATGAATTTAGTCATTTGGAATTCTGTGGATTTCTTATCTTAAGGGATTGTGTCTTGTTGTAAGAGATAAGGCCCTGTGGACTGAAGAGGTGGTGGACAGTTAAAGTGATTAACGTCCAACCAGTTGGACCTCACCTAGCTTAATACACAGAGATAGGACTGTACTTCAACACCATGGAGGGCCTAGCAGAGTTTGTCTCCAAGTCATTCGAAGGTCACCACCCTGGAGAAGGGCACCCGGCAGGACAGAAACTGGTGTCGCGGAGCCGCCTGCTCGCCGACTACCACCGGCGGCACCACTCAGGTGGGGGTGGAGATAGCGGCAGTGACGACGGCGGCGGCGGGCGTGACTCCCGCGGGCGCGCGGCGCCGTCCGCGTGCCGCAGCCGCTCCAGGAGCCCGGCGCGGAGCCCGGGAAGCGTCGGCTCGGACGGCCATGACTCTGCCTACGACGACGACGCCGGAGACATCGATCCCATAACCATCGCGCCGGCGTCTCCACCGCCGCCCGCGCCCATCCGCGCCGCCTCCCCGCCCACAGGCTCAGGGCCCCCGGCGGCAGTACTAGCTTCCGGTCCGCCCCTGGGCGCGACGCCGCCCTTCTTACTGAAACACAGCGCGCAGAGTATTCTGGCCAACAATAACAACACAAGTAGCAGTAATAACAACAACAGTAACAGTAGCAGCGGCAGCAGTAGCGGCACTATGGCCGACGTGCTGGGGCGCCTGCCGCTCCAGGCGTCCTCCCGTCTGGGCGCGGCGCCCGGCGGCAGTTACGGCGCGCCGGGAGGAGTGGGCGCCAACCCGGACCCGACCCCCGCCGCCCCGGCCGCCGCCTCCCCCGGCCCCGGCACCACGGGCGACGCACGCAAACCCAGTCACCATCATGTTCATCACCACAGCAGCAATTCAACAGGTTAGTCTTTGTGGGGAAATTGTAGGGACATAGAAAGTGGAATATATTAATATTATGATTACTGTATCGTCGTGAATAAGCACACGGCGCTATAAATAGATTTGGCGGGATGATTATCTCCGGCACGTATGCAAAGCAGGCGCTTATTCGCGACCTATAGTTTTGGTATTCAAGAGATATTCCAAGCCCCCTTCTGCTGGCGCGTATACACGGCCAGCGTCTATTAGAACCTTGGCGCTTAAACGCCACGGTAGTTGTTAAAAATGCGATGAACGAATTGATAAAATATCCAGAGTAACCACATTTGTCTTACCAACTGCTGGAATAAAATATTTTATAGAAATTGAGTTATGTACCATTTTCGTATAGTCAGTCAGCGCCTGCATGGGACCAATATAAACTCTTCTTAACCTACGGTGGACGGCCAAGACAAAGGACTTCACACCTTGGTTATTTTCACATAACCGAAGGTTAAGTCAGATACCCTCCTCGTAACTGAGTTATGTAATAATAACAATGGTATAGTGACTGGTGGCCTATGAGGCCACCAGTCAGTTTGCCGTGGTTATTATGACATACACTCAGTTACTTGTAGGGTATCTATTACATATACACTTCTCTTGACGTGTAATACCGTGCATGGCGATGCTGAGTTGTGGTATACTGAATCAGTATGTGTGATCTGATAGTACCGGTATAGTACAATCTACAAAGCAGTAGACCGACATGTGCTTAAACGTATCTCGATTATTCACTTTGAATTACAACATCCTGCATATCACCTCACATTAAACACATTGAATGAAGGCGTCTAGTGATTCAGCTCCTGAATAGTGTTTTGGATTCCGACAGAACATGCATGCAAGTATTGGCACAAGATCATAATTCTATCAATACATTAATAGTTGACAATCTGGGACTGCTTATGCACAATCCACTGGGGATACTCATGCAGTCCTTTGGTATCATTGCCATGCAACGACATTAAGGGCGAGGGGCGGGGGGGGGGGGTAATATTTGAAGAGATATGGTGTCCTTTGCTGCAGAATTTCATGTTACATTGTATTAGCCATGATAATATACACAATGAGAACCAAACGCAACGCTATTGTCTGAGACGTGATAATACATAAGGGGTCAAGTTAGTTGCATAATTGGTACAGCCATTATTTGACCTGGTGTTGGCAAGATACATACATGTACTGATAACATTGTCACATGGATCATTCTATTGGTCTAAACTGCATGTCTTCCACTCGGTACATTTTGTACCTATACATCCATAATAAAACCAGGAAAGTGTGTTCAGTTTGTATATATTACAACCAATTCTAAATTAGTAATTTAAAAAAAATCAAAACATGTCCACAAATTCCTTTCCAACATTAGGAGGTGTGAGGCAGCACGTTGAGGCCCTACCTCCTGGCCGTCTGAGCGCGCACACAGGTAGGACTGACGGCCCTCCCACCGTCTGGGGCGGCCTCACACACACCTCTGTACGTCCTTCTTACTGCTTGACAAATCGCTGGCAGTAATCAATATGATTGTTGCAGTGCAGAGGGCTCATTTTGTAATGTGTATAAAGTTATTGTATAGAACTATAACCAGAGTTTGCCCAAATATCTCGCCTTGTAAAACGCCAGGCGGAAAGCTGCCACTGAGGCTGAACTTGCCTTGGAGTCAATCAGTCCACCCCAACCCCCTTCATAGTATGCTCTACATTCCCCCCTGAGCGTTTCCAACTCATTTACATGTATTGCTTTAAATGTAATACACAGTAGTATGCCTCACAGAGCAATACCACAGAGCAGCCTAGAGGCGGATTTAGAAGGTCGCCCCCTATATTTGTATTTGTGTTTTCCTAATGTAAAATGTCCCCAAGGTTGTTGAGGATTTTTTTCCATATTTGATAACGCGCCCCCCATGTTATCAAAATCCTGGATCCGCTACTGGTAATATCATATATGCACAGTCAGCCTGGTATAATGTATACAAACCTGCACAGGCGACTGGGTGCATATTAATGTCAACTCTGCTCTAACTTCGGCTCTTATTCAAGACCGGCGCTTATTCAAGACTTAGTTTATAGTACATTTTCCATTCCCAATTCCACTATGGCTATATCCCCGGCGCTTTTTAAAGACCGGTAGTTATTCAAGACTTAGTTTATAGTACATTTTCCATTCCCCATTCCACTATGGCTATACCCACGGCGCTTTTTTAAGACCGGTAGTTATTCAAAGACCCGGCGCCTATGTATGGCAATAAGGTATATCATGGGGGCGGGAGGGAGCGGGTGATAGGGCTGATTAGGAGCAGAGCGCGGCACCGACATGCGGCACCAGTATACCACACACCGGAACTGTCTGATTAGAGCATGGAACCTCGTTGATTAGAGCTATACAGGCAAGACGCGGACACATCAATTAGCTGAGGTTAGATCCACCATGAGTCGGACTCATACCCTGGGACGGACAATTATTATTATTCTTAATCACAAGTCTTGATAATACTTGCATTGGTGATTCATTGAAAAAAAGACAAAGACTTTACCTTTCCTAAATAAATAGATTAGAAAGCTCTGGTAAGCACGCATCCAAGTGTCCGTCTTAAAGTATGTGTCCAACTCAATACGGCCAAGTAATCCACTCACTGTGACATGTGGTATACAGACAGAGAGAAACAGTGACAGAGACAGAGAGACAGGGGAGAGGGGGGAGGCCAGGGCATTATTCTAAAGGAGAGAGAGAGAGAGAGAGAGAGAGAGAGAGAGAGAGAGAGAGAGACTGGGAGAGAGAAGAGAGACAGGAGGTGGTACGTGGTTAATGCACTGTGCATGCATGCTGCATTTAATACATCCCATTGAACTGATCCATATCAGTGCAGCTAACAAATGGGTGTGGGTGCATGCTTCACATCATGTCAGAGTGAGATAGAACTCGCCCTATGTGGACTTAATTCCACTCATTACCGGACCCACCCCCTGCGTGCGGCCCACTCAGATACAGAATAGAATTGATGCCAGAGATGATTAGTTCAATATTAGCTCACATTGATAAGTATCACTTGATTAAAGTCGAGCCAATTAAATGTAAAAAAAGGCAACGTTAATTCACAGAATTCTATTTGCCATCTGAGCAACATGATATATAACACTATAGGGATCATCGAAAACTAACACAATGTAGTATTGATGTAAATTATCAGCAAACCGTTCAGCCAATGATATATTCAATACATTAACAAACGTTGATGATATGTGTATACATACGTGGATAATTCAATGGAATTGTAACCCAGAAGGATCATCAACCAGTGCCTCACATATAAGAAATACTCATATTCATAATCTTCTATAGATGTATCCCAATAGCATTATATCATATTCCCAATAACAATATATCACATTCCCAGACGTCGTAATACTTTAATCGCATGCAGTTATTATGGTGACTTCTGTATGTTACACATTAGTTCCCGTGACTCAGAGCTGGCGATGCCAACTCCAGGTGTATCAGGGTAATTAAATGGACATAAAGATATCATAGGAAGCATAAATTAGCTAGCCATGGTACTCTATGTGTATATAGACCCACACATCTATAACCAACACTTGTCAGATTTACTATGGGTAGATCGGAAGACTTACATGCATATGTCATAAACAAACAAGGGCAGTTTGAGTTTTGATATAGTTGTTTGGCTCAGCATGTACAGTATCTATACCATTGTACTAAATCAGCCATAATGCAATGCAATTAGCACCAAACAAACACAGCACAAGATGGTCTTCATTTCATGAGGGTATTTCTTTATGTAATAACAAGATAATGTGATAATACAAAATTTAGCTGCCAGTATCACACCTGCAGCAAAAAGAAGGGCACCATGCATTTAATCTGAGACACCTCGACAGTCCACTACTCCGGTCATCTTCACATCCTCCGCTGACCCTACACTACCATCCAGGTAACGCTACAGGGGTACGCCCAACCTCCCAGGTATCAGCCCACCAGGTGAGCTATGGCCGCCTAGGTGAGCTATGGCGCCCTGGGGACGACCCCACTGGTACCACATGTACCTAGAGGTGGTTCCCAAGACACCCACACCCCATTGAAACTCCATTGTTGCCTTTATAAGAAGTCCCGCTTTATGGGTTTTAGCTGAAGAAATGCTGCTCCATGCAATCTGAAACTTTTATACGATGTGGAATTTACATTGGAGTATCACATGTTGCCTTGTATACATGTTATCTAAGCAGTGGTCCTCTTGGATGGTTTTGAGACATGTTTTGAAACAGAGTAAATCTGAATTGATGAAACCCTCCGTCTTCTCATCCCGCCTGTATTGATGATGGACTCATGGTTACTTGGTGTGGAGAATATAATTAGCAGCTGAGCGTGTTAATGCGTCCAGGTTGTCATGGTTACCCCCATCCTATGTAGCTCTACTTCCTGCCAACCACCCCGCCCACCCCGCCCCCTCTCGGCCCTCCAGGGAACCATCCCTCAGCTCAAACGTCGGTATTGACATTTACCGGAAAATGAAATAATTGGCCACCCTGGTATATAGACCACGTTGGATTTTTTTAAAGCAGCAAGCATACCTGTTTGAACTGCAAATAAGGAATATTAAATACCGATGTATTTTTCTGCTGCCCCTCCAGCAGGAGTCAGCATGGAGCGGAAAGTAGTACTCTAGGACTTATATAGGGGAGATTTGGGTTGAATTATAAGCCTGTTACAATTTCCTTTCCTAATTCTAAAGGTAGATTACTAATTTGATACAAAACAAGTGATGTGTATAATGCAGTCTGCTCCATATGTGCATTACACAAAATAACATTTATAATACATGTGTGTTCCATGCATATACGTGTTTATATTTAAAGACAAAATGCAAAGGTCATAGATATGGTGACGAGAAACCCCCTTTTCTGAAAATAATATAGTTGACCCCTATCAATAGACACCTATCACGATTATTTAGCACACTATAGATCGTAAGATGAGGTTGAGTTGCAGACAAAGCGATGTCAATGTGAAAATGGCGGGAGATGAGGATCATAGAACGCTGGTCAAAATGTCGTCTGCGGTCAACTGCCGGTATAAACCGCCCACAGGAGTCGCCTCGGTCATGTGGAAAATAGCCACATGGGTCACATGATGGGTGGCATGAAAGGTGGTCAAAGTGTGTGTGTGTGGGGGGGGGGGGGGGGGTAGATGAGTGTTACAGGAGAAGAACAAGGTTATAAATGTGGATGAGAGTGAATTCTATGAACCAGGATAGTGCAATTGCCTCTCGGCACTCATATATCCATATCTAGTCCACCCTTAAATTAATACAAAACAATATTTCTCACTCTGTACCATTGTACTGACAACTTTTATATCAAGATAAAGTCATTCCCCTTCTCAGATTTGAAATATTGACATGACCCCCGCTCGTCCCTACCAACATCTAGATAGCCTTATAATTTCCACCATCCACCCCCCCCCCCCCCTTTTACACCCTGACCACCCCTCTACCTCCCCCATCTCCCCGCCCCTACCCTGGACGCCCTTATGATCTTCTACCCTCCTCTACTCAGCCTTCACCCCTGACACCCCCTTACCCTTTAAGGTCCGCATCGTGCTTTAATGCACCATGCCCTTTGTCGTCAAGATGCATTGAGGACCTGGCAAGTGACTCGCCAGTGCTGCATTCATGCATCCTGCCGACTGTACGAGGTTGATGCACTCCCAATGGGTCGGTATGATGCATGCATGCAGTCCTGGCTAGTAAACTCGACAGGGCTGCAGTCCTGTGTCATATCGACCAAGGGCACCACACAGTACAGCACTATGCGGCCCTTAAAGGACTACCCTCTCACCCGGCCCTCACCCTGCCCCATCAGGTCTGCCCCCGACCACCAGCAGTCAATAATTAGTGACTAGCCGCCTTTTGTTTTGACGGCTCCTGCTCACACTCCTGCTCACACTGTCACTCTACTCCGAGCAAATCACCTCCACACCGGCTCGGCGTCCTTGACCCCGCTCCAATCAATATTGACCCTCTCCCAGAGGGCGCCTCTGGAGACTGGGGGGGGGGGGGGGGGTTGGATGGGGTGGGGGGGGGGGGGTTGGATGGGGTGGGGGGGGGGGGGGTCATGGGGAGGGGGGATTTTCCTGAAGGAGATTAGTAAGACGAGCTTAAAGACTGGGTCCTTCCCCTCCTATCTCTCCTTGTCCTTTAGCACTGCAGCGTCCTTTTTACCTGGGACAAACTTACACTTAGGATTGTGACCCTTGCGCTTTTAATTATATATAATTTTAGATAAGTTTCCTCATAGTATTGGAACTGATTTGAAAGATTAAATCCAAGCAACTGTATTCATACTACAAATAGCCTACATTTTAGTACATTTTAGCTGCCTGCTCTGAAAGGCATTTCCTAGAGGAATTGGTATTTCCCCTCCCAATGTTTAGTCTAACTTCCTAGGCTGAAATTGGATTTCCATAGAAAGGCCAGGCAGGTTTTGAGTCAGTATGGAATGATACAAGTTGATGTGATTACATTAATAGTACGGCCACTGCTCGGGGAGACACGCGGGGTAGTAGGGTAGTCACAGGGGGGAGTCCCTGTAGAGAACCCCTCATGTCGAGATGGATGGGCAAGGCCGGCTTCTCATGGAAATAATAAATAGGGATGAAATAAGTTAAGTGGTTGGGTAAACACAGGGCCGCCCCAGTGTTAATTGTCAGCCCCGCCCGGCTCGGTGGCCGCTGCCGCCCGGCCTCCCCCCGGCCTCCCCCCGCCCTAACCTGATTGCTGCCCGGTCTCCCCCTGAGCTGCTCCCCGCCCCACGTGAGCTGCTCCAGCAATGCTGCAGGAGGAGCAGCTCAGGGAGAGAACAAGGAGGGGGTCTGAACAGGGGTAAATAACGGTGTAAAAGGGTGAGCAGCTCGGGTGGAGGCTGAACAGCTGGGTGCGGAATGTCTGAGCGGGTGTGAGCAGTTGGGTGTGTGTAGCTCTATAGAGGTTGGACAGTAGAGAGCAACAGAAGTTGACTATGGATACAACAATGTATGCTCTACGTGGTGACTAGATTACATGATGGCTAAGGTCGTGATAGGCATTAAGCGAGTTTTTCAATACATGGAAGGAGAAGCTCAAACAAGTGTTTATGGAGCGGCCAGTTAGACAGTGAGGAGCAGCTCAGAGAACAGGGCTATATGGAGAGGTCAGCTATACCGTACTGTACGCTAGGTGTAAGTAGTGCAGTGGAATGGGGGTATGAGTCAGGTATAGGGCGTGACTAGGTCTGTGTGTCTGGGTGAGACGAGCAGCTCTGAGCATGACCCGAGCAGCTCGTGTATGCCGCTACTTGTGGAGATGTATATGAAGCTAAATACATTTATAGATGTAATGGTAGATATTTAGGTTCAGAAATATCGATACAATATCGTCTAAGTATCACTGGCTAGAAACTGAAGAGAGTATGTATACATATTTGGGAAGGCAGCTGGTGATAGCCAGCCATAAGTGTCATACCAGATAGAGCTAGATAGCAGGAGGGATACCCAGGGTAGAATAGACATGGTAAAACCTACCCTAGATCCCCGGGGGCCTGGCAACCTACAGGATGCATAGAGGGGAGGGGGGACTCCGGTTGTCGACAGATGGCCGTTTCCCGCCCGACCCGCCATAAATTGGATTGAACACAAGGAGAAGGTGTTTGCTACAAGGGGCTGGCTGTGTTTGTGCATATTGTTAGCGTGTTTAATCGGCGCTTATTGGATTGGCCTTAACGAGTGTGAGCTGCTCCATGAATAAGGAGTCGTCATGAGACTGGAGCACCCTCCTCCTCACCACTGACACTGCTCACACACCCCCGAGCTGCTCCTGAACTGCTCCCGGAACGGCTCCCCACTCTGGTAGAACTAAGGCTGAATAGACTCACTTAACCCTTTACGGGCCACGCATTGCTTTAATGTGATACTTCATTGTTCGCCATGATGCATGTCATGAATGCAGCCCTGGTGAGTTTACTCTGATTCGTCGCTTCATATAGGCATCATGTCGATCCTTTGGGGAGTGTCCCAACCCCGTAAGGTCGGTACGATGCTTAGAGGCTGCGAAGAGGAGATGCAAGTTCGCATATATTAACAAAGACAGCATAAAGCAGGTCCCCCATGAATCACTGTTGTTATGTTGGATCATTGTTATGGCTGCATTTATTAGTGAGGTGACCATCAGAGCTGTGCCATGGCCAGTGACCACGGTGACTGTCACACTAACAGAGAATAACAGACAACACTGTACTTTCTTTGGCGACATCAACAAAGACATGCAGGGTGTGGCGAATCTGCCAATGTGGTCATTCATGTACATGGGAGTTATGATAGATTCCGTTCCATAGTGCCCCAAAGATAAAGCAGTCTCGCCCTCAAAAAAGTGAGCGTCACTGTCGCCAAAATTACCCTCGCCTGAAAGTCTGGCACTACTTGGCTTTCATGTGAGAGTGGAAGCGACAGTGACGCTCACTTTTCTGAGGGTGCAAACAGAAATACCTAATGCCCCTGGGAAGTTAAGATACACCCCCTTCACACCAACCGACAGTCTACAAACCATAAGGGTCTTCAACTACCAGGACATGATTGATGGGCTTTAGATGATGATAAGGAGATTGGAAAGTTGACATGCAATTAAAGTTTAATTGGTGAAAGATGACACTACACAGCCATAATCATAGACTATACTGACTTAGGTGTCGAGAAACAGATGCATCTAAAATCCCAGATGGTGGGTGTAAATAAACTGAATTGGTTTTATAAATAACACTAAACAAGAATATCAGAATGATATGACACCTGATATATACGTCAGTATGAAGTGGCCAGGTTGCACGTGTATGATATACCAAAAAGGCAAAGAATAATATGGTGAATTTTGAATTTTGCAATGCTTTAGGGAGACTGCGGGGGCGGACCCAGGAATTTGAAAAAGGGGGAGGGGGTCCACCAAATACCAAAGTACTGAAGAGCATCACATGCCAAAATATCATTAGAAAAATGCCAATTTGTTTCCAAAAAGGGAGAGGGGGTCCGGACCCCCTGGATTCGTCTCTGGATCGTAATATGTGATGTACACTGTAAATAGCTAGTGTAGGTACACGGTAGAATCTACTGTAGATCTACAGTATAACCTATTGTAGTTCTAATGGATTTATAGACAAAACTCCACGCCATTGACATACATGCACATCATACCTCACGAGTTGAAGCTGGGTCATATCACACAATGCCGAAGGCTGAGTGTGATATGACCCAGCTTCAATGAGCGAGGTATGATGTACATGTATGTCAATAAGTGGGGTTTTGTGTTTATTACATACCCCTACTGTCTTTAAATGAATAAAATCAACAAATTTGGAGGCCATGGAGTATGGCTACACCGTACTCCATGGGGGCATGGAGTACGGAACTCCCATAGGCTTAGCATAGAGAAGGCCGTACCACCATGTAATAAACAGTAGAATCTACTGTAGGTTTTCAGTAGATTCTACTCTTTACCTACAGTAGACTGTACACCTACACTAAAATCTACTGTGCATCTACACAAATGGCAACCGACCTTTTACAGCGTAGAAGTTCAGGATACATATGGCTGACTTATACTGTATACAACATGTACATACGGATGTTATAGACACCCCGATAAAAGGGTTTGGGTAGGGGGATGGGGGGGGGGTTAGCATATAGAGATGTCAACATAATATCGAGACGCCTATATACATGTCTGTCTACTGTATCTAGTACTATAGGTTGTACTACATCTACATCTCTATGCTGACTTTAACCCCCACATACCAGTGCTGTAGGTGGGTGGGAGGCAGGGCTGACTGCTTAATGACGACTCCCGGGTCGTGCTCTAAGTGAGGGGCCGGCGGGGGTGACATGCTGACGTGATGGATCAGCTAATTGCACCACTTACCTGTCTTTTTCTTGCACATCGCTTCTTGTTGTCGACTCTAACCCTTTCAGGGATGCATGATGATTAAATGCTTTGTCGTCTTAATGTATGAATGCAGCCACGTAAGTCTGCTCACCAGGGCTGTATTCATGCATCATGCCGAGTCTCGTTGGGTGTATCAATCCATAGCGCTAGCATGATGCTTAAATGTAGTCTTGGTTAGTAGACTCGCCAGGGCTGCACCCATGCAGCATAACGATAAAGCACATAGGGCATTGTTAATTAAAACACTATGCAGCCCTTAGAGGGCTAGGACTATCACTACAGTAATCTACTCCCCACCTTATCACCAGGACACCCCCATCCCCGCCAGATACCGCCCCGACAGTCTGATGGCCATCTGTGGTCGGATCAAGGAGAATGCCCAATTAAAGTACAATTATCTATTATTCGTTAGGGCAATTATCGTGGCATAACAGCTTCATTTGTGTGTCTAGGGTAATGGTACAAAGGGCTGTGTAATGGTAGTAAGGCGACAAGAGGACACCAGGAGGGATGGCAGTAGCAGGGAGAGCAGGCTGCAAGAAGAGATAAAAGGAAGGAAATTGGCTAATATAGAGAAGATTAGTTGGACTGCAGCGAGCAATGGTCAAAAGAAAGAGGAAGGGCAATTTAGGAAGAACATGGAAAATTACCATGGTTTTTAATTTACATAAGAATAGCACAGGATCGATTAGGAGATAAAGAGAACATTTTGGAATCGTAGGCTGACGTACACATTAAATTTAGAAAATGGGATAGCAGGATAAAGTTTTGGGAGGGTTATATACAATGTACAATATATAGAATTAGGTAGAACGAGAGAAGAGAGACATAAACTATAGAAACAGACATTGGAGGCACAGATACTAGAGGGAGTGAGCCAAGGAAGGGTTAGGCCAAAGAAATGAGGGTATGCTTCAGGCAACATGGCCCAAGATTATATTTTTTGATTATGTTAATTATGTCTTAAAAATGCAAGGAATGGGTCGCTGTGGCTCATCAGGATGACTCACAGATTCCCCCAGTAACTGGGAATATCAAAACTATTGGATACACTCTAAGAACAGTGTGTTGTGGGAATATGCGTAGGGATTTAGACACACATATTGGCAACACACCTTTGAGATCAACACACTTTTGGCAAAGGGCATGTAGTGTGTAGTGTGTTACACCAAAATGTGTGTTAAAAGTGGCTGCAGAAAAGCGTGTTGATAAGTGTGTAAACATAACACACTGTTCTTAGAGTGTATCCTTGTTAGAAATACCTTTCCTGAAGTCAGACAACTATTTAGGCCACTCAGGTGATGTGAGCTTATTTTTCTTGGCCAAGAATTTCCAAGAATTAGAAAAAAAGTATTAAATATAGAAACCAACAATGGGTCGGCCCTGTTTTCTACCTGAAACACACCCTTTCCTTGGCCTTAGCATGCTGGGGAGGGATGAGTGGGTTGTTTGTTGGCCGTGTACCAGGGACGCCGTCAACTGATTCCGCCCACCAGACCCCGTGAGAATTGAACACTCGTGATTTCTCGTCATGTCCGAGATCTCGTGACGCGCGTCTCCCAGGACGCCCGCCTTCCTTCCCGTGATGCCTCACACCTCAGGGTTGACTCCTGACGCCCCTGGCCACCTGGCGGTAGGAGCCCCAAATTAACCCTTTAAGGACAGCATGATAATGGTTTAATGCATTACGCTCTTTATGGTCATAATGTATGAATGCAGCTCTGGTGAGTAACTCTGCAGCGCTGCATTCATATATTTTGCCCACCCTACAGGGTTGATTAATCCACACTGGAAGGGTCGACACAAAGCGCCAACTAGCACTGTAGTACTGGTGAGTTATCCATCGGCGCTTCCTTCATGCAGCGTGATAACACATGCTACTTTGAGACGAATGGTTCTAAAAGGGTTAATTCCCACCACCCCTGCCCCCTACTCCCCACCCAGTGGGGGTAATTAGGGGTCCTCACGTAGAAACAATAAGGGCGCGTCACGCTCAGTGCTAATTATTGATCTCCATGCCCGTTTTATGGCCACCCACTAATTGCTGTCATCCGCCAAATAAGGGCACGGTGAATGGGCTGCGCAAGTCTCCAGCTGACCAAGTTAAATCTAAAGACGCGGTGCTAAAATGGTCAATATACTGTATACGATAACCTCTCGAATCGGCAATCCCCTAGTATCTATTGTCTTCTTTAATCTGTAGATTATAGTGCTTTAATACAGAATGACCTTTATCGCCATGATGCATACATATAGCTCTGGCGAGTTATTCGCCAGGGCTGGATTTATGAATCATAACAACCGTTGACAAAGCCCTGGAGTGTGGCACATAAAGCACTATGTGGTCCTTAAATGGTTAACCGCGTTATTATGGCATCTATAAATCCCTCCCCCTGTGTACTCCCATGCCATACCAACAGGAGTGTGGCTGTTTATGAAGTGTCTGACAAGTGGTGCTGTGTGGTGCTGTGTGGTGGTGTAGTGGTGTCTGGTGGTTGGGGCAGTCACGTGTCTAGTCACGTGTTTGGTCACGTGTCCTACTAATAACCCCCACGTGCCTCCAATTCATTAACACTCCCCCTCCACACACACACACACACACACACACACACACACACACACACACACACACACTACACACACACTACACACATCCCACACACCCATCACCTCACCCTGAACATCCCTATACAGTGTTTGTAGACACCACCTAACACTGACCACTGCCAAGAGTCTCTGTAGATGAAGGTGACTCACTGAGTAGTATAGGCTCGGACTGAGTAGTATGTGGACGTGGGACTTGTAATCAGGCGCCTTTAGATTCCGCTCGAGGAAATCATGTGAAATGCGTTCGTAAATGGAAACCTGCCACACCCTTTATTTACCAAAGCTTTAACCCGGGTACCCAGAGTCTATTCAATACACAGATCACAGCAGTGCCTGTACCTATAGCGATGTACCAGTCATAAGCCAGTTTATAGCACATCCTTAGACCCACCAACCATCCTTTTATGTCCTGAGCACTGTCTACTTCACGTGGTGACAACAACATGCACATCTCCCCATGTTATAGCCCTGTCAGCACCCGAGGCCGCCCTGCCTATATTAGGCCTGCTTTAGTAACCCTTTAAGGACCGCACAGTGCTTTAGTGCACTGTGTCCTTTGTCGGCATGATGCATGAATGCAGGAACTCACTAGGGCTGCATTCAATGCCGACCCTGCGGGGTTGATTTACATCAAAGGTCGGTATGATGCATAATGTAGTACCGGCGAGTTACTCGCTGCGACTGCATTCATGCATCACAACGACCGAGGACGTGGCAGATTAAAGCAGTATGCGGTCCTCATAGGGTGAGACGGCCTCTACCCCGCCCACGTGGATTGGCCATCATTCATCCCCTTACTGACCCCTTCCCGTGTCCCTGGTCACTTCCCCTGATCCCCCAGGTCATCCCTGGTCAGACCAGGTCAGTCATGGTCAGCCCTGGTCAGCAGGGGGTGCCACTAACCTCCCTGAGATCAGGCCCATTGCTTTATGGTCAGCCCAGGACATTTATCTCTGCAAACCCAAGTGCTATCCTTCTATCGTCTCGATGTGTCTTGTTCTTAGAGGGACCCTTCCCTTGTTATCCGTGATCCACCCCTCAGCTAATCCATACTACACTCATTGCCACTGATTCTGCTCAAGGTTTTAGGCATTATCATACTCTGTCTAGAGAAGGAGTAGGGGAACACATGCAGTAAACACTGAAAATGTTCTTAATCCGGGAGGGGGATGGAAGGAATTTACATAATCAAGAAAAACACTGAAACTGTCCTAAAAGAGGGGAAGGAGATAGGAAGAATGGTCATAGGCCAAAAAAGGAAAGGTACTCAGGTTACTTGGTGTGGAGATCTAGGTAGGGTAGGTTGGATTCTTTTCTTCTTCTTTTTTTTCTTTTTTTTTACTTTGGCCTGAATAGTACCAAAAATCTCCCTTTTAGCTATAGTAACACCTCTTATTTTTTGCTAAAAAGGGGTAAATAAAAGGGATCACTGCAGGAGGGCAGAAACAGTACCCAAGAATTGACTCGCAAGCTTCAGCACCGACTCGCCGACAACAGCGTCAACTCGTGGACTATGAAATTGACTCTGAAATAGCTCCAAAATTACTTGAAATATAAAATTTTCTCAAAATTGGATAAAAATTTCTAGGGTCGGCCTTGTTTAAGGTAGGGTTGGGTAACCGGAAAAACATCTTTTGGCCTAATTAGGAAACGCAGGGAAGAACATAGAGGAACGCCATATGTACAAGCCGGAGCTAGATATAACGCGGTATACGAAGGGCAGTCAGCGGTGTCAGCTTATCCAATGTCTCTAGTCCTCTAACCCCCCCCCTCCACACACACACACACACAAACCTACCCCCACACGTGGGATGGCCGCTGCCCCTTGACCGCTGGTCAGTTTCATTGGCCGGCCTTTAATCCGGGTGCCCGCCCAGTGCTGGCCGACAAGCCCCAAGTGACCATTTCAATTAAGGGATTCCCTTTCGATTCGTTGGCCAGTCCAATTGGTGGCGGGCGGCGGGCGCTGGATGAGCTACTCGGGGATGGGCGGGCGCTGACTGGACTGGCTAATGAGCAGCTCGTGGTGGGAGACGAGCAGCTCAGGGTAGGGTTACCCCTGCTGCTGCTGCTGTAGTGGGGGAGTAGGGCAAGTCTGGGGATGTATACCTGCTGCATAGAGTGGGTGTATACTGTGGGTGCGGCCTAGATGTCTGACATCCCTCAATAATGTATGCATGCACACATTCTGATTACTGGGTGATATGGATACCTTCATATCTTCCGCCTGTAATGTTGCGGTGCCACCCCCTTTCCTTTAAAAAGGGCCATCGGTAGTTACATGTATTTATTGATTGATACAACCTTATGCACTGATAAACCAGACCTCAAATAATAACTGTGATATTCGTATAATTCTAAATGTATACTTAAACGATGAGATCTTTAAAATGAATTTTTTGTGCATTAGAGTCGACGTTTGTCTTCTACTAACAGTAACATATTCGACATAACAATCCACAGGGTGCCTATACATGTAATGGTATTGTAACACTAAGGAGGAGGAGGGAACCATGCTCGTTCAGTATTTAGGAGGTACATATTTTTCGAAATCAGGAGAATTTCTACTAGTCTATAACATGCCCCAAAAAGATGGGGCGCTTATTAGGGGGTAGGCTCTTATTACGTTGAGTGTACTGTATGCATCTATACCTCACATACAAAGTAGATAATTGTATCTCGATCTCATATACTGCTCACTCATAGCAACAGCCTGAAACTACAGGCCACAGCTCTCTATCTAAGATAATACTCTCATGTTAATCAAGATCCGTGGTCGATGTGGCCCTCGGGCCCATCAATCAGTTTAATTACATCGGACCTACTTTCTGAGGGAGGAGAAGCAGCATTTCCATCAGCGTGTCTGTGCTGCCTTCTATAGAGGTTAGTTCTGACAGGAGGATGTGGGAGTAGAGTGCCCTAATTCCGGACAGCTTCAATTTCCGGACACCCTTCCGCTATATAGCCTAGTATTGTTCATGTATTATCTATACACAAACCCAAGTCTTAAAATCAGCTGAGACATCACACGTATCTCGTCACATGTATTCTGTGTCACCCCTTAGACACCCTATATCACAATGTCATGGGAAAAGGTGCTGTCCGGAATTGTGAGAAATAACTCTATTCTACAATGCGTATACTTTTTTTTCATCATAAACAGTGCAATGCCACATTGAACAGTCGGGCACAATATGCAGCTGTGCACATATTGCCAATGTGCATCCTAACAGTGTACATGCCTTTGAGTTGCATTTCGTATGGACAAGGGGGAAGGGTCAGTAAGTGAGGGTAGTTCTCTATGGTGTCCATGTCGCTGATCTTATCATAAAGTACCCGGTGGTGGGTGACATGTTGACACCATGCCTCATGTCCAGAGATACAACTACATGTTTACTATGATATTCAGCCTCTGAGGCCGACCCCTAACCCTCACCCAACCCGACATCTAACCCCAATGTCACATGGGAGGCAGGCATGGGGGCGGATTGTTCCCAGCCTGGTGTTTATGACGGCCATGTAACCGCCATGCGACTCTCATGTCATAGATACCCCTCCTCACCACGGGAGATAACATTACTACACCAGGCTTCACATGATGCCGTGTGGACCGTTGGTGCCATGTTGATATGTAAGGGGTGGTCAGGGGAGGAGCGGTCAGGGATGACCCTTGGTATGGGGGTATATTGTCTGATAGAGTGAGGCAGTCCCTAAGGCTGTTGGTGTTGACCGAGGGCATGTGATGAACGGGGAGGCGGGAACAACATAGCAGATATTTTAGAAGGCCAACTGGCCAGGGCTGCATTCATGCATCATGGCGATTAAAGGCATAATGCATTAAAGCAGATGTGGTCCTTACAGGGTTAAACAGCAAAAACATAATTATAAATGTATTTTAGAGAGGCCGACTACTCTTATAAACAGAAGACACAAGTTCACTAGCACCAGCTATATTCTGAAAAAGCTGTCTTGCATTTGACACAAATATGGGAATCGTCCCCTTTTAAAGCTACACCCCTTTTAAAAAGGCAGACGACCTTTACAAACAGCAGACGACATTGAATAGCCCCCTCCCCGTTCTCTCTGACGTTTGCCGCGTTTTATGTGCCGCGTTTTATGTGCCCACCTCTGTGCTCTGACCCCTGACCCTGGAGGCTGACCTTGACGGGTCAGGGCCCTGATAGTGAATATAGCGCCGACCCCCCCGACACCCCCCGTGGTGCAGGGGGCACCTTACCTCCTCCTCCAGCGTTCTCCGTGACCTTGACGACGTCATCTGCCGCGGCCAAGGTCGACACGCGGATCGCTTCCTGTCATGGTGGATGTTTATGCCGCAGGGTCGGCTTTTAACATCCCAGCCGCTAGATGTCTCTGCTGCTGACGTCCACAGAGTGGTCAGTTTCTGCCTGGTCAAGCCCGGCCAAGTGGGGGCGGCGGGCAGGCCACTCCGGCCACTTCGGCCACTTGACCTCTGACCTTGAGAGTTTTGGCGCCTAATTCAGCGGTCAGCTGCGCCCGCAGACGACTTTTTGCCGTCAGCGTCTGCGGCGCGACCCGCGGCGACCCCTGGTGGCTTTCATGCCAATTGATATCATTTGTAACCGTCATACCCCATCGGGCCTCCTCGGCCAATCAGCACCCCCCCGCCCCTCCAGCACCCCCTCCCTCTCAATACGCAGATACCAAACTACGGACATGGCCGCCCCCTCCCCTTGAGTCCCGTCCGGAAGTCGTCCATACAAACGTCGGGGCCCGTTGACGCATGCGCGTGGGGAGCCATCCAGCGGAGCGATTAGGAGTTAGTCCCGCGACGGCCGACAAGGGGAATCGATATCAATTAGCTATGAAACCGCGCGCGGCCCTCATTGAAAACGAGACTATTGTGTAGCGGCGATAGGGGGATGGGTGGGATGAAGGGGGAGGGGGAGATGGAGGGGGGACAGGAAAGGCGCAATCTGTTGTACGAATTGGCAGTCGTTAGTCGGCGGCCGTACTCGCACCTGCCACCAGTCGTAAGGCACAGGGCTGAAATCGGCCAGAATTGTGCAAACAGTCTGGGAAACATGTAGAAGTATGAGTATAATATGGTTTATATAACCAATTTGTATTTTTCCCATGTTTAAGTCAGAAAGCGGCATATATCGCCAAGCTGTACTCTTAAATATGCGATTTTCCAGTAAAAATCGTAGACGTTAGATGTATATTTCTGGACGATTCCAGCCTTCAGCGCACTGTCTGTGTGTTTGCCCACCACATACTTCAAACCCGCCACCTTTCTATCGTATACTGGTTTACGGTTCTCATGTTTCAATGTTCCCACCCCACAATACCGCTAGTACGTGTAGCTGAAGTCGGGTGTGTAGCTCACACAGTGCTAACGTACTCCGACACCCACGCCATCTGTAAGTAGTATATGACATTGTCGCCCTGGTGCAGGCGGTCTGTGTATTCAACATGCACACCGTGTGATCTTTACGATAAGGACGTGTAAGCACAGCAGCAGATACACACAGTGAGTAAGTAGCATGCCGGAATGTCACCGTAATACAGGCACACTTGCTTTTAGAAAACACAATATCATAGACTAATTCCCCCGATATAAGGTTATAGGGATGTTTCTTTATGTGTTAGAGAATTAAGCGTCAGTTACATGGGTCATGTTCAGGGTCGATGTGTGTGTATCAACAACAGACATGTACTGACCATCCTCTGACCCCACCAGGACCCCCCCCCCCCACCACCCCCCATGTATCCTCCACACCATGGGCTACACACAGGAGGAGGTAGGGGGCAGACATGGGGCACACTGACCCCTGCGTCTCACCAGTCGTGAATACTACATGGGGTCGGCCATCTCCGGCCATCTTCGGTCGTCGTCGGTCAGCCCGATTCGATTTGTCGGCGGCGGCCCGTGTCAACAGGTCCCGACCCCTTTTTGGTAAATTGGCCGAAATTGAATAAAACGCCCGCCCGCACTGTCCGTCCAATGAGAAAATGGCGCGAAGGGGCCCTGCCCTGTACAGTCAGGCAACCCCCCTCACCTCCCACCGCTGCTCCTGCATCTCCTTTCCGCTTCTTCCGGTCAACGTTCCGTGTTTTAGTGGGGCAAGTGTCGGGGGTCAGGGCGTCAGGGGTAAAAGACGGAGCAGGCAGCGAGTGACCGGAATGACCCCAGGGGCCCGGAGGCTACTTAGCGGTTGACGGCGACGCGTTTCCGGCGCGTGGCGCGCGACGTCGGCGTAGGACGGATGACGCGCGGGTCCCAGGAGCGGCTAACGCGCCCCGAAACAAGAGCAAATGGGCGCCGGCACTCGCCTAATGAATACAATTGACACCTTGACGCATGGCCCCCTCGCGACCCGCCGCCACAGCACTGTCCTCCAGGGCGGGGTGAGAGGGCTCTGTCTGTGTATACAGAGTGGACAGAGGCAGGGGTGGGTGGTGGAAGGACAGTGCTGAGCAGTTATTGGGTGGCAGGTTGGTGTGGGTAGCAGGTGCGTGCCACTTGTGCATCTTTGGGTGTTAACATATTGAATGGACAACACTGTAAACTCTAGGGATGGGAAATGGTGGGTGATCTTATAATCATTGGTATACATGTATACGTTTGCCTGGCAGGTGATGAGCATAGAGTGGGGAGTATATACCTTTTTTTTCGGGAAACAGTAGGTGTGGTTGATCTGTCTGTGATGAGTTGGTCGGGTTGGGGGCAGGTGTGGCAGGCTTTCATTAACATATGGCAATTAATGTTAACCGACACGGTGATAATCATAGATCATGTGGTGAGCACTAATTCTATTTGTAAATACTCAAGGATCAACTCCTCCCAACACACTATAACTGACCCATATAAGCTCCGAATGGCTCGATCATCACAGTTCACGTGAATGCCCTTAATCACATTATACCCCCATGCACCCGGACACTCTATGACGGCCACATTGTATTTCTCAACACTAAATGGTGTTGTTGATGAAACAATTGGAAAAATTTCGGGTCTACAAATTTTGAAGGAAAAAAACATAGTATGTAATGCCCTATAATATACCATCTTGTCATTATGATGTTCTAATGTAATGCTGTTATAAGTTATACATGCTGCATGGTACTGCATTTAAGCATCATGTAAACCTCAATACACTGCCGAGAGGTCGGCATGATGCACTTGCCAATGCAGCGCTAGTGAGTTACAAGACTGTGCTGCGTGAGTGCATCATGCATGACGACAGAACCCTGAGGCATCATGCCATCCTTAAAGGGTTAAAGGTGAATACGTCCTGTATGTCTGATAGCCTCCTCCTGGTCCTAGTGGCGTTGGCTGCTGACTGCCCGCGTTTAAAGGTCAGTCTCTCCGTCCACACCAAATAGACCACGGGGGAAATGACCACTTTGGGATATGACTCCCTCTATTTACGAGGCCATTGCTTCCTTACTTCGGCCACTTTGTTAGCTGGACGAGTCCTTGAGGGAGCCTACTCCCATTTTGCCTGTCTGTGAGGAAATTTAATTAGAATGGATGGTTCTGACGGAACAAGGTACAGTAATCAACGAGGTCATCTACATAAACGGTAACACAACAACAATTTGATGCATTGAACTTCGGTCATTGATGTATATGATATTTACATGGAGTTATGATGAAAAGCAAAGGTGTGTAGTTCTCTTTTTGGATTAATATAGTACCGGGGTAATGTAGTACATGTGTATTGACATTTTATACTTTTGAAGAACTCTGATCATGGCCAAGACACTACACATGGCTTTTAGTCTGGACAATTTACACCTGCCACATGAGATGTAACTGAGTAGAAATCAGGTCGGATGGTGATGATACACTCCTCCGGCAATATTAACATCTAGAATGTTAACTTTGGTCATTGTGCGGCAATGGTTAGGTGCGGCAAACGCACGGGGAGCGGCAAATACGCGGGCTGCTGCAAAGGGAGTCTGCATGTCACTGAAGTACGGCGGACGGGCGGTCGTAACGGGGTATTTCCGGGGCGCGTCGCCCGATATCCATCTCCCCTTCCACCCACCCACCCCCCTTCACTGGCCTCTGTCACCGTGTGTCCACCCCACCCGGACAGCGGCCATAGGTCAGGAGGTGGGGGTCGGGTGGTCAGTGGGACTGGGCATCTGTTCAGCTGGCAGTGACCAACAGCCACTGACCACTATCGTTAATCCCGCGCCCTCCCGTCTGCCGTCACCTGACGCGCGCGGAAACCAATTATTTAACCCGCAGGCACACGCCGCCGACCCGCCGGAAGTCAAGGAGAGCGGCGACCGGTAGTCGACTGCCCCCCGACCGGAAGTGCCGACGGCCACCCCAATTAGTGAGCGGGATAAAGCAGGCACGTGACCCTTGTGACCCACGTGACCCTGTCTGGATTAAGACCCGGATTACGACCGGATTATAGTCATATCCAGGCCTTCCCATGCTCCTTCGCGCGGTGACCTCCTGCCTCACTTCCGGTCCGACGAGAACCTGGCAGCCATGTTACATCTATCCATGTGGCGCTGGTATCATAATACCAAAGCACATATCAAACATCAATCAAAATCATGGGCGACGTAAACTATTCTACAAATCAACTGTGTAGCGTCAAAGACACCCTATATATCAATTATTATGACAAATTCATAACTTCCCAATATATATCAACTATGAATCCACTCTGTTAGTGTCAGCGAAGGAAATATCATAAGAAGCATGAGGTGCGGGGTATTGAATGTGAAGGAACAGTTAAACAGAACTGTATTCCAGTAACATATTTTTTCTATATTTCTATAAAGCTTAGACCATTATTTCTCTTATTGACAAAGTTCCCTATGTTGAATCTGGGGATCTGAGAGCTGTCGCTATCCTCTTATCTTATATAGATATCTAGAGTTTCGTGATAACGAGCAGAGACCTTACATTTTGTTCAATTCCACACTCACCACACACGGAGTATCTGATTTAATTTTGAAAATGAGAATGAAAATATGATTCATCAGGTACCGTATACACTTTTATGGGGCCACTTTCACATATTGTTATATACATTAAGCATTTTTCTCTTTGCACTTTTACGATCTGCATGCATTTGATTATTCAAAGGTGGATTTTACGAGGGGTATCATTGATCGTTGATAAGCGTTGGTCATCGATTATTCACTACATGGATACTCTCATTTCCGTGCATTAACTTTCATCAAAAGGAGCGAATCAGTGCAATAAAGCCCCCTGCCAGGCCAATCATACCCTTTTACTACTAATGAGAACCCTTCTTTTTGCTGACTAACCCTTTAAGGACCGCCTTATGTTTTAATTTGCGATGCCCTTTGTCATTAATGCGGCCCATGCGAGTAACTCGCCAAAGCTGCATTGGTGACCTTTCAGGCGCGTATCAATTCCATGAGGTCGGCAAGTTGACTCGCCAGTGCTGCATTCATGTATCATATATAAACAAAGGGCATGGCACATTAAAGCACTATGTGGCCCTTAAAGGGCTAACCCTCCCTAATCTGTAAAGTCTCCAGAAGCAATTAGGAAATGCGATATGGTGCTGTGCATGGCGGGTCGGCATCTGTGCACGGTTTATTCATAGGCCTGCAGTCTGCCCGGGCTGTTTGTCTGTATAAGGGCTGGGGTGGGACGGGGTGGGACGGGGTGGGCAATAATTGTCACAATTATTTGTTTCTCCTTAAACGGCTCATTTGTTAATGCTTAGCCCTTCAAGGACCGCACAATGCTTTATCACTGCATGGTTAATGTGACCTTGACGGCGAGTAACTTGCTAGTGCTGCATTAAAGCATCAGCCGATCCTATATGGGGATTGATACACTACCGAAGAGACGGCACGATGCATAAGTGCAACTACATTTATGCATCAAGACGACAAAGGGCATACCATGTTATAGCATTATGCGGCCCATGAAGGGCCTGAGAGCTACCCTATGGGCTACCCCGCTCTCAATTCACCCCCCCCCCCCCCCTACAGACACACACTTCTATAGTACCACTACCCCACCCTTTCACTCCCTTTGCCCTTTTTTCCTGTGCGCATGCGCAGCCTTCATTACGCAGCCGCCAGCAGAAATAAACTTTTGGCCGGATGAAATTAGAGCGGGGCGCCGACCGCCGCCGCCATTACTGATTTATAAAAGAACCACTCCCGTTAATGGACGGCGCCATGTACCTACAAAATGCCGCCACACACTGCACACCCAACGTCCGCTGTCTGACTCGGGGAAGGACTCAAGGATGTGAGACAGAAGCTTGTGTATCTTTAAAAATACTAGTATCTACTAACAACATGTATAGATATAATTCCTTTGGTGGAAATTGTTAGTACATTCATATTATGTAGAAATGTAAATTTAGTATTTTTGAATAACAATCATGTCATGCTGTCGACCTCTCGACCTGCTAACTTTAATGCCACATTTGGATGGGAAATTTATTTTGGCAGGGAATGGTGGATACGGGCCTGGATTAGGGTTATTCAGGTTACCGGTAATTAAAGTGTCGAGGCTGCCTAGTACTGTGAGAGTATTCAATGCATGTGTAGACATATATATTGAGGGTGATCTGAGGTATTAATAGGAGCACATGAGGAACGAAAGAATCGCATTGCGACTTGGCACTATGGTGGCAGGTTGTCACTGACACCTGTAAGGTGCGATACGCCAAGAGGGGTATACATGTCAGGATATAAGCCGGGTAGATGTTGCTACTGCTCATAAGTCATATAATGCCAGGCTGATGGCTGCAGAGTAAATCCCATTAAAAACCCTATTGGCTCACATTGACTCGCGGATAGCGATGTTGACTTACTGATGGCAGGGTTGACTTATGCTTTACTGACGCCAAACCGACCATATATGTAAATAGAAAAGAAAAATACCTTATTTTCTTACATTTTCTTTAAAATCAAAGTTGGAAGAATGTGCTAAGGTTGGTCCCATATTGTAACTAGGCTTGGGTTGGCTGGAGCATGGTTTTCTAGCTCTTGTTGGTCGTTGCAAGAACTACAGTATAGATGTCAATGAACGACGGACAGCGGAGGCTGAGCAAAGGAACAACATGGGGAGGGAGAAGAGATGAAGGGAAGTGGGAGGGAGGGAACAGGGTTTTGGTGGTTGGGGGAGGGTTGCCGCGCGCCGATCGAGTTATCCCCATTATGTGAAGGGTCTGATTGTATTGAAATTACATCACACAGTTACTGAGTCCCCCCTGGGTGGTCGGACACATGGTCGCCATGGAAACCACTGTGTCGATTTCAAAAATCCATACTGTTCTTTTTGCACGACAACGGTCGGGTGGGGTAGGTGGGGAATGAGGGAGTGTGTAGAGGAGGGGCTATAGAGCAGGGATGTATATAGGATAAGGAAAGTGCACACACATGGGCTGCACGAGGGGAAGGGGAGGGAATTCTCGCTAACACTAAGCAATCAGTGCCGCGGGATTGAATGATATTTATCTACCGTTTATTGTATTAATGAAAATATGGTTACGTGCGCCGCGCCCGCCCCCTGGCGCGTGGCCAGGGCGCGGCAGGACGGGCCGGACGCGTTCTTAGCCGCCTCCATTTCATTAGTGATAATCGAAAACGCAAGAAGGAAATAAATCCACGGGCAGCACGCGCGCCGACGTCGGCGTCGGTAATGTAAGGGCGGCCCGGCGCTGATTTGATAAGTGTCACGCAAATTCGTTACACCAATAAGTGTATTCTACCGTGGCCCAAGAGGGTCAAAATGGAGTTTAGAAAATAAAAAGTAATTTGGCAAAAAAATCCAACTTTCAAAGAAAAAGTTAGTTTTCAAATGCAAAATCAAATGTCAAAAGTGATTTTCATTTCAGAAATGGGTGTTGTCAGTCTGTCATATCAGATAAAACAGATTGTGACAGGTATCTTTTAGCATTGGGTACATTTTATTCTGCATCCCCTATAACTGGAGAGTCAAAGATATAGGGGTGTATTGCATTCATTAGGTTGTGACTGTACCACAGTAAATGGAACATTTAGATCCAAGACAAAGTCTGTAACTGGGCTATATTATAATAACTGATTTCCTACCATGTACACCCAATGTGATGGACAGAACCAATCCACAAAGCATCACTTAATCTAGGGGACAAGATGGCTGCCATGTGAGGGTGACCAACTAATAGTTTCCCTAGCAGTGGGAGGCCCGCTCGGATCATAACAGACTGCTTATGGCATGCTGTGATGCTATGGCAAGCCAATTTAGAAATCTAAAACGGCAGAAGATAGCCTGTATGCTATGTGTAGGTAGTTTGGCGACCAGACACTTTCCTTGCGTCCTATCTGCCACAGTTCTAAGGGTCAAATTTTATATTGCATTATACCACCTGTTATATGAGGTTAATCAGCATGTGGCCTAACTTGTTCAAAAGATATATCAGTCCTCTTTCAAGACTGATAAGGTACTTATTTTGATCTGGATATGTTTATATAAAAACATACACTTTTTAGGTCAGTGATGTGTGCTGAGAAGCGTGACACAGAGGGCATACATGGTGTGCGATTTTATGTAATAGGGGGGTCTAAAGTAAAAATATGTCCACCATTTCTTGGGGTTGATACCCAAGACAATGGGCTTTCCATATATATAACACTTATAATATTATATTTAATATTCCAGTCATACTACCACAACTTCCAAAGGTCACACTGACTGTATTAATCACCCAAGACTCTACAAGAATGGGAATGGACCATTCATTCATTGATACTGTGATATAAAATATCATAAACACTGTATGTATTACCGCATCTCGCTAATTAAAACCATTAAAAAAAGGATGTATAGGCACAAAGAGACCGCCTCTGTAGTGGTCAGCCAGTCCCGTGGCTGCAGATCCCGTTGGGTAGGGGTAGGTGCGACCTCCCTCACACTCAGAAAAGTCGCTAAAACCACCCTCACCTGAAATATTTCCAAGTCTGCTGTGTCCCCTGCACCCCTTCTCCCACCACTGTAGTATTAAACTGGGTGAATGGCAGATGTAGGATACGACCAAACTCCTCGGGAATAACTTGTAATCTTCCAAAAAGTACCAATTGATATTGGTCGCTATACATTTCTTTATGATACATTCGTATCATCATGAATTGTAAATAGATATAGATTAGGGTCTCTTTGTGCCCTAGCAGCCTAACGCAAAACACTTAGTGTTTTGGGTTAGGCTGCTGGAAACGGCTTATCATAGCTATAGGTTAACTTCTCTTTGAACTCCACGGCATCTGGTGTTATGTAATGTTGCAGAAATAGTACTAACAAGGTGGAGGGCATCCGTCAGTCCTAACTAGGTCAGTTACCCGGCATATACGATGTAGTGCATACGACACAAAGTAATGGCATGTGGATCTTTCCATTGTAGACTTGCAGTTGTCTCCCATTGACTATTATGGATACTTTTTGGATATGGAATTAGGTCCCGAAACATTAAGAAAAATATGTGTTTAATATCACTGCCCTTCCCTTTCAAAACCTTCGATATGCCATGACCCCATGCAGGACTACTACTCATGCAGAGCAACCTTTCTGCAAAAGTGCATTCAGGTTTTAAAAGGGGGGGGGGGATATATGAGTATCATTCACTGATATCTTTCAGGCAAACGTCGTACATTATAAATGTAAATTTTCCTAATTAAAACGCCCCCCACATCTCCCTCTGAATCAGTGACAATCATATATTAAAAACAAGCCTGGCACAAATGCTATCGCACATGTCCATGTAAAAACAATAAACTGACTGTGACAAGTCTAGGTTTGAGAATCATCACGACCCCCCCCCCCCCCCCCACACACACACACCCCACCACCAACCAGCAACACGTGGAGTAACTACAGCTAGTTGGTCACCCTCACATGGCAGCCATCTTGTCCCCTAGATTAAGTGATGCTTTGTGGATTGGTTCTGTCCATCACATTGGGTGTACATGGTAGGAAATCAGTTATTATAATATAGCCCAGTTACAGACTTTGTCTTGGATCTAAATGTTCCATTTACTGTGGTACAGTCACAACCTAATGAATGCAATACACCCCTATATCTTTGACTCTCCAGTTATAGGGGATGCAGAATAAAATGTACCCAATGCTAAAAGATACCTGTCACAATCTGTTTTGTCTGATATGACAGACTGACAACACCCATTTCTGAAATGAAAATCACTTTTGACAATTGATTTTGCATTTGAACACAAACTTTTTCTTTGAAAGTTGGATTTTTTTGCCAAATTACTTTTTATTTTCTAAACTCCATTTTGACCCTCTTGGGCCACTGTAGTATTTGGATAAACTAATTGATTTTATTTATTAGGTGAGCGACGCGAGGGCGGCGCGGCTCGCCAACGCGCCTCATTGGGTTACAGGGGCGGCGGTCTGCGAGTCGGGGAGAGGGGTTTTAGCCATTTAAGGACCGCATAGTGCTTCAGTGCGCTATGCTCTTTGTCGGCTCTGCGAGTATCTCACCAGTGCTCACCAGTGCATCGTGATGCCCCTATTATGGGGCTGATACACTCACGGAAGGGCGGGCATGGTGTATGAGTACATGCAGCACTGGCGACAGACCGACCAAGGCTGCATGTATGCAACAACGGCGACAACAGTCACATTATAACGTTATGCCGCCCTTAGAGGGTTATGGGCTGGGCTGGGCAGGTGGCTGGGAGGGGACTAATATACTTACCTTTATCACATTAAGTCGCGTCATTATCGTTAGGCGGCCAGGGAGACATGGAGACTCCCGGATTAAAGCAGCCTGCTTAGACAAGGGACCGGTTAATTACCGCAACCACCACGCGCCGTTATTCTGAGAGGATTCCCCACCTTCCCAAATCTGTAAAGTGATAGTTTGTCATCTTATAATATATCTGGGTATATCTAAGTGTCTGCTGGATATATCTATAGAAGGGTGAATATCATTTGTTTAAAATGGTAGTTCTCAAGGGAATGGCATATTCAGCTCTGTGTATAACTTACCCCATGTGAATTCAGTGCTCCAAATACTTAAAACTATCCCCAATTAGCATTGATAACAATCGGTAAAAGACACCTTAAGAGGGTTTGTCAGTAACGGGGTGAGAGGATATATTTCCAAGGCCCAGTTATCCTTTGGTCAATGAACCAAGGCCTGTCGTCCAGGGCCGGTCAGCATGGTGCACCGGTGCCAGTAGGGTATGTGTGAGTAGTATATGAAATGGGTCTCGCGAAGTGATTTTCCGACAATAATGTATATATGATACTTTAAATGAAATAATGTACAGCTATGAGAATATTGGTAAATGGTTGGATATCCCTATCAGATGCTGGACTATATGAATTTGCTTTTCATGCTTCCAAAAACGTTGGCGTGATGTTAGAGGTGGCCCTGTCTTGCAGGTAGGGTCGGACTGCCCTTTCCTCTTGCCTAAGCCTTCCCCCTTTCCCTCTCCGCCTTGTTTAGCTTCAGCATTATGTGAGCTTTCCCCTTGCTGCCTCCTCCACTCTCTACGTGCTCAACTGAAAATTTCTCAAATAGCTGCATGGTGAGATCTTATTTACCCTGCTGCGGTGGCCGTGGATTACAAACCGGCCACGCGGCGTTAACACTTCCCTGGCCGCTGATTCCTTCAATTAAAGATCAAAACACCCGGTACGTGCACACGTCACCACCAGTCTCACCAGAGGCGCCACCAGTCACACGTTGGTTATGCAAATTAGCCCTCCCTTCATTTGGTGCCGCTCCGTCGCGCATGCTCGGGAATACTCGGCGAGCAGACGACATTCGAAAGGAGAATTGGAGGACGCGCATGCGCATCTACTCCCACCAATAATTAGTGACGTGCGCTCGCGGCGAGGTGGCGCTCCAGTCGCTAATGAATTGAGTGAAATTCGGGTTTGGTGGAGTTTGTGAGGGAGGTGGTGAGTGGGTGCGCGTGTGTAGGGGGGGGGGGGTTGAGGAGGGCGTGTGGATGCTGTGTAAGGGCTGGGAATTACAACCATTGATTTCCGGCGGCACAGGAAGGAGGCATCGTCGATTGGGTATTATCATTCGGCGGCGCGGCGGTTATTGGCTTCACGAATGACGGCTCAGTCACCGACACGAGCGTCTCGGCAGGGGGCGCTAAAGGTGAACTCAATGTCGTCCAATCAAAACCCTCCTCTCATCTTCACTTTGGCTGCTTCCACTTCCTTTATTTGTGTTTGCCCTCAGACAAATTCTTTGAAAAATGAAGGGATTGTCAGGACCTTGAACTTGTAAGGATGTCTTCCACTTTGGAATTTGAAATTTGTCTTTCCGGGATGGAGATCATTTCATGGGCAGACGACAATTGCGCGGATTAATACAAACTTACAGTCGATGAAACATAAACACCACAGAGAATGTACGACATCATTCTGAATATTATATTTACTCTGGCTCTCTGGTCTTTCTATATTCTTCAGATATCACTAGGCAGTAAAAGTAAATTGCCAGCGGGCAACGATCTTAAGACTCTCATCTATATCATATAGACTCATATATGAGTCTTGCTCCTATTAAGTACACAGTATTACCACATATTACTTTACAGTATAGGAGAGTTCATGACAACTAAACGTGCACGCCCACATTGTGGGCCAGGTCCTTCCTATTTAGTGTGGCATGGGAAATAGGATACTGGTAAACTGAAATCATATTCCACATTTACTCTATAGCCCATTCATATGATCATCAATGAATCCCATTAAGATAAATTAAACGAGTTTTATATCTCATTCATCCGATTTAATCCAAGATACCTTTCACTATTTGTCCCAATTATACATGTGTGAGACCATGAGTTATTCCATACGAAATTAAAACAGAGTATTCAGAACCCAATATGTGTCCATTATGCATGCAGCTACACAGCCATAGGCGAGTAGCTGATACAATATCCCTTTAACACCCAATGGGCACTCCTCATTTTAAGGCTATTAGGTTTTTTAATCCATAACCTAAACATCACCATTGATGTCAACCCCTCAGGGAAGCCGATACCCTTGTTAGTGTGACGGCAGAGATAAGGCTAGTTCACATATTGAACACCTGGTGATGCCACTGGGGGAGGTGACGTGCCCTATTATCGTTCATACAGGAAACAATTAGAGGCTAAAACGAGGGCGCTAAGTCCTTAATGCTAAGTAGGAAAATCCCAGGTAACCCGATACAACAACCTGCTGGTCATAGTACCACGTTTTCACCACCAGGTGCGCAGTAGGCTGCGACCGTAGGGTATAGGGGCAGGGGCACCTTCTCCCAAGCAACAAGCTGTGACCTCTTAAAGGGCAATTTCTCTCTAAAGACACCCTTTTAGAGACATGGGGCCATGCTTATCACCCAGGTGTAGAGTTTCAGAACTGTCCAGGCTTGACTTTATCCAGGTATCATTGTCTCAGCTGTCTACAACATCACCCCAGCATGTGATAGACATGGCACCATGGTTACGCCTCGTGTGATGCCTATTTTGTATTCAATTAGTCTCAGGAAAATTGGCTGTTATTGGTCTATAATGGGTTGTTATTGAACTCATCACTCTAGCTGTCAACCTGGTGAAACCAGATCCTCCCTTATGAGGCATAGTTACCATGGTAACGGAAAAGGGCAGCAGACGACAGTTGCAGCCCTGCTCCTGATGTCGGTCTGCTCCTTTAAGGGCCGCATTTTACTTTTATGCCTTATGCCCTCTCTTATCAATGAGTCTGCTTGAAGCACATTAAGGCATCATGCAGTCCTTAAAAGGTTAGGGACGCTGCTGTCATTTTGAGTGGTACCAGGGCGGCACCCAGTGGCGGCCAGAGGCACTAAGTCAGCAGCAGTGTACCTGTTGGGGATGTGGTATAAGGTTACTCAGCCCAGATGGTGCCATCTCCCCCTCATCACCCTGCCTGACACCTGACTGCCTGGAAGCCTTGTAAGCCTGCATTATGGCCGCCCCTTCTCTCACATGGAGCTCTACTGGTTATAATTCCTGACTTGTACATCTGAACCCACTCATTATATATCCGTACAGAGTCTATAAGCTATACACAGGTGGAGGAAATACAAGGATCCAGTATGCAGCTCTTCAATCTTCTTCCTCCAAAATGTTGTAGTTATTCTACCACACCCATTCCCTCTGTATTGGCAATGTTTCCAGGCTCTGCAGTGTGTGCACGAATGTATTTCACTGGGTGTAATTTTGAATTGAATGTACAGGAGGATACACAGCTCCTTTGGCTGGCTTTAACGCCCTTCATGTTATGTTCAATGTGAGCTAATTCAATTCAACACCTACACAACACGCTGGTGTTACAAATAGGCCCCTGGGGCTTCTAAGATAATACCCCAATAACCACCTTACCCCACATAATATGAGCAGTGTAAAGAGACACATATACTCCACTCCCGGCAGTTTATTCACTTCTAGCCAAAACTAATTCCCCCACCCCAGCACGTAGTTCTGAAGATAGCACGCATCCCCACCTCCCCCAAGCAAAGTTAGCTCCTAATCTAGAAAACAGAAGCCTCGGAATCTAAGGCAGTGCATTTAGGAACCTGTCCGTGTCTTTCCGCTTGTACCCATTGCTCCTCACAGAGGGTGTATAGTAGGGTAATGGGAGGCGGTCCGCTGGTGGTTGGTGAGAGGTGTGACTGAGGGTCATATTAGCGGCCATAAAGCACTGTCAGTGTCACACAAAGGTAGCCCGCAACATGCAATGCCGTCTGTCATGTCTCCAGGTACAGCCCTTTAAGGGCCGCATACTGCTTAGATATCCTATTTCTGTTGATGTCATGATGCATGAATGCAGTACCGGCGAGTAACTCGGGCTGCATCCAATCATCATTTCGGTCCTTGATGCACTCACGAAGGGTCGGCACGATGCATGAATGCAGCCCTGGCGAGTAGACTCGCCAGGGCTGCATTCATGCATCGTGCCGACCAAGAACATAACTCAGTAAAGCACAATGCGGCCCTTGAAGCTATCTGTACTGACACAGACACTGCGCCATACGCTGACTGTGAATTGAAGGTGTCCCGATACAAGGCAAATAATTCAACCTCAGTATGGTGTTAGTCTATTAGCAAAGAAATGGTGTCATTAGCGTTTGTAAATTGTATGCAGTGTAGGTGAATGGATGGACGGACGTCCATGCACATGTCTACTAATAGGTCTTTGTGTCGTTGTATATGTAGTTTAGTGCTGGTATAGCTGTACATACTGTAGTCTCCGTGGGGTTGTGTTGTAGTTGACGGGGATAATGCTTCTTGTAATATCATCGCATGCAGGCCTTGGCCTAGCAGCCATACATACCTTCTCAGCATAACGCATAGATTGACATATAATTATCACCATTACATTTTATATATGAATAAGTAGGGATTTACATGGTTAACGTATGCTATATAATGCTAGTGTGAGTATGATCTTCGCGTTTGGGCATTATCTAAATGTTCATGTGAGCGTGACTACATTTTAACATGTCAGGGCGTTGGCCAGAAAGCCCTTGTACATGTATCATATCAAGTCTTTCAAATACAAAGCAAACATAAAGTATGACCAAGACTGGTCACAACGGTTATGTCCTACTGTGATGGGAGTGAACACAATGTAAACCAGGAAAGAGTAACTCCAAGACCAAGTGCAGTATAGCTCTGATTATATTTCCAACATCACACAGTATATATGCAATTACATCGAAGTACATGCAGCAGCCTCAGTGTGGCTGCTGCTGACCCTTGACCAATCAGCAGTACCCCTGCTACCCCCTCCCCTCTGCCCATGAGCTCTCCTCCTGGTGGTCAGTGCATCATCCTGAGCATGCACAATTATAGGCATGCTCACTGACCACCATCACCAGCTCAGCATATACACATAGATCTATGTATACATGCCTCTTCCACCCCCTCCCTTGCACACACACCCACACACATGTAGTTACCTTCCCCCCTAACTCTATACAGGAGGATCATATCCTACACACCTTCCCCCCTAAGATTCATGCATATGAATTACAATTATGAATAGGTTATTCATAATGATAAATAGCATGACTCCCAACCGCTCAAGTGAGAGATGCTAGGAACCCCTGTCGCGCACATAATACAACAAGTTATTACAACTCAGTATGATGATGTACCAATGACCAATGTACCAATGTACATGCAGTTTGCACCCCACCCTCCAACCAATGCTCTAATTAAGTTATTATCTAATGCCAATGGCCACAATGATAAACCTTTAACCTACCCGTTCCAGCCATTCTGCTCGTTCTACCCATTACGCCCATTCTACCGGTTCTGCCCGTTCTACCGGTTCTGCCCGTTCTACCGGTTACGCCTGTTCTACCGGTTACGCCCGTTCTACCCGTCACGCCCGTTCTACCCGTCACGCCCGTTCTACCCGTCACGCCCGTTCTACCCGTCACGCCCGTTCTACCCGTCACGCCCGTTCTACCCGTCACGCCCGTTCTACCCGTCACGCCCGTTCTACCCGTCACGCCCGTTCTACCCGTCACGCCCGTTCTACCCGTCACGCCCGTTCTACCCGTCACGCCCGTTCTACCCGTCACGCCCGTTCTACCCGTCACGCCCGTTCTACCCGTCACGCCCGTTCTACCCGTCACGCCCGTTCTACCCGTCACGCCCGTTCTACCCGTCACGCCCGTTCTACCCGTCACGCCCGTTCAACCCGTCAGCCCGCTCTACCCGTCACGCCCGCTCTACCCGTCACGCCCGTTCAACCCGTCAGCCCGCTCTACCTGTCACGCCCGCTCTACCTGTCACGCCCACGCTACCAGTCACGCCCACGCTACCAGTCACGCCCGCTCTACCGGTCACGCCTGCTCCTACCGGTCACGCCCGTTACAACCGTTGTATTACGATTAATTCTGGGAGAAGGGTTGATCCGCCAACCCTCCCCCAGTTCCACAAAACTAATCCCTCCACCCGTTCCGTCCATTCCACTACAACTTATTTGCATGTATATTGTTGGGGTTAATCCGCCAACCCCCTGCCCTTTCCTTTCCCCTCTATCCTTCCTCCTAGGCCTATAACCCATAACCGCTGCCCACAACACGCTAACAGTGACAGTGCCCCATGACCTAGCTGTCTTGACTAGGCGTAATAAAATGCAATTCCCCCTCACTATAGCTTGTTACTGATAATCTTGTGCCCCCACTTACCCATGACCTATAGTTGTCTCGACTAGATGTGACTAAATGCAATTTAAATTTCGATTTTTTTGAGGATTGTTATTTTATTGATTATGAGAATGTATAGATATAGTGGTCAATCATCTTTATGATTACCCCCTTCCCCCTTTAACTTTGCCCTATACCCACAGCAAGGCTTAACTTTGCCCCACTGCCTCATAATATCATTGTACATCGAAGTACCAAACCTGGGGTTTCACCCTATATCCTGGTATATTCTATCTGGTCCCTGTACCTCAATACTTGGGGATCGGAAGTCTTACTTCCGGGGTCTCACCCTATGCGTAGCAATATACCAGTATATTCCAGCAGTTGTAAAGGTATCTGTCATACCTGTACCTCTTATTACACACATCCCAGTGATAGCAGTTGATCCCATCATGCCTCAAGCAATGATACCAATTGACTGTCTCACCAAGATGAGGGACCCCTGGCCCCTCTTCCTCCGTAATCTCCACAACCATATGCGGATCCTCCGTTTTCCTACCGTTTTCTACCGTTTCGTGGCTGGAAATCCCCCGTGTGATTATCCGCTTGCACGCCCTCCCCTGGGGCAGATATGCATCTAGTAGGGCTAACACCTCTGGTTGCGAAGTGTTACTTGTCCCCCCGGTGGCTTATCCACCGGGGATCATCAGCCCCCCTCTGGCCCTCTGCCCCTCCCCGTGGATCCTGCTGTACATTATATTTAGTGACCATATGATAGTAGGATCCATGTCCCTCCCATTACCCTGCCCAACTTGGGGCAGCCGAACCCATATTGCTGCAGGAATCTGTTTAGCAACCCTTTGCTGCTCTCCTGAAATAACCCCCTCCCTCTGTGGTGCTACAAACAAATTCTCATTTACCCTGTGTTCCCCCTGACGCATCTAACAGTGATACAGCTATAACTATCTATGCTCTAACCTCTCCTCATTACTCCCATCACGCCTACAGCATTGATAGAAGCTAAATATTGATACCCCAATCTCCCATCACGCCTACAGCAGTGACAGAACCTAAATATTGATACCCCAATCTCCCATCACGCCTACAGCAGTGACAGAACCTAAATATTGATAACATAACCTCCCATCAAGCATATAGCAGTGACAGAGACTAAATATCCATAACCTAACCTCCCATCACGCGTTTAGCAGTGATATAAACTAATATTGATAACTGAACCTCCCATCATGCACCCAGCAGTGAAAGGAGCCAAATATCCACATCCCAGTCTCCTATCACGCAGTTAGCAGTAATAGAAACTAAATAACCAGACCCCAGTCTCCTATCACGCAGTTAGCAGTAATAGAAGCTAAGTATCCATTACCCAACCTCCTATCACGCATATATCAGTGAAAGGAAGATAAATATCCATGACCAACCGTCACATTATATAATTCAGTTTGAGCATGTTATGTCTGCTAGTACTGGGGGTAGCTCTCTCCCTACTATATATGCACTCTGATACCCTCAGTTATAACCAAAGTAATGCCCCCTCCTATATCTCAACTGTGCCACCCCTTATACACCAGGGTGCAGAGATCCAGCACCCCCACCCCTCCTTCAACTCCAAACTCTACTACTACCAATATCCCTGCCAGCCCACGCCATGTTTCTCCAATGCAAATATACATTCTACCCAACATGCAATTCATCCCATGAGCATCCTGCCCTCCTCCCTCGTTCCAATCGTCCAGGATCATCCCTTCATAATCTTTCCCTGACTTATCCTCCTACTAATCTCTTTCCTTCCCCACGGGATCCCTTGCACATGAACATGTGTTATCCAGTACCACATGTGCACAGCCTATCTCTACCTCCTCTGCCCACCTTCCTTTTGCATTTCTATACTGACAAAAGCATAATACCTCTACCCATATGTTCAGCTATAATTTAATCTTGTGCAACTGAAAAACGTGAATCAGCCCCACAGCCCCTGAGTAACCTGAAATACCTGAAATACCTGAATTCCCAGGTATGCACACACACACTAACGTACAAGTTCTCTCTGCTCCAATGACATTGACCATTATCAACATACAGGTGACCAAAATCAGTATATAGTCACAGTAATATGGTACACACATGACATGATCCGAACCTCTCCCTTTGGCTATCACCCATTTACTGAAACAGCCAACGCAACCCTCACCTCAGCACCATTTATAGAATAAGCATTTCATTGCTAATGTAAAAATGTCAACCAAAGTCCCGTAGCCCAGTGCTCATACAACAGTACCAGCGACCTCCCCACATATAACCTGCCCTTTCCCCAAGCTGCACAATTAAATTCAACAGCATTAACATACCCGGCACCTCTTTAAAACATACATCACCCACTGCATAATTATATACTTGGCATGCACAGTTAAACTCAAGAATACCAATACACCCTGCACATTATCAACCCCTGTATAATAGTATTAGAAACAAAACACCAATAAACCCTGTGCATTACTGAAATATGCACGGTTGGATTTAACAGACATAGCATGCCTTGTATGTAATTCACAACCATACAAGCATATTCGACACACCTTGTGTACCATGTTCTGTTGCCCAGTAGCTACCCCCCTACCTTGAGATTTAAGTTACATGTTACACATAACATCCACAGCTCTTGAGCTACTCGTGAGCAGCTCAGATCCAGCTCCTGAGCCGCCCATTCACTCTACATACATGTTTTTAGCAAATGATGTTTGAGTCCGGATCTATAACCAATATTATATCCAAAAGTTCTACTGTTGGTACCAGATCGTGCACTTAACTTATGATTATGTGTCATTGTATGGAAGGTTCCTGTACATGTATAACGAAATAGAGATGAGTCCAAAAAATATGAGTCATACTAATAATTCCAAGTTCTTTGCTCATAGTCCATTATAACAGCCCATACAGAATATAGCCAAAAGTTCCAGATACCCTCTCCTTGATATAAGTCCTTCCATTGATATGTAAATGTCAATCTCATCCTGTCCAGATGATACACATGACGACCTCTCACCACTTCTCCTGTCCAGATGATATACATGACGACCTCTCACCACTTCTCCTCTGATAGCATGACAATGAAGAATGATATCACGTCATCTCCTCTCCTCTGATAGCATGACAATGAAGAACGATATCACCTCATTTCCTCCTCTCCTCCGATAGCATGACAATGTAGATATGTTGTGAAGACAGTCCATCGCACCACTGACCTTCCTGTGGATTTCGTCCTCCTTCCACCAATTTGCAACAGCCACCTCCAGTCCATTTTCTAGTTGATATCTCGACCTCCTCCTCTCCTCTCCTCTGATATATGGCTCAATATACTTCCTAGGCCAACATATCTCGTCCTCCTCCAGGATCTCCAGTCCCTTCCTCACCACCACCACCCAAGGTAAAGTCCTCAATCCTAGTCTCCATTTCTCCTCTTGTTTCTTACTTAGTCCATCACCATGGAGTTGCTTCCCTGGTTCAGAGAGCTATCTGGTCCTAGCCGGTGGCATCCAGTGTAAACCAGGAAAGAGTAACTCCAAGACCAAGTGCAGTATAGCTCTGATTATATTTCCAACATCACACAGTATATATGCAATTACATCGAAGTACATGCAGCAGCCTCAGTGTGGCTGCTGCTGACCCTTGACCAATCAGCAGTACCCCTGCTACCCCCTCCCCTCTGCCCATGAGCTCTCCTCCTGGTGGTCAGTGCATCATCCTGAGCATGCACAATTATAGGCATGCTCACTGACCACCATCACCAGCTCAGCATATACACATAGATCTATGTATACATGCCTCTTCCACCCCCTCCCTTGCACACACACCCACACACATGTAGATGGCTCACTCTCACCAGATCGATGCAACTATTATTTGGACGTACATGATCGGCGGACGTACATGATCGGCGGACGTACATGATCGGTGACGTACATGATCGGTGACGTACATGATCGGTGACGTACATGATCGGGAGTTATTGACTGCCCTACCCTTTCTGACCATGTTAAAACATAAATATATCTTACCAAGGTGTGCATATGGTGTGTGTCTTGACATGTTCTATGTTAGACATGTGTATATTCGACTAGGAAGAGAATTTTACTTGACATTTCAATACCGATCATGTACGTCATGTGACGTACATGATCGGTGACGTACATGATCGGTGATTATTGACTGCCCTACCCTTTCTGAACAAGGAAAAACATTAATAAACCTTACCTAGGTGTACATATGATGTGTGTCTTGACATGTAAGATGTTAGACATGTGTAGATGCGACTAGTAAGAGTATTTTACATGACATTTGAAATACCGATCATGTACGTCATGTGACGTACATGATCGGCCATTATTCATTGACTGTCTTAATTACCCTTTCTGACCATATATAAAACATAAATCAATCATAGCAAGGTGTACATATGATGTAGGTCTAAATATGTATAATCATAGACATGTGAAGCAGTGGGTAATGAGGACATGTTACATGACATTCCAAGCCGATCATGTACGTCATGTGACGTACATGATCGGTTACACATTGAGCCCCCCCCCTCCGGCCCCTATAAATATTTTGGGAGTTTTTTTTTTCTAATAAACTCCCCAAAGATACATTACAGCCTGTAGGTATGGTTGGGAGAGTTAAACATCGTAGTGCAGGGGGTAAAAGATGGGTTTTGTACTCTGCCGATCATGTACGTCTGCCGATCATGTACGTCCACCGATCATGTACGTCACTTTTTTAGTTGCACTGATTTGGTGAGAGTGAGCCAGTTACCTTCCCCCCTAACTCTATACAGGAGGATCATATCCTACAACAAGGCACACCAATGGAATTACACCCCTTGTGGACTTGCAATGGGATAATGTAGGGAATATAAATCAAATACAGAATCATCACAAAACCATTCTTATCGGGTCCTGTCCCATCGTCCACCTGTGAGAGGGTTGACCTTATCTGTGTATGGGTCTGATTCTACACAAATACCCCGACACCTACCAATCTGCCAGCCGACTACTGCAGGCAAAGGATAATATACCGTCTGTTATCTAAAACTACAGAAGTGTCCTTATCTTGATGGCATGATTTAAATCTTAGGTACTGGTCTGTGGCATCTGTTTGATTCTAAGGAATTAAAAAAAGACTACATGTATAGTTTTTCTAAACATTGGGTGTGATTATTCGTAACACACGCATTTATTTGACATGCAACGATTGTGAAAAGTATAAAAATCGTAATAAAAAGACTGTTTTACACATATTATGCATTGTTCACTAAATCCTTGTTAGATTGTATTCATAAATTGTGATGAAACCTGGGAAATCGTAACATTAAGGGGAATAGCCATGAATACTCTAAACATGATATTTCAGGAGATACAGCTAAAAATGTGAATACTTAAGAGAAAATGACCTTAGACTAACTTTTCCCAAAGAATCTTTTGAAGCTATTATCAAAATTAGAATTTTGATAATAGCTTCAAAAGTATTCACATTTTTAGCTGTATCTCCTGAAATATCATGTTTAGGTCTTATTTGGAATGTAAAAAGAACGTTTTTAGCCACTTTTGGCCCATTTGTTGACATTTGGTTGCCATGGCAACCATTAATTCATTCTTTTTGTCCAGTTGCCCCATCCATGAGGATTTCAGAACTGAAAACAGAATGCCAATATTCCCACTAGATCCAAATCTATGTACAATAATATATATTGATTGGTTTAATTTCTAATAATTATGATTTATATGGATTATTTGAAAATAGATTGATTTGTGATCGCATTGCAGTCTATTCTGAATTCCTACATGCCCTACCATCCCATGTTTGAGATGTCATTTCTCAGCAACTATTTCAAATATTTTGATGCTTGAAGTATCAAATTGTAGCTGAAGACATGAACTTAAATAAAGGTGTTTCCCCTAATGTCACGTTTTACCACGTTTTGTCACAATTGTCCTGATTGTCACAAACAGATGGTGACGGAAACCTCTTAAATCTGTTTTATATACCATTGAACAGAATACAGGTATTCCTGCACACAACCCAGATAACTATGCGTCCCCTTGAACATATTCAATATACAAAACATCGCTAAACTCAACATTATTCTACATCTTCCACACAGAATCTGAGTCACGGAAGGAGTCGCGACGAGACTTGGCGGGTTCTGAGGATGAGGACACCCCCAAACTAAAGCAGAGGCGGTCCCGTACTAACTTCACCCTGGAGCAGCTCAACGAGCTGGAGCGACTCTTTGACGAGACTCACTACCCTGATGCCTTCATGAGGGAGGAGCTCAGTCAACGTCTAGGGCTGTCCGAGGCACGGGTACAGGTAGGCAGGCTTTAGTGTTATATCCAGTTATGATGGTTGTCAACTCTGTAAGCTGTTAAGGGCCACATAGTGCTTTAATCTGCCGTGCTCTTGCAATCTCGGCATGGTGCGAGATTATGAGCCTAGCTAGTATACTCGTCAGGAATGCATTCATGCATCTTGCCGATCATTCAGGAGTGTATCAACCCTGTATGTTCTTCGTGATGCGATTGTAGCACTGGTGAGTTACTCGCTAGTACTGTAGTCATGCATCACGTAGCACAATGTGAGTAGTACATTAAAACAGTGTGTTCCTAAAAGCGCCAATTGTTGTTAAAAATGAGGTATTCTAGTCCGTGCAATGATCAGAGTAGTTGTACTTCTTGGACCTAAATTTATTCTAAAGTCATTTGGGATTTGAAGCTCATAATAATGAGAATATGAACAATATACCAAATTCCGATACCTGATCCAAAGTTTATCTGTCATAGACTACTTACACAATCAATCACGGCTTTGTTTTGATAGTCCAGTATGTCCGATATTATACTGGTTTTGCGTCCGCCTCTAAAGCATAAATATCACTTCTTTCTTCTAATGATATACACACTAGGCTAGCTCTCAAAGTCCAGTTCCATTATTTGCCTTTACTTGGTGAATCACAACATTCCATCCATCAACTCTAGCCGCTGGTCCCCTCTCACAGCACACGTCAAACGTCCTACTCGCCAGGAACAAGCAGCAACTGGCGGGTTTCCGCGCGTTCGTCTGCTTCCTTCATTTCCTTTTCCGGTCCGTGCGGTCAGAGTTGAGAACCCCGTGTGACAGGAACGCTGGTTCTAGGTCACGTGACACTGATTAAGTGGAGGTCCGCCATTGCAACCTTTTCATGGGTATCATTCTTAACCTGATTACGGGGGGAGGTTTATCTGGGTATACAGTGAATTGATGTAAGGGTGCCATGAGGAATGGCGTTCCTAATCTCCATTTCTTAGAAGCATACAATACAATGTGGTTGTGAACCGGTTTTAATGTGATTGATTTTAAGATCTGACATCATATACGTGACAGCACTTCGGGGTATCAATAGCATTTCTATATCATATTTAGAATGATTTACTGAATTGAGTGATCACCGCAGGAACATTGGTACTTGAAGGGTATGGAGTCTCACCATACTCGACGCTTATACATGTGTATATAGACATGTGTACTATAGATACATGTATAACAACCAATACAACAAAATCACTACACCAGCTTGAATCAGCAGTAGTACTTCCACAACGTGTACATGGTGTAGGGGTGTGGGAGGCTTGTACGATATTTATTAGAGTGTGCCTTGGTGAGCTGTAGTGCTATAGTGCTATAGATAGGCACTCTCTTATGTAGTCAGTCCTCTGTGAGTCAGATTGCCGTGATATGGTGTGTTGGTTCATCAAAATACTCATTGATGAAAAGACATTTTTCAATTTATCTCCAGACTATTCTGTGCTCAACATGTTCAGCTATCTTTTTGGTTCAGCTTGAAATGATTTGGTTTATAGTTTTGTCGTAGTTCATGATCTTGTGGCAAAATCAGCTGTTTTTTTGGTGTAAATCACTGCTATAGCACTGCAGCCTATGGGGAGCATGGTCATGGATTCAGTATTTTTTGTGCTCATTTTATACACCTTTCCTAAATAGATTCTGCTTAGATTCTTTTACAGTAGCGAGTTAAGCTTGGGGCATTATCATTTCTTAAAAATGTAAGTTGGAATATTTTGTATTTAGGTGAATTTGTAGCTGTTGATCTTCGCATATGTATATGCCAGCATGTCTGGCTATATGTCAGCATGTCTGGCAAGCAGCTGTCAAGTAGGTGGATAAGTGGGTGGATTACATAACTGACCTGTATTGTATTATATTGGTGAATTGTTTTTGCAAAACAAGGTGAAGGTCAGTCATTCGTGGCAGTGCACTCTGTTACCCTGCCTTGTTTCTGGACACGGCAGCGGCCACTGCCTGTGTGTGTGTGTTGGAGGGGGGGGGGGGTAGGACATAATTATGTGTAGGGTTGATTCAGGTAAAGTGGGACACCTAAGCCATACTTTGACTTTATGTACCATTCACACATTTGGTACTTATAGTAGAAAATGTCAAACACATAAAATAGTTTCAGTATTTATTCCTTTAAATCAAAAAATTAAAAATATATGAAATACCTTAGCCAATGTGGCCTAAATAGCCCATTTCTTAGAGATGCCATTTCAAAATTGAAGCGTCCCACTTTACTTGTACTTTTGGTAAAGTGGGACACTTGCTTCATGTAAAGTGGGACAATTGATAACAATCGACCCCCATGCTTTATAATCCATATGACAAAAACGGTAAATGTCAATTTTTGAAGGTGAGATATATATTTTGATGGACTACATCAAAAGCATTAAGGAAATTTATGTAGGGTCCTTTACAGGATGAACCAAGTACACAGAGTATAAATGTAAAACTGCCAAAATACTGTGCATCTGGGCTTAACTTTGGGCAAGGCTACACTACATTATGTCAAATGACAACATATTTGTACCCTAACTGAATCTCTATCCTCAGATTATTTTACATAGTGCTAAATAATGTTATGTACAATTTTATAGCTCATACTCTTGATTGTAAGCATCTAAAATGAAATGTTTTGTTAATGAGGTAGTAATGCAGGAGCATTTTAGGGGCATATTAATCACTATAAATGACTGTAAATGGCAATAATTTCTATAAATCGTAAGAAAGTAGTATTGGTTAATGATTTCTATGGTTTTAGCCTCAATGTATATCAAATACCAATTCGAAATGAATTTGATATAGATTTTACCATTTAACATCTTAATGTATGATTAAAAATCCTTAAAGGTAAGAAATCTCACAGTAATTATCTAAATTAGTATATATATGATGGAAGTCAATGGTTCGCTGATGGAAGTCAATGGTTCGCTCATCTAAATAATGATCATCAGTTAAGTCACTAGATAAACCACAATCTGGAGCACTAACAAAGCCCTATTCTGGCTGTTATACTTAATAATTTGGTATTATCTACACAACTAAGTCTTGTAATGATATTTGCTATGAAATTTCTTCTCCTTATAAATCAAAATATAGGCATATTGGGTAATGCTACCCTGAGAAAGGGGATTAATATAGTGTCCCACTTAACCTGAATCTGCCTGTCCCACTTTACCTAACGCCTTCAGCTAAAGTGGGACACTTGCATTTAAGGTCTCAGTGTACTTCATTTTCATATCTGACTGATAAAAAAATGTAAAGATGTAAAGAAGCAATATATGTATCTAATATTTACATAAATTTTGAAATATCATGTTACTATTCTTAGTACCATTACTAACAAATAATTTTACTATTTCTTATGTACTTCCGGATTTATAGCGGCAAAAGCTCTCCACCCATATCATGTCGAAATTTAAAAGGTATAATTACCTCTTAACTTTGGTGAGATAGGCACAATTAGGAGGGGTCAAACATATATTTCTAAGAAAAAAATAAAATTTTACACCCAGGAAAGAAATCAACCCCTAAAAATGGCCTTAATGTTAATTGTCCCACTTTACCTGATGTCCCACTTTACCTGAATCAACCCTACATCGCGTTCAAATTTCAACAAGGTGAAATTTGCCTAAAAACACCCGATTTGGCGAGAAAAAAGTTTGAAATCGCAAAAAAGTGAAATTTGCCTAAAAACACCCGATCGGGCGAGAAAAGAGTTAGAAATCGCAAAAAAAGTGAAATTTGCCTAAAAACACCGTATTTGGCGAGAAAAAAGTCTGAAATTGTAAAAATAGGTGAAATTTGCCTAAAAACACCCAATTTGGCGAGAAAAAAGTTTAAAATCGTAAAATTAGGTGAAATTTGCCTAAAACACCCGATTTGGCGAGAAAAAAGTTTGAAATCGCAAAAAAGTGAAATTTGCCTAAAAACACCCAATTTGGCGAGAAAAAAGTCTGAAATCGTAAAGATAGGTGAAATTTGCCTAAAAACACCCGATTTGGCGAGAAAAAAGTTTGAAATAGCAAAAAAGTGAAATTTGCCTAAAAACACCCGATTTGGCGAGAAAAAAGTTCGAAATCGCAAAAAAGTGAAATTTGCCTAAAAACACCCGATTTGGCGAGAAAAAAGTCTGAAATCGTAAAAATAGATGAAATTTGCCTAAAACACCAGATTTGGTGAGAAAAAAGTCTGAAATCGTAAAAATAGGTGAAATTTGCCTAAAACACTCAATTTGGCGAGAAAAAAGTTTGAAAGCACAAAAAAAGTGAAATTTTAGTGAAAGAGAATATTACATAATAATAGGCCTATACGGTACATATATGTTGCCTATTATGCCAAGGCACACTCTTCTAGTACACAAAGCTGTTACTATACTAATGATGTAGAGATGGATGCTATATTTTTACAGAGGTATTCAACTACCTCCCAGGTTCGGTCCGTATGGACCCTGTTGACCTGCTGACCAGCTTTCGGCTGTGTTGGTTTTAAAACAATACATGTATCATCAACTACCTTTCACCACACCCGGACTAAAACTTCACACTTCACAGGTGGGAAGAGTGGAAATAAACCGACAAAAGACACTCGGGTTACACAAGCCCCAACCAAGGGCGTTGGTATTAAAATAGGAAGCCGTTTTGCCCAGCCCCCGCACTCTCAGACAGAAATGACATCATGCTCGTTCCCTCTCCTCAAAAATCCCCCCTTTTCCACGGACTTTGGGTCAGAAAATGACCCCTATTTGTGGGAAAACACGGATATTTTATGGTAAAAAAACACCCCTTTTTCTACGAAATGCCGACATAATTTTCACCACCCCCTTTTTCTGAAATTTCAAAAAACTTTTCTTCCCTTTGTGGTTCTACATTTCCCTTGTCTGTTGACTTTAGACCACACATTGGGAATCCTCCTACACCCTTTAATCAAAGTGGCTGTTTAATACCCCTTTTTGATAAATCCTAGAACTTGGCCTCTAAATATACCCCTTTTCCTCTTAAAACGAGAAGTTTTCTTGGAAAAAATACCCCTTTTTCTTGATTTCAGGGACATTGGAAGAGGGTAAAAAAAATACCCTTGTTTCTCGTTTTTGGGAACGAGCATAGGTGTCACTTTTGTTTGACAGTGCGGGGGCCGGGCCGTTTTGCTTCAATGAAAAACGAGATAACACCCTTCAACCCTAGTGTGATAGGAGAGGAAGTCGTCACGATGTGGAGCCCTAATGAGGGGTGTTGTACAGGTACGATAAGGTGTTGTAACGGGTATACGGGGCTCACACACCCCCTGTAAAGGGTGAGGTATGGGCGAGATAAGAGAGATAATAAGGGTACAAATGTATCCATACAAAATAGACATCGGCCATGCAGAATAACCCTTTAAGGGCTGCATAGTGCTTAAAAAAGTTTAATGCAGTATGCACATTTTTATTCAATTTGAACATCATGCTGACGCTACGGGATTGATATCCTCCAAAGGGGTTTTCATGATGCATGAATGCAGCACTGGTGGGTAGATTCACCAGGGCTGCATACACGCATCATGACGGCAAATGGCCAAAAGGACATACCACATTAAAACACTCTACGGTCCTTAAAAGGACATGAGATGTCAAGTAAGGGAGTTGATCGTAGATCCCCATCGACTTGACTATCAGTGCTACATGTACTTTGATGGGGTTCTGATGGGGTCCGTGAATGGTGGTTGTGGCTGTGTGAATGGGGGAGACTCAGCCTGAGAGATGGGGTGTATGGGGTGTCTGACGGTTCGGGAGATAAGAAGGGTGTCGGGTTGTTTAGATAGCGGATTGGGTTGCCTTTGGAGTGGGTGAGTAAAAGACAAGGTGGGAAGTTTGTCTGTGGTTGTTTGGGAGGCTTACAACTCATGCGTCTGCATAGGGCGGAAGGAGAGTTAGGGGAGGGGGTCGGCGAGGAAAGCAAACAAATTAAGGGTTTATTCAGGCAAGGAAAAAAAGGACATCACATCCGTTCTCGATAATTTTCTGAATATTCCAGATTTTAAATTGATTTTGATTTTGTTTTGGTTAAAAAATGGCAACTAAGCATTTGACCCTACCATATTTGTGAACTGATGATTTTATCGTATAGCCATGGATGCACAAAATGTTTCCCTGGTATGTAACTCGCTGGAGCTATATTCCTGCAACATACTGACCGTGTGGGAGTCTATCAACCCCATCCACAGAGCCAGTAAGGAAGTGATGAAGACTGAAAGCCTGGGAAACAAGAAATCTATAGGCATGAGGATAAAGGCCAGGTCCCAGGGTTACATCTGGAGGTACATCGTCTGCGTAAAGTGTCATAAATATATCCCTTCACCATCTTCCTCTATTTCCAAGTGATCCCCAAACCCAGCCTGTATGTATCCATCTGTGGGATTCTCCTCCCCCTTCCCCATGTCTACATACCTACCTACCTGCTCCGCCCCCTACCTGCCGCCCGACGCACCCATCACATCCCCTAATGATAGGTTTAGCGCGGACACCGACACTTGCCTTCTATTCACACCTCGTCACGCTGCCGCCCTCCGCCTTCACACCCCCACAAATTACCCTCCACCCCCACCTGACTTACAACCTCCTGCTACCTTTAAGGACCGCTTAGAGCTTTACTATGCCCTTTAGAATTATGATGCGTGGATGCAGCACTGGTGAGTCTACTTTTCATGGGTGCTTTCATGTATCATGCCGACCCGACTATACGGGAGGGTATCAATCATGTGGGGTCGACATGTTGCTTGAATGCAGTACTGGCGAGTTACTCACCAGAGCTACATTCATGTACCTTAACTCTAAAGAGAATTAAAGCAACATGCCGACCCTAAATAGATAAAAATACCCAGCTTTCCCCTCTCCACACCTGAGTTAGCTGGTGACTTCTGGACAGAACCAGCAGTAGCGCCCGCACCGGACAATACCCGTACTAGACAAGAACAAGGAAACCGGCCGCCATTTTGTCATTCAGTCCCGCACTTCTCGTCTTATCTCGTCTCACATCTCGCTCACGTGATGGCAGCAGTGGGAGACATAATAAAGTGGGACGGAAGTAAACACAGGGCGCAGGGCATTGTGGGGGAGGCGGGTTTGCACACTGATGAATGACTCCCTATCACGAATTTGTTTCACCGCTACCCCGTCCCCCCCCCACCCTCCACTTCAGTCGTCTCCATCTTTAAAGGACCATTTTATTTTGGCTGTGGGCAGTGCTTGTGTTTGACGTGCATCTTTCTAGTATACATCTGATAGACATGGGGATGGGCAGATACTGGCTATGTTCACATATACCATTGTTATCTTGAGTTATGACTTAAGTACAATACTCGATTCAGTGAATTTCTTCTTGGTAAAGATGTTACTATACGGGACTAGCGCATTAGGCTATGAGGGCCGTCATCTTGGCTCAGAAGAATGCATTGTGGTAAGGCCCCCGACTCCAAAGCAGTGTATCATGGGAGAAATTCATATCAGAACCTTTGTTCTAGGTGTAAGGAGAGGGGATTCGCCTGATAAGGAGATGGGGTTTAGCCCCCGACTACCTGAGCTGCCATGATGTGCTAGTCCCGTATAACGCTAGGGGTATCTTTAAATACATGGTAGTGAGAAGTAAAGTATGCCTCAAAACTATAACAAAAGAAATCTGCTATACATTGTGGGCCATCCAAGGCAAGCATTGTCCCCTGTCTACATTGCTGGCTTCAGCCATATCATAATAATGTTAGCACCAATGTTTTGGCTTCCATGTCCTAAATCATTACCAACCACCCCCTCCCCACCCATCACCCACCCCCTCCCACACCCATACTACCCTACAGGCACGAATACACCACTGTTTTTTCACCAGATGGCGAGCCGTGACTTTAAGTAAAAGTTAAACAGCGGGCGGCGGTAACTAGACGTCGACTTGTGATCGGGGCAGATTGGTGCCGACTGCAAATGGCGCCTGATTACAGACTATGTGCCCTAAACCACCAATCGGCCGTCTGTGCCGACCCTAGCGGCAACCGGGGGAACTACACGGAGAGTTCATTACTTACATGAGACAAGTACGTTAGTCTGTTCTCCCCTCCTCTCCTGAAGAGCTGGGTATTAAGGATTGGACAGCTGCGACCTTTTGCTATCTAGTTCAGATGCCTGTGAATTTCACTGGGACCAAATTAGAGTCGAAGGTCACTGTCACTACTAGACACATACCTTCATGTTTTATATTGCTCCACTTGATACCATAAGCGAGTAGAGATACACATACCATACCATTTGTTATTATACCAAAAAGTGACACACCTGCTACAGGTAGTCTTTTGTCTACTGGGTGTTTGTTTTATATTTTCTTTTGCTCAAGGATTTTGACACACTTATATACAATAAGGGACATTATCTGCAGCATATATGTGGCATACACACACGATATATATATATATATATATACATATATATATATATATATATATATATATATATATATATATATATATATATATATATATATATATATATATAATTATAGCGTATAGCTTTTCACCATAAATATGTGACCTCAGCACAGTAGCTCACGATAATGTCTGCAACTATTTTTAGGATCGTGGCCTTCGGTGCTGCCTCACCTGATAGGCTTTTGGTCAGCAGTTATCGCTAATACAGCTCCCTACCTCCTGTCCTCATATCTTTATAATCCTGAAGCTGACCCCGAGCTCCCCAAGACACCATCTGCACTGTCTTACAACAGGAAGAGACTTATCTACTTATACTTCTGCATCTTGCCATCTGCTCATAATTCCTATAGTCTCCATAGAATTAGAAATAGTGTATGTACCATCTGCTTACTCTGCATGGAGTTGGCAAGGTACATCTAGCAATCTGCCTGCACACAGATAATCTAAATGCCCCGGCCCTTAGTCTGTGGTGGCTATCCCAGGTTAGCCATAGGAACATTGGTCAGGCATGATCAAGTGCTATTCAAGAATGTATGAGGCAAAACAACATATGACTCAAAAGGACTTAGCCTAAAATGGCAAGACTAAGTTGAGTTCGTCAGCTGACTAACCTGACAATATAAACTAACCTATGTTGGTCGTAAAGGGAGCCAAAAAATGACCAACTTGGTTATAGGCACTATAGACTGAGAGATTGGTCGTAAAGGGAGCCAAAAATATCAGTGCACAGCAATGGTCTTCTCACAAGCTGCCATCCAGAGAGCAAGTGCTTCTATTATATCTTCGTTACATTTGTCTGCCAGCAACTGCTCTGTGCATTTCCACATGCACAATACTTTATTTACAACATTTGGTCGTCTGTCCGTGGTATACAGGCGACCCAATGAATGGTCCTTGGCCTCATGCTAACTGCAGACTCTCAGGCAATTTGTTCTTGCCATCTGGTAATAAACTGTGTAGACTGTCTGCAAGGCGAGAATATCATACTTGGCTTCTAGTAGCTACAGCTGTATGTCTGCGAGGCAAATGGTTTTTGATACACATCTTTGATACTTAGTAACTGCATCTGTCTGCAAGGCAACTTGTCCTCAATACAAATAAAATGAATACTGTCTGCGAGGCAATTGATTATTGACACCTATTAACTGCATATATGCGAGGCAATGCAATGATGGAGAGTGGTGAGCAGCAGATGACAAGCTATAGATAGTAAATACTGTGTCGTATTGGACACTCTAGAAGAGCCCCAGTAGGTTGGCAGTAGCACAGAGGAGCCAAGCACCCAGCCCCATTTCACTGGTAACATCCCTTCCACGAGCACGGCCATAAATTCTAACAAAACCAATTTGCCGACGTTTCCTCAAATTAACGATAGAAACCTCGGTCGGACGACGGTGTCGCCCTCTGGGGAAAGCCATGGTAATTGCGGCCAAATAAAGACGTCGTATTAGGGACTAGGGAGCTGGGGCCTTGGGTTAGTGATGGCCAGAAACAATGCCATTATAATAAGCTAGATTTCCCCTGGCGCAGACCTCGCCTCTCCCCGAGACTTGCCGAGCCCAAGCCGCCATCTTAGAATGCCTGCGTCATACATCCACTAGGGGCCTGTCATAAATAATGCTGCTATACTGTAATATTGGTCTGTGTAGGATCAGGATATACATCATGGCACATACATAACTACTCATACTCCTGATACCAAGGTGGAATCAAACCATTTCTACTCTGGGTCAAACCGAAGAGCATAGTCAAAGTGTTAAATCAGAGGAAAATGCAGGACAGGGCAATTATACGACACCGTATCACTTCGGTTGGTGTCCCCACTGAAACTTATTTATTGCCAGTTTAAAAAGAAACATTTCCATCAGCGACAAAAACAGCAAGCTTTTTGTGTTAAAATACCACGGCAAAGGCAACTTTCGCACACTCTGACGAGTGTTTAGGCTGTTTGAACGTTGTTATTACGCCCCATCTATTATTACAGTGGATGTTTAGCTACTTGACTTCACTGTTACTGATACAGCGACTTAGGCTGGTGAGTTATTCTGCACCTGACAAGTCTCCACCACAAGTCTCACAAATCACACTCATAAGTTGTCCTTATCAATATACATAATGACTTGTAATGGGTCTCTTTTTAGAGCCATTCTCCTTTCTAAAGGGAGCAATCCATATACGGGTCACCCTGCCTAATATGTTGAGGTAAACGTCACCCCTGACGTTGTCCGTCATTATTATGACATTTGTAGAGGATAAAAGTGGGGCATAAGTTGGCAAAATTTTGAGGTGATAGCCAAAGGCTATATTAAATAACTCCTAAGTACACCAGTAAGTTGCTGGGCGGAGTCAAGGGTAGGAGTGTCTCTTAGTGTCAGTTCTATACGTGTATGCAGGGAGATCAGTCCACACTTGTAAATATTGGACTGCTGTATATTGGAATGATCAAAACTGTTAAGTTATGAGAGCACAATACATATCATCAACAATGGTATATTCTTTGATAATGGCTTTGATACTAGAGGGGACGGATTTCGTGCATTAAACAGCTATGCAATATTTCTATAGGTATGGCAGCATATATATATATAAAACGCCATTTTGATAATAATAAATCTTTTTAAACATTTAAAAAAGGTGACTTTTTTGGTGCAAATTTCAAATGATCATTTTCTACATGTGTTAATACATGTTTGTGTCCCTTCTGGGCCTTTATATGCAAAACACAGTGCCTTCAATGCATTTATATTCAGGGCTATACATTTGCTATCTGCACCTGCCAACTCGCACTGAACCCACTGTAACCTATCGCCTGCCTGATCAGCCACCCGGCCTGCATGGGAGCCTCCCCTTACCACACTGGAGGATCATCCTTTACCTCCTCCTGCACACAACTGTCGTATGATATCAACAAATGACACCCAAATTGGCCGTAATTATCTCCCTCACAACCTGCTAACATATAAACTATGACAGCGCGCCGTCTCCCGCAATTACACCCGTCTATTCATTCAGACATATCAATGACTTGGATGGCAGGATGATAAAACTGTTCAAAATGTTTCTGCAATATAAAAATAGTACCAGACAAAAAAGATACTTTAGTCAGAATAAGACACAGATAGTTATCGGGACTATTAATATCGTTGCTGGCATGTACAGGGTTGAGATTATGGGGGATGGGCATGTATCTTCTGGGATTCACAAAGAAAAGCAAGCTAGGATATATGTGGTGTTTGGTTGTGTCCCTTGTTCGATCAGGTATTCGATCTGTGTCCTGATCCCGATTTCTAGATGTTACAAGATAGGGGTGAGGCCCGGTGACGGGGGGTTGTGATTGTACGTCTTGGTTTATACACGTGAAGAAGACGGCTTGACAGGGGAGTTATAGTGAGGGAGTGGAAGACTTATGTGTTCTGTTAAAGAGATAAAGTAAGATAGATATGTGAATGAGCGGAGATAGGGTAAGAAGTGGGAGGGGGAGGGTGCAGACAGGGAAGGACAGTAAGGAGTCTGCACTAAAGGTGTGAGAAATAGGCTATTAAAGTGGCATTCTCACCAAGAGTGTACATGCCATTTTTATTAGTACTATGTATTCTAGTCTAGGCCTACTAATAGATGATTCAGTGAAGCGTGATTGGCGAGAGTGAAGTACAGTGAAGCTTTGATATTGGTGAGGGTGAAGCCTTAATAGCATGTGTACTAGTACATGTATATAAAAAAGTGTGAAGGGAATTCATCCAGACTATTGTTCCTATTATTCCCATACCCCGGTAACTGAGAAGACAGTGGTAAACTATGTAAAGGTCTATGTGGACAGGACAAGCGCCACAGACACCAGCGGGTTGGGAATGTCTTCATTGTGAGTGTGTGTTTGTGTGATTGTGTGTCATGCCCCCAAATCTCACACAGCATCAACCAACCACACAGCTACAAAACAAAGCCAGCAACACAATGAGCAATACAAATCTGCAAACAAGCAGACCACATCGAATTACTAAAGACCACCCCCTGCACCACCTCCCCTTAACCACCAACCCCTTGGTCCTTTAACCCTTTAAGGTCAGCATAGTACTTTAATGTGCTACACCCGTGGTCATCATGATGCATGCATCTAGCCTTAGGGAGTAACCTGCATAAAGCAGATTCTATGAGGTTGATACACTCCCAAATGGTCGGTATGACCAATGCTGTGCTGGTGATCTACCCACCGGCGCTGCCTTGATGACGACACAATGTTCCTGTACAGCAACACCATTGTCCAAAGGGTTAAGCCTTAAGGAGTCACATGCATTCCCCCGCCACAAGACTCCACAATACATGCACTTGTAGTTCATTACTGGCGTGTTAATTGCGGGGTGGGCGCGCAGGTTGACGCGCAGATTGCTAGTGGCGCCGCCTGGTGGTATTAGCTACTCAGACGTGGGTGGGGGCTGACGGGACAGGTGTCAGGGGGCAGGCACAAGTCACTGTCTGCCCCCCCCCCCCCACACACACACACACATCTCCCCTCTTCTCATCCTACCTACTCACCCACCCCTACACACAGTTGTATACAGTGCCCCCTCCCCCAACACATATGCAAGTATACACACACAATTATAACAACTTAAGCAGAAAAAAATACCTAGAAAACAGGGCCCAACCTAGCTCTTTTTTCTCCAAATTTGTATTTTCCAAAATAGTTATATGAGATCAAAAAAGTAGAAAGAGTAAGTAATTTTCCCCCTTTTCAAGTTCATTTTTGGGAAATCTGTTTTCCCCAATCTTAATTAACTTTAGATCACAGCGTCTATCTCGCAATCTGTGAAACTTGATTCTCCCCTTTTTCTAAATTCTGTAGAGTTATTAGACAAAAGGAGAAACATATCTGATGTAGCTACCCTACTGATATGACCATGTTACATAGAACCCAACTTGGCCTCAGCTAGTCCTTTCCAGGCTCTATTCCACAAAAAGAAATCAGTCTGTTGTTAGTTACTACAGTTACTAGGATTGATACAGTTAGCAGTTGCACCCAACCCCACTCACCATTGCAACCCCCCCCTCCCCCTTGCCCCTATTCAGATGTAGGTCGCAATGCCAACATGCAAAGCCTCCCTCCCCCTCCATGCTACAAACAACCTGTGTGATGTTTGATTAAAGTTTAAAGCAATTAGGGTTTAATGTGGCTCGCCGAGGGGGTAAGAGGCTCATTAGCTGGGCGCCGATTAACACCAGCTTATTGGTGTAATTAACTTGTGTAATAAGCCATCCCCACGCTTCTCACACCATGCTGTACAGCAGAGGAACACGGTGGGAGTACCACCACTCCCATACACTCACTAGCACATACCTCTTATACACAATTGTGGTATAACTTATACTCCCATACACCTAACTCCCATATACACAATTTGAGCATCATACACTTAACTCCCATACTCAGGTTGGGTGACACCAGAGACAGACACCTCTATGTAGCCTCATTGGTGACACCTATCACATATACACAAGTTGGGTATCACCATTACGTATCACCACCATCATTCTATGGAATGAGATAAGATAAAGTAGGTAGCACATAAAATATGGCCATAGCAAACATTTTTGGATAATCTTGATCGAGATTGATTTTAAACTACCCACACGATTTGAGTATCACCTAACTGGCACACATATAATTTGGGTATTACTCCCATACACAGTGTGAGTACACTGAAAAAGTAACCTTGTCTCCAGACTCGTCGAAGTGACTTTCACAAAATAAACAAGTCAAAAGTTGTCTAACCTATCAGGTTACCATCCCACAAATAGAATCTGGAGCTGGCAAATGTCGGGTTTTGGCCCGGCACATGCCAAGTGGGTCTTCTATCTCCAGCTAAAAGACCTACTTCCTTGTCACTTAGACGAGTTTTTGACTCGTTTATTTTATGATCGTCACTTTGAAGAGTCTGGAGACAAGTTTACATTTTGAGTGTAGCATCACCTAACTCCCACACACAATTTGGGTGTCAACTATTATAAACGCCATACATAGTCGGGTATCGACACCTAACGCCCATGCACAAAACATCAACTACAGTTAGTCACATGCCTGTGCCCCTGTATTATCTTTAGATCTAAGTGAGCACCATGTACCTTGTCCTAATTCCTGATTAGAACATGTACCAGACCCACCTAAACCCCTCCCACTCTAGGAGGGCTGCATGTGGCTGCCTCCCCGCCCGTCATACATATTGATGCCGCCTGACGCCCAGTACTGATTTAATTAGGCCTCAATGATAAATTTTTCATCCCTGGCGGCGACTGATGGTTACGTAAATAGTGTGTGTATCCCTCCACAGAGGGCACCCTGGGACCAATCACCCTCAGCGCACAGAGCATGATCCTAACAGGGCCACGTCATGGGTTGTCGTGACGTTGATATTTGACGTCTGTGACGTCAGAGAAGGCAGGCCACATGATGCATATAATTATCAAAAGAGCCTATAGTTGTCCACATTGTATTGGACTTCAAATCATAGATCGACTATGACCCTTTCTCAACAGACAACACTTTGAAAAGAAATCACTACCATTCCATGATATTTAATTGAGAAATAGGAAAATCAAGGAGATCTCAGACTCTAAGTGCATAATCAAATATTGGTGTGATGTTCTTAACATACACCACTTTGAAAGGAAATCAAGACCATTGGATGATATTTAATTTGTGAATTGAAAAATCAGAGAAATCTCAGTCTCCTTGCATAATCCAATATTAGTGTGATGTTGCAAGGCGGTAACCACCCAGACATGGAAACCCACTCAAACACAATCAGCGGGCGGCCATGGTAAAAACGGCTTCACTCAGCTCTGATATTAATATTTCAAAAGATCACGTTATGTGATTGGTATTTATCATGTGTGTCTATAGATACGGGCGCTGTTGCTCACGCCTGCTCTCTTTTGTGAGTAATCCATTTGTACTGACTGTTACTATGCCTCTATTGTGAGAACTTGTGAGCGATATGGTGTTTCCTATGCTGAACCATTGTACATTTGTATCACTAGTTCAGGCCAGTATGGATAGTAAAACTCCAGCTTATGAAGTTAATTGAATCCTTAACATTTGGTTAATAAGAAACTCACGTAATGTAACTGTTTCCTGTTAGCAATTAAAACAATTGAAAGAGTGCATTGGAAGAGATTCAACTACAATTACATAATTATATTATATTCAAATGACAGCGGTGGAATTAATTGACATAGCCCTCAGCTTTCAACAGCAATCTTTCTGACAACACACATTTCATGTGGTAATTTTGTACCAGCGATTCCCCTCATATTAAACCATCAGTGTCTTGAAGGTTGATACTAATTTAGATGATATCAGATCTAATTCCCCTGTGACAGACACATATATGAGATTGCACCACATACCAGCATGAGTAAAGATAATGGCAGAGGGTACCTTATATGTGATTGACACCATAGAGATGGGTAACTGATAGCCACAGCCGGTATGCTAGTCAAACTGATAGCCCCAAGGTGTTCAACATGCTATAGTTGGGAAGCTCCAATCCCTGATTTATACTCAGGGACATAGCCAGGAATTTTTTAATGGGGGGGGGGGGGTATCAGTAAACAGAAAAGTAAGTAATGCGTCACGCGGCGGCTCGTGGCGGCTCAAAATAACACAAGAAAATTTGAATCTCTCTAAAAGGGGTCCCGCACCCCCTGGACGTATACCTAAACAGTATCAAACAGCACGCATAAGACAATTGCTGAAGGCAATGGAGAAGTTGCTTCTTTTTGTCCACAGTGATAAAGGCAATGCCTTACGCTATTTCACCGTTTTCTTTCTGCATATACTTGAAACATCAAATTGTTCCTTTATTCAGGATTATAGGGAAAATGGCATCTTTGCTTTGTTATGGTCATTTATCACCTTTAATTTGTGAAAAACTGATAAAATGTGGCAAAATCTATGAGATCTTAGGCTGAAAGCTAATTAAAACAATAACTATTATTTGTCTCTACAGTTAAAAAACAAAAAACATGGATTTGGTTAATCTATATAGCCACACCTGAATGGTCAACATTACACCTCTGTCCACGAGGTGAACATCAAAATATGACTTGTATTTCTTGGGAGAGAATTCACAGAAAACCAGACAAGTTTCTTTCCATTCTGTGTTTGACTTTTATTTCCAGGGTGAAAGTACATCAAGATGACGGAGGGCAGTTCTTCCCAGTGGGCACAGAACATTGAATCAACATTGAAAGTTGGTTGACAATGCTGATTCAATGTTGATTCAATGTTGATTCAACGTTAAATGGAATTTTGTGCCCACTGGGTTATTGTTACCGACGTTTCGGTTTAGTTTATAAACCTTCACTCAGGCAAATATGACGTATTGTGGTGACCACTGTTTTGGACAGAAAAGTTAGGTCCAGCCCCCAAAGCACAGTTTATAACAGATAATAGTATTTTATTTCCAGTATTTATTTTGTGAAAGGTCCATAGTCCATTTCTTGACTATATGTAACCCCCACACCACTTCTATAAACTAGAACCGTCTCCGAGGACAGACACAGGATAGAGTCAGAGGGGTACAATATGAGAACAACTGGAAAGAGGAACTTAGAGCCACAACACGGGAGGGGTGTACTAGAGGTACCTGACGGACCTGATAGGCATCTCGACACTGGGGAGTCCTGTGGGGAGTGTTCCCTGCAGCAGTTGTCATGTTTAACCATTTAAGGACGGCATGTTACCTTGATGCATCATGCCCTTGGTCATCATGATGCATGGATGCAGCCCTGGCGAGTAACTCGCCAGTGCTTCATTCAAGCATCATGCCGACCCTACGGAATTCAGACACCCCTGAAGAGTCGGCATGATGCACCAATGCAGCATTGGCGAGTTACTCGCTGGGGCTGCATCATGCCGATAAATGTAATCTCTTAGCGACAAGCCGTTCTTAAAGGGTTAAAGTTCTCACAGAGTAAAGCACACAAAGAAGCCTGTACTCCCAATAAACGATGGTAAATCACCACCCCGAGGTCCCAGATGTACCGATACCCTCCCCTCTGTAGTGTACACACATAAGTAAACCCATTATACTTTGTATCATTATTCAAATTGATAGCTCCCTACATCATCTCTATAGGGGCAAGTTATTATTGCTATTAGGTCAATAAAAAACATATGGCGCAACTAATAGTGTCATGTTGGTTCATGAAGTTCACCAAGTGAATCTCTCCGTCAGAGGCTGGCTGTTTTGGTTGACCCATCTACTTCTAAGTGGCCCTTCACTTAAAATGATTTAAGTTAAACCATAGTATTAAGTAAAGGAAATGAGACGTATGTTCATGGGAACATCCGAGATAGATTTGAATTATAATGTTTTTGAAGGTGCATATCTATTATAGTTCATGACTCAGGAAGGATCCCTTCAATTGAAACACAAATAGAAATACAATAGTAAAAGAGGTCTTTGGATATCTTCATCGTCTGGGCTATGGTTGGTCATACCAGAGAGATAGCCCAGTGGACACAGACCATTGAATCAACATTGAAAACTGGTTGTCAATGTCGATTCAATGTTAATTCAATGGTGATTCAATGGTGAACTGTATTTTGTGCCCACTGGGAGAGAGGACTCTATCTCTCTGGTTATACAAGAGGGGTTATTAGAACTGGATGTTCCCCTTTTGGGTGCTGGGGAGGGGAGGGGGGTATTTGGACCCCTCTTTCAAGAGCTGATATTCTTACTTATTTGAGCAACCAGTTGATTACTAGAAGGGTGGGGGTGGGGTGGAATGCCATTAAGGTTCAATTTAACTTCAGTTAAATATTATACTGTATTAGACACATCTACAAACAAACGTGGATAGTTCAACAATGACCACCCCTTTATATTATATCAAATCATATTATATTACATGTATATCATGATGATGCGTTCTAACCTGTAGACTTATACCTTGAAGTATTATTACTAAACCCTCACCCTTTGAGCTTCACGCTATATACCTCGTCATCCCTGCCCTGGACCCCAGGGTCCCGCCACGCCTTTGTCCCTGTGACATCCGTCAAGGCGACGTCATGGACTCATGACGTGACGTCGGTCATTACGTCGTGACGGGGTCAGGGAGACGCCGCCTACATGTCCACTTCCGGGTTAAAGGTCAGGGCAGAGGTGATGCCTAAGTCAGTGGTAATGAGTTTGAATGTCGGAGTGGAATTGGGGCGGGGGGGGGGGGGGGGGGGCGGTGAGGCGATCCTGGTATGTCCATATACAAACACCCATATCTCACCATTAAGGACTTTTATGAAGTCTTGTTTGAGACCAGGTGGAATGCGATCAAGGCTTCATGCATAATTATATATAAAGTATGCAGCTAAACAGTATAATATCTACTTCAGCTATTCTTTTGAATTTGGGAAGTATTTCATTGTCACAAGGTGATTTTCACATATTTTTTACAATCACATATGTAATATAGCAATATCAAGCTATGCTATCAAAATCTGAACTGAAGATATAGGTCATGCTGACCGAATTACCAATATGGCTTCTTCTTATTTGGGGCATTATGATATGCAGAGAGCGTGCCTTGGACATATATGAAGCCAATTGCCTATAATAGAGTACCCCAGATCCCTCCAGACATATCCCCTCTTCAAAGGTTCGCGTTTCTGAGGTGCCTTGGGTAATGGATGGGGTAATGGGCCTAGACACTACCACCTCAAGGTATAGCACCCCCCCCCCACACACACACACACACATACACCATCAGGCCAAAGAGATAAAAGGTATGTGTCGGGTAGGATAGTCAGAATACTTGAGATAGCAAGCTCGATTATGAATTCTCTGTTTTTAAATTTATTTTTTTTTAACTTTCCTAACACTAGGGGATTGACTCTGCATGGGGTCTTTTGATAAAATTAAGACTTATACAGAAAAGTACCGGGTATGTCTTCTTTTGGGAAATAGGAGCTTTTAATAGTAGAGAAATGGGAGCATAAAAATCCGGATTCTGCATAGATGCCTAACCCCTTCACAACTGGATTTATTGTAGTTTATTGTAACTCAGTGCATTTTTTGTGCAATATATTGGCTTATCAGGCGGAGGGGGTTAAAATAAGTTTGGAAAATATCAAACTAATCAAAAATATTATAAAGGAAATCTCAAATCATGCATGGGAAGAAATCCAAGATCAGTGCTTTTTCTGAGCACAGTCAGGTGACCGGAAACAAACGTTTAACGATTTGGCCGCGCTGCCCACACGGACGGACCCCATGCATGTCTCACTGCCCCTTCCACTGCTCGGGGATGGGCACGATGCTTATCTGATAATGATAGGCTAGATTGCTGATTGAAATTTCCCATGACAACAAGACACTCAACACCATCCATGTCTCCTTCAATTTGACGGAAACTGGTTAGATTTAGAAGCAGCTGCCCACGCCCTTTGTATGTGGATGGGTGACTTTAATAGTTTGAAGCCACACCTCTTGTGCTGATGGTGATGCTATATTTATGTATACATATATACATATACATGATTCAGGGGTGAGTTCTGGGGGTCCGGACTCCCCCTTTTGGAATTTGATCCGATAGGTAGGTCACCATTTCTTTCTTGTTAATTCGTGATTTCAGTACCATGAATGAGTCGTGAATTGCCACACCAACTCACAGCTTAAAAAAAGTGATATATCACTGGTTCCTCCAGTAAGTAGGTATAGGCCCCATCACTATATTGTCGAATATTTCTGTTAAAAGATGACGACATTCTGAGGTCAGACAACTGTTTGTGGCACTGATGTCAGTGGGATCTTGACCAAAGATTTGCTAAAAGTCAGAAAATAGGGACATTCTCAAGAAAATTTTATAAATCTCAAAAAATTGGGGAAGGTGTTAGATACGGGTTGCCTGAAACACACAGTATTGAAATGTTGTCTAACTACCGGTAGTATCTGAGTGCTGAGTAGAATATGTAGAAGCCACCCTGAAGCCAGCCACGCGCATTGCCATGGGGTCTCATACACATAATCGTGTACACCCATATATTTAGTAAATTGTCCCAATATGTCATGGCCAAAGATTGATAGTTTTCAATCCAGCTCCTGTGATATCTGAGTTTCTCTCAGCAATCGATGCAATCAACGGGTATATAATTATATAGAATACGCTATGATGCAACAAAAGCCATTGCAAAAGTCATAAAGTCATAGTTAATACGTTAGCCGTTATGATAACACGTTATAGCATGTAGATAATGACCCGGGACCGCTGTTTTATATGTGATAACTTTAACATACTCGGACTACCTATACATTAATTTCTACTATAAACTTCTAACCTCTAATATTATCCACATGATTACATGCCATGATGCCTTTATAACATCCAGCTTTATATCGCCGATGGAAAGGGTAAACACCAACTATCAATGATGGACAAGATAATTCAATAGAAATTAGCCCATTAAATTATTAAGTAATGATTGGGTAATAAATGTGGTTCACCTGGTGCACATGGTGGTGGATTTTACTGCCTTTTTGTGTGTTTCCCATTAACTTCCCACCTCTGCCACCTCTCGCCTCATTAAACACGCAGCATGTAACCACCCTGGGCAGGTAACCCTTTCTAACAGCATAGTGATTTAAGGTATCATGACATTCATCGTCATGATGCATGAATGCATGCCTATATGCGAGTAACTCACCAGGGCTGCATTCATACATGATGCCAACCTTATGGGGTTGATACAGTGCCATGAGTAAGGTGTGTCCCAGGAGTGTATCATACATTCCCGGAGGATCGTCATGATGCATTACGACAAAGGGCGCATCACATTAAAGCACTATGTGGCCCTTAACGGTGAGCATCATACCTGAGTCACGAGATGTGACGTCATCATATCTGCATGACAAGACATTGCCATGTGGCATGGTCTCCTCCTCCCTGGGATTTCAACACGAAACTTGTTAAATTTGTGGGGAGCAAAGTAGCTGGGAAGGAGATGCCATTATTTGGGATTTGGGGTTTAAGTGTAAATTTTACTTTTTGGTGTGGTTTGATGAGATCTCCTGTCATTTGTACCTCTCATATAGGTGAAAATTTAAATCTTGATTCATAAAGTTTTTGTATATATGATACAAAGATGTATATCTAAATGCAGGAAAAGGGTATTGTCGTATCACGTGTCATTGGGACGCAGACCAAGCCATCTTCTAACTGGATTCCCAAATAAACTAGGTTACATGACTATTCCGACTATGATTCTACCTCGATAAGAACATATTACATATGTAATAGTCCAATCAAATGTATGTTACATAAATGCAGATATCAGATCTCGAGTTAATTTAATAACGAGGTATGTAAATGACCATCATTAAATTAGAAAAGAAGTAACCAATTTTCCATACTGTAATCTGGAAAACGAACTCTTTTTAATTTATTTTACATTTTCTAGTCATCAATCGGACAATGATAATACCTTATTGTTCTCTACCATATGGTACAACAACAAAAATAAGAGCCCTAAAGTGGACATGAACCGTCCATCAGCTATAGTGCATTTCTGGCAACCTGTTATTAGTCAGGCTTTCATTCCCCCCTTGATCATTTTCAAAATGATAGTAGAGATATTACACACAGTTAGTAGTTCCCTACATCCCCCCTTCCCCCTCCAACCCCCCTCCCTGGGCTGTAAGGTGTTATAAGGTAGGTTCTCACCTGTAGTTTACCTGTCAGCCCTGGCTACCACCACCATGACTCGTTGGCGCCCTATGCTGACAGAATGGTGCCATCCCACCAGACCGCACCCCAGACTGCCTCTGTAGACTTGTTCTACATTATACTGTAAACCAATAGTAGCTTCTACTGCCCATGGACACTAATAGTAATACTGTAGTACATACTGTAGAACTACAGTATATTCTACTGCTCACCTACATTACTTTTAACCGTGGTGTGGGTATAGCTTTATCCGCTTTATGACACTGTATGGACCCTAAAGAAACATGTGTCTACTCTGGATGTTTTTTTACATGTTAAATGGAAATCGGACAGTCCACTTCCTTGAATCCTAATCAAAGACTTCTTATCATCATGTACATGTAGTTAGACTGACGTTGTGCTGAGCTCACCAAGTGGTTCCACGAGGTGCGATCTTTGATATTGAAATTGACAATAAATATTGTTGTAACAAAGACGAGAGTCAATTCAGTTAATGCCATACACTGACCCCCTCTCTCATTCAGGCATTGAAAAGCTCCTTACCGGTACTCCCTTTCACCCACCCCACTCTCCATTCCTCCCCATACCTTTAAGGGCCGCAGATGCATTTTAACCTTTGAGGTCATAATGCATGAACCAAACAATGGCAAGCCTACTCGCTAATCTTGGATCCATGCATTATGCCGATCCTATGGGGTTATATACAGTCGGCATGATGTTTAAATGTACTTAAATGCAGCCCTGGGGGATAGACCCACCAGTGTTGCATTCAAGCATCATGTCGATTCTAAGGGGTTGATACACTCCCATAGCCCTTGCTCGCTACGGCTGCATTCATTAAACACGAAGACGTGCATGCATTATCAAAAGCAGTATGCAGCCATCAAAGGGTTAAACCTCTTCAACTAGGTCCCAGAGCCATGCATCATGCCGACCCGACAGGGTTAATCCGCCCGGAAAGGGTCGGTAAGGTACTAATAGATACCATGCACCATGATGAGTAAGGGCATCGTACATGCATTACAGTAGTATGCCACCCTTAAAGGGTTAGCTACTAGTACACCTCTTCACACAGGTACCCCCTCCCACATATCCCCCCTTGTAGCAGCACATCGCCCCGGGCGGTGATAAGGTGCTCGTCACGGGGCTGACACGTCCCTCCCGTACCACTAATTAATCACTATTAACTCGGCTAATCTCTACTCGCCATCGGGCGTCACAGGCAACCCCCGGGAGCTCTGATCACAGGCGTGTTGCACATTGTAACTGCTGGAATGATCCCTTTAAGGGCCGCAGAGTGCTTTAATAATCCTATGCCACTTATGGTGATAATGTATGAATGCAGCCCATGGTGTATAGCTCACACGGACTGTTTGCATGCATCATGCGCAACCAATGGGGTTGATACTTTCCCGAGAGTGCATAAATGCAGCCTTGGCTAGTCAACTGAAATGGGCTGTATTCATGGATCATACCGAATATAGACATGGGCCATTAAAGCACTATGCGGCCCTTAAAGGGCGGTATGGGCGATGTCTTTTTCCTGTACAGCCATATGTGTGCGGCCTCTAATCATGGTGAGCCTGGAGCAGGGCTAGAGCTGGGTATAAGTAGGGCAGAGGGGGCAGATAACATGTTCTCCAGATAGTGTTGGGTGTTCCTGCACTGACTCTCTGCTCACAAACACACCAAATCATGTCCATGGGGGGGGGGGGGGGGGGGGTATGTAACACCCAGCGACACAAAAAAAAATTATGATAATAAAATGTATAATATGATGATTACAGGCAGATATGATAAAATAATGTATTTTCTCTTATAATGTTGCCTCGTCCTGGAATGTTTGGTGTATAATTATTAAAAGTGCGAGATGATCTTGACATACCTATCAATGGCAATATAGCTGTGGGATATTTTAACCGATGATATAGAGGCCTCTACCTGTGCACCTGCATCCCTTAAACGCATCCTTCACCATGTCCCTTACATGGGAAGCCAGCGGCAACCCTGGAGATATCCTACTTTTTATTCCTGTCCAGTAGACAGAGAAAATACTTACACTGACAATCATAATAACCTATGATAAACATAGGATATGGATATCAAAGGAAGTCACCCGGCGTGGCGGCTGATTCACTTTCATGACGGCAGGTGGTGCAACACGTCAGGTCCCGACACAGCGGGAACCAGCCGCAAATATACCTGCATGGCGCGAGATCTCACGCGTTTTTGTGAGATCACACGAGAGGCGGTGTTTCGCCGCCTGCCCAGTAGGGGGCGCCCCGCTGGGACCACGTGACGTGTGACGTGACGTGTGACGGCAGGAGGCTGCGTTTTGGACAATGCATGCTGGGAAATTAAAGGGGACACGCGCGGAGTTAAAAACAAACATGGCGGCAGTGACGGATGGAGGCGGAGGGCGCCATCCCCGCTCTATCTTAGGTAGGACGGGAAGAGGTCCCATCCCCAACTACTGCCCCCCCCCCTCCCACCACCTGTATGATATCCTGCATGTTTGAGATATTGTTTGGGTGGTTGAGGTTCAAAATAGTTCAAAATGGTGTGATCTGGAGTGAGGTATGTGTCGCCTTTCTAAATGATCGTAAGTGCTGCAACTTCTCTGTATCAATGATATATCCCAGTAGGCCATATTGGCCTCCCCATCCCAGGAAAATGAAAAGCAAATTATTAAAAGAAGAAAAAATCGATTGCTCCTTCATTTGCCTGGTCACAGAGGCGGGCAAACCAATGACCGCTATATAGGTCGTTGGGCAGACGAATCAATGCCCTTGATAACGCAGATGTTGCTCAATGAAGATGGGTATATGGCAGACCACAGGCCTTCTTGTTGCTTATGTGGCTCTGCCTTTAATGGCACTTTCTGAGATTACTTCTTGTGGCTCTATCCTACAGGTGACTTCTCAAAGATCTGGGTAATATCGTTAGCTAGTTCTAGGAGTGGGGGTGGAGGGGGGGGGGGGGGGGGCAGGGCGTGGGTGCTAACCGCATATTAACAGCCGTACATTTACACCTGGCAATCAGCTACAGGTGTACATTAGTCATGAAGAGGGGGGGATGGTCAAAAGGACAAACAGGTGGATGCCTACCTAACCACACGTGTATACCTTCACCCCATACATACTACCCCTCAACACTAGACGTGTCTATCTACACCTATATTGGTTAATAACCCTTTCATGGTGGAGCATATTGCATTAACGCCTGATGGAGTGCTTAAACTAAGTTAACGGGTTACTAGTCATCTTCCAAATAAGGCACGTCACACAAATAGTTGTGTTGGTGAAAGGATGAGACGAATAGGACGTGCAGCCTTTGAGGCAATGCCCATTATCTTAGACAAGGATGCTTCTGTACAGAACCAGGTTCGGTCCGTATGGGCCCTGTGGACCTGCTGACCAGCCTTCGGTTGTGTTGACTAACTTGTTTTTAAAACTATATCATATACCTGTACAGAACCAGGGCAAATATCCCACGACAGACACATATGTAAGTATACCCTGTCAGGCTAAAAGAACAATTAAAAGGTATATTGTAATACACGTCTATATTTATAAATAACATCTCAAATAGCACACTTCTATACAGAACCAAGGCAAATATTCCGCAACAAAAACGCATAGCAGGCTAAGATAATAATTAACAAGACATTCAATGATTGTATTACACGTCTTTCAAAATAACAATCTGTCTCAATTGCCTTTCTTTTGTCTTACATCCTTTGAGTACATGAAGTATGTCTCATTGTAAGAATGCGCTACTTATCCCATCACCACTTACCTTGTGTCCTTAACATCCTTATCTGTCTGTTATCAGGATATCTCCAGGGTGAGAACAGGTGGATTGTACATCCAGCGTCAACCTGGACCACATAATTGGTCTCCTATTATGCAAACCAGAACTAACATCGCTGCTAATAGCAAACTCATTAACCATTTAAGTGTAGCGTAATGCTTTAATGTGCTCTTTATCGTCATAATGCGTAAATGCAACCATCTTGCAGTCTACTCACCAGGGATTCATTCATGAATCATGCCAACCATTCGAAAGTATCAATCCTATAGATTTAAGGCAATTGCAAGTCTACTTACCAAGGCTGTATCCATATACATCAAGGCGCAAATTAGATTTAACATCTAGTCACTCTATGGCCCCTTAAAGGGTTAGCTTAAAGAGCGCAACCCCCCTTACCCTAGATTGCATTTGTCAACTCACCTGTAAACCGAAATATAAGTGGCCTATAATTACCTGCCCAGAGTCAATCATACTCGCTCATTAATAATTGTCTAAATATGTGGGTGTCCTTCCCACCCCCTGGAGGTAGTGGGGGAGTGATACCTTGATTACAAAGGCCCTGGTCTGATGTAGCCGAGTCAATTGCCACACAGGAGAAAAACAGCGATGTGTAATCAGTTATAACACAGGAGTTAGCTTGTCACGGGGACATGTTGCCCCCGGGGCATACTCACTGTACTCACGCTACCCCCACAGACACCCCCTCACTCCAACACACAACTCACATTACCTCTACCTTTCTCTACCTTTCTCTTGATTACACCCCCCCCCCTCCCCACAACTACGAAGCCCAGACCCATCTCACACTGGAGTAGAGAAGCGTGGAGTTCCATCAACCGTAAAGTCTCGTTTAAGCATCAGGTGTTAGAAAGGTACAGAAAGGGCGCAGGTCCCGAATAAGCGTCGGGGTTTAAATTGTATTGGAATACATAAGCGCGCGGGCGCTTAGACGAGCTACTCATGACACATCATGCCTCCTCCAGGTGCATGTTGCAGCCCAGGAACATGGCTGTTGAAGGTAATTAGCAGCTTTGTATCAAGATGGCTGACGCCATAGGCACAGCTCAAATTGGGGTGTACTGGACGGCAGACGGGACACAAGACGGGGGGGGGGGGGTGGGCAGGAGAGAATGGGAGGACAAGGGTGGAAGGTTAAGTAAATTGGCATTCCAGCTCGTCTTTCTATTCTTCTAGGACATGGCTAATTATTGCATAATCAGCAGAGAACCCTGGGGCGGGGAGAGGGGCATGAAACAAAACCAGGAGGAATGGGGGGGGGGGGGTGCAGGAGAGGGAGTGCAGGAGGAGGTTTGGGTCAGAGGGGCAGCAGATATCATCATGTCGCCCCGTCGGCGCCGGGACTGGGGGTATGACTGGGTGGGGGGGGGGGGGGAGTGCAGAGACTGGTCCCCTAATGAGGGATGCCCTGCGGCAGTGTGTTTAATTAGGTCTGGGGCCGAGGTGGGGCGCTCTGATCTGGCACAGGCATATCTCACCCATAGGGAATGCTGGCAGTAGTCTAGAGCCGCGGGGTATAGGGCCCATATGAAAGGCTTTGTGTGTATATAGGGTAATATATCACCAACATAAGATGGTTTGATCACATTAATGTTATAGCTATGTATTTAGTAAACTTATTGGATATGTCAGGCTGGCATGCCCCCCTCTGGTTATTATAAGGTGTAAGGTATACAGTAAATAGGTTTCAGAATTTTTAATATACCTACCTGTTTTCTTGAAAGTAAATATGATATTTATTAAATATATTGAGATGTGTACTCCCTACACCGGTTACATAGTACCAGACGTAAAACGCCAGATCTATACGCATTTGCACTTATTCATGTATATTTTATGCCTCACATACAACATCTTTCAGTTTGTATATAAGGTAAATAAAACATTTTATAATGTCAGAGTGTGTGATATAGCCACACTGATCCCATGTCCGGTATAAGTTCTCCGGTATTAGCGCACAGGAGGTATCCGGTCGAGCACTTCCGGTAGGGCTTAAAAAGGGGGAAGAGTGATCCCCAGAATGTGCTTAGAGTGGCGGAAAATGAAGGAGGGGCCTCCCGTCTCTCCACCCTCTCCACCCGCTAGAACCCACGCCTAATGCAAATATATGCCTTTTGGAATTGGCGATCGCTTCTGTTGGCATTCAATATTTTATGCATAATCCAATAAGTGTTTAATACAATTGTGGCCGGCGGGTCGGAATTGTAGGAGAAGGAGCGCCTAATCTCGTTAGGTGGGCTGACACTAGAGGCGCTCAAATCGAATACACAGCCGACCCCGGCCCTACACAAATCAAACATTAATTATGGGGCTTCCCATCGCTCACTGCCTCCCAAGCTCCCCACACACCTTTCCCCAGTGTCCCTACCCCAGAGTCCCTCAAGGGCCACCACTAAACGATCCTTTATGCTCTGTATCGACGTTCGGAGGCCCTTCGTTAGGATATCCACCGTCTTCGGGCCTCTTCGGCAATGCTCGGCGCTCCTCGGGAGCCTCCGGCTGCACTCGGGGCAGCGTCCCATATAAGGCTGATCCGATTACCGTAGAATATCCACATTAATGTAGGATGGAGGCAGGAGCTGGAGGAAGACAGGGGGTGGGGGAGTAGGCTATAGAAAAAGGGTCCTGGTTAATATATTGGATCAACGCACCAATTGAATGTAGCCTCATGCAGGGTTTTTTGGCACAATATATAAGATATTCAGGGGCAGACCCAGGAACTTGGAATAAAGGAGAAGAAGGGGTAGGGGCAGTAAGCACTAAAGTACCCAAAAGCGTTGTGCCAAGACGTTGCGGAATATAAATATTTCTTGTCCTGTGCATGACCTAGGCCAACATGTATATGTCATGCTTTTCAAATGAGCAATTTATAAATACACAATCTGCATATAAAGTTAGGTACACAACAATATATAAATCATAGTCAATCCAGAAATTATCCTCTTGAATCCTACACGTATCTAGTACAATCCTAGGCACTTTAATAGTACGTGTGTATATCTAGAGAATGAGCAGCTCACATGCATTGGGTGAATTAGACAGCTAGACTTTAGTACTGCAGCTATACTATAAAGGGCGGATCCAATCGTGGCTGTATCAATTACCACAACAAGGGGAAGTGATCTGCCCCCATTACCGCAGATAGAAGCCACCAGGTGGCGCCTCACTCAGCTACCAGGGGGCACCACTCATCAGACACAACGCGCCCCCTCCCGGAGGATTTAATAAGTTTGTGTCGTTGGCGCGGACGGGGCCCAAATACAATGAATAATTTACACGACCCTGCCCGCCCCGGCCTTATTTGTTACTTTCCATAAATTCAATATTAGAGCGCGCCATGGACATTGTCAACCAAATATTATGCATTTTTGATCATGAGATAGAGATTGTGTTTTAGAGATTGCCCTTTCTGTGTCTCTATTGCCTAGGGTGCACTGACACAATTACAGCACGGTTAATATAATTGTGTCTGTAGACAGACTGGTAATTGTGTGGGATGTAATGTAACTGGTAATCAAGTGGAAGGGAATCGCACTGGTAACTAAATGGAATCAGACCGGTAACGGGTGGTAGGGAATCAGACTGGGAATCGGGGGGAATCAGTGGAAGGGAATCGCACTGGTGTAGTTGGAGATGGAACTGCACGGGTTAGGACTAGCAATTGACTGGGATGTATTTAATGTAAAGTTTTGGAAATCGGGTGGGAGGGAATTGCACTGGTAGTTAGGTAAAAAAAAAAGGTTTGTTTCACGTAACATGGCAAGAAAGTGTAGGGTCGGCTTTTTTTTTACATGGAAGTACTAGCCCGCCCCTCGGAAGACCCTAAAATTGACCAAACAAGACAATAAAACTCAAGGAAACTTTTGCAATTTGTTTCACATTAATAACATTTAATGGGCTAAGATAGTTTCATGTGGTTCTTATACGTGTGATTTAAAAAAGGGGGGGAGGGGACAATATTGATATCGTGACATAACCATGCTGTTTTATTTTCCCAGGTAAAGGCTGCGTCTATTCCCTTCCTATCTAGGTCAATCATTCTGATTATGTTTGTCCATATCCTCTGACAATTAAACAGACACAAATTCTTATCCAATCAAGTGTCCCACCCAATCAAGCATGGGGTGGGTGCTGTGGCTACCTCCCTTTTATACCCAATGTGATGGTAATGTGCCTTTATTCACAAAACCATTGCCGTCTCACTCATTCAAAGGCAGGCCTGCCATTGCATTTGTTGGCATCAATGACTGATGAAATCCGCATCTCACACTCAATATGAGCTGAGTGTCACATCGTGTGCTCCCTTAATGCCATATCAAAGGCAGATCAGCACGCTATCACCCCCTCATATCACCCCTCACCACCCCCTGTTATGGGTGGCTGCAGAGCTCTATATCCTTGCCTCGCACAACCACCCACTCTTCCTGCGTTTTTCTTAGTCTGCTGATGTACCCCTTTCTCAACAGGCTGCTTACAACTGTATATTATGGTTTATAATATTAATTATTGAATATCCACTGTATTACATATATATACAGTACATCATATAAAGTTAAGTATTTCCAGAGAATTGTGCATGCATGAGTTGTGGGGAAATTATATTTCCAAATATCCATTTACTGATAGTGCTCAGCAACTATACACCATAATTGTAGCTATAGGTTTCCGCTATAGGTTACATACATATTATGCTGTTACGAACGAGCAATTGAGTGATTAGCAAGGGAAAACTGCTGTACATAATCTATATATCTATATGTATACAACATATTGCACAACTGTCATCTTGGGCATGCAGATCATATACTGGGCTGCTGGGGGCCTTTGCTGGGTGGCAGTATAAGGGCAGCAGGGAGGCACTGTGTGGAGAAGGGGAAGGTGGTGGGCGGGGGAGGGAGGCGGACATTTTGTGTACATGGAAATCTAATGGTATTATTCAATGGGCTGTCAATGGCGGCGTCGTCTTGGCATTGGCGGAGAGGTCTTTAACACAATTGGCGTTCTGCCTAATGCATTATCCCTATCGTAGGGGCCGACGGCGCCCCCGGCCCCCACCATCCCCTTCCTGCTCCTCCAGCCCCCTAACCCCTCCTCCACACCGCCTACCGGGGAGAAGGGGAATTAAGAGCACCCTTCGTCTCGCACTGAGCGAGACGACGCGAGATCGATCCAAATGATTTTAGGCGGCTGCGAAATTGGGCGATATTAGAATGAAATCCCCATTCTTTTAGCGGGTTGGTCTCGTATTAACCCGGCCCTAATTGGTAAATGAAGACAAATTGGTAGCCGGAAGCCGGCTTTATGCGCGCGCAATATGCCCGACAGTGGCGACGCTGCGCGGGCGTCGGCGGAACCATTGGGGGGAGGAGAGGCGGTGTCGGGGGCCCAAATCGGATTGGCGCCTTCGGCGGGGTTAGGGACCTGCGCGGGCCTGCCTGCGCCGCAGACACTCCAATTTGCATAATTCCCAATTAAATATCTTCCAATTTTCTGATTAACAAATTACACTCTCAGAATATCGAATCACAATTAATAAGACGCGGCGGCTAACCCAATAAGGCGGCGGCGGCGCGGCCATTTGTATTACTTAGGCATACAGTAGGGGCCGAGCGCGCCCGCCGCTAATAGAATACGTATTTTGCCCCTAATGAAATAAAATAAGCCGAATTGAATTAACATATCATAGGATGTATTTGATGTATCTTCATGCGGACCCTTTCCATTTTCCTTGTAGGTTTGGTTTCAAAATAGACGCGCCAAGTGCCGGAAGCAGGAAGCCCAGATGCACAAGGGTAAGTTGACCAATGATGTCATTGTGCTTGTTTTGTCGGCGCCCTCCCCACACGCTGATGGCATCGCCTACTGCAGCCGGCAAAGATTTCATTAGGCCCTACCAGCCTCCCCTCACCCCCTCCTGTCCCCCACCCCCTCCTGTCCCCCCACCCCCCTTATACCACCAGCCCCCAACCCGACCAGGCAGCCAGCCAAGCAAGGCAGGCACCGGCATCTGCAGCCGCCGTCCCGGCCTTAACAAACCTTTCCATTTGATCGTCCTCATTCGATTTCACAAACGACTTATCCTTCCATTCGATGCAAATTGGATATAATTTTAATGAAAATATCGGTCCCTTGTGATTTCATTAGGCGGGTAGCCGCATGGTGGTGTTGGATGTGGGGGCATTTAACCTGAGGGTCCTTATTGGTCGGGGTGCTCACTCTATGGGCGTGCTGCAAGGGTCTGTGCTAGGCGTGTGTGTTATAACCTTCTATAGATATAATAGGGGGTACTCCAGGACCAGAAGGGGGATTAATGCAGTGTTATGTCCCATGGTCATTAGATGTGTATCATGATACATCACCATCTATTCAAGTCGTAATTTTATTTCAAAAAGCTGAAACCCCTGAGTAATTCAGATGCCAATATTTTAGACATTGATTGTCAATATGAGATTTATTCTACTTTTGCCGAATGAAACGTATTTATAAGTTCTATCGCAAATGGGGAATTCACATGTAATAATAACCATACAACTGAGATAAAGGCTTCGCCGTGTCATCAGCTACCAACTTAGATTATATATGCATGCACCGTAGACCCCTTAAGACAGGACAGCAGAGGAGTGCTTGGTGCGTGGGTGGGGGGGGGGGGGGGCAGTTGGGCTGGGATTGGTGTCATCGGATCCCGGCCGGCTGATCCCGTAAACCGGAGAACAAACGGCGCTAATTTTCTAACCAAAGACCAAACCTCGTTTGGGCTGCCTTCCCGGCCACGCGCCAGATTAGAAGCTGCACTAAAAGTGCCGCGTGCGACACAAGACCGGGCCATGTGCGACACAAGACCGGGCCGACCCAAATTGGTAGGACTGGAGGCAAGGGGGCTATTTCATCCCCTGAGACTCAGATGGGAATCCCAGAGTGGTTAGGTGAGGATGAACATGTTGTAGTATTCATTCTTAAGGCTCATATTTGGCCGTTATTTTGATGCCTTTTCCTGGCTGAGATACTATCCAAATAAAGACCGCAAGGCTGAGTGTGTTATGTCTCTCTAGACAATTCCCCCTTTTACTATGTATACTACGATGGTAAAGGTCCACAGGAGAAACAGTTTGTCGAGTCTAGAAAAAGGGATGTAATTAAATGTGATTTTAAAAAAAAGCTCATGAATGCTCAACTGTTACGATCGACGAGGGAAAGTTGTAATATAACACATCTAAAGAAACACCACTAATACAATGATTTACACCTCATGTGCTGACCCAACCACTCCTCTATAGTACAATGGATGTACTTTACACACAAACACATAACATATCCACTCAAAAAGCACCATGTTGTATAGCTTGTGCCCACTGGGGTGTGTCTATGGGCGATAATGGAGGCGCCGGGCGTCGGTCCGTATTTACAGGTTGTTGACAGTTGCGGCCTAATGTAAGTCGGTGTTCGTCTGCTATCCTCCATGCCGCCATTGTACCACCACAGCACACGCCTATCTCTAATCGGAAAATTGGCGGGTCGTATGTCGGCTGCCCCTCAGTCAGGACTCAGTTCGCGCGCTGGGCGGAGGCCCGTCCACAAAATTGTCGTCTGCTGTCGATCTTGTACTTCCGGAGGTCGCTGAGGTCACGGGGAATGGTCCGTTTACGTCTGGTGATAGAGAGATGTCTGCGCCTCCCCTCCGTGCTGGGGTTTTAGACGGAGTATGCTAATTAGCCACATGATGCGGGTTGGGGGGAATGTCGTCTGCTGTTTGGAAATGTCGTCTGCTCTGCAACCATGAGGCCAAGACAGGTGTATTTCAGTAACCTGACCCTACCTTGCAAGACAGGGCCAACTCTACACATTTTATCCACAGTGGAAAAGGGATTGGGGCTTTTGGGGGACTATTTTAGAGTCGTTTTGAAAGTCCACGAGTCGAGGTCGTGAGTCTGCACTGCAGTCAGTCTCGGGTGCTTCGAGGCCTTAAGTACAAAAAGAATCCAATCTATCCTATACCCTAGATTTCAGACCATGCGGTCGTCGGTGAGTCGGCATTGAAGTTCGTGAGTCGATTTCTGAGTACTTTTCAGGCTAAAAGAAAAAAAAAATTAAAAAAGGTCCGACCTACCTACCCTAGATTTTCAGACCATGTAACCTTAAACACACCTTTTATTTTTTTGGCCTAGTCAGTAAACTTGGGCGCCCTTGCCTCGTCAGTGAATGTCGTTTGAAGGACAACCCGCTCGAGCGAATGAAGTGCATTATGCGGTAGTTACATTAAAGTCGCTGTTTACATTTCTCCAGTTTAGTCAGCGAATGATGGATCCCATAACCCATTTGTGTATTGGTTGTCAGCGTCAGAGAGAGCACGTATACTTCCCAGGGAATAATAACCACTAGCCTTTCATTGATCTTTAAAACACAGCCATAGCTCAGTGAGGCAGCCAACTATAGTCCAACGTCTCTATTAGCCCTTTATGGGTCGCATGGTGCTTTAATGCAGTATGCCCTTGGTCGTCATGATCCATGAATGCAGTGCTGGCGAGTGTAATCGCGAGGGCTGCATAAATGCATCATGCGGACCCCTCGGGAGTGTATCAACCTTGTAGGGTCGTCATGATGCTTGCATGCAAAACTGGCTAGAGACACGCCTGTATGCATCATGACAACAAAGGTCATACCACATTAAAACACCATCCTACCCTTAAAGGGTTAGGTCCGGGAAGTGGTGGCTGGTCCGTGAAAGACTCATGAATAGGTCTTGGGGAGGCTCATTGGTTTGGGACACTCGGAACCATCATTAGATTAGGCTGCCGGGGGAGGACAAGTGGATAAGGCTCAGGCCTCATCTTGCCCCGCGCCGTAACCCAACAAAGGTCCTCCCGTGACTTCATCAGCGGGGCAGTAAGGGTGGGCAGGCCGTGTCCATAGGGTCACCAAGACAGATAGACCCTGGCTGGGGGACGCCCCTCCTCCTCCTACTCCTCCTCCCCGCGCGCACCTCGTCGGCGCAGGCCGGAAGCAGAGGTTAGCCTCCATCCATCACGTTGCGCGCGCAGCAGTAGGCGACAAGTTAATACACTCAGAGCGGCTCCCAGCAGCTACAGCCCAGCTACTCTACTAGGAGGCTCATAGACATAGGGGGAGCTTCAGCCTAGACCCCGAGCAGCTCATAGACAAGGGGGGCTCCAACTTAGAGCAGCTCATAGACATGGGGGAGGAGCTCCAGCCTAGAGCAGCTCATAGACATGGGGGAGGAGCTCCAGCCTAGAGCAGCTCATAGACATGGGGGAGGAGCTCCAGCCTAGAGCAGCTCATAGACATGGGGGAGACATAGACCTAGAGCAGCTCATAGACATGGGGGAGACATATACCTAGAGCAACTCATAGACATGGGGAAGAGCTTCAACCTATAGAATTGCTCACAGATACAGGGTAAATATTGAGGGCTTCCTTCATTCCATACCCCAACCCTGAGGACTGGCCGTCCATTTGATTCCTGCATGCTGTCCGTCAGTCCGCCTCACCCTCTCCATGTGTCAGCGCGGTCCCCTACCTCCCAGGTGCACCCTGTACCCAACCCCCTACTCCCGGCATCCCTCTATTAGGTCCGCCACAAGCGACGTCACATCTTGTGACGTGACGTCATGACAACATGATGCATTGTGGGACTGAAAACTTGACAGGCTGGTCCCCGGTCGGCCTCAGACATTTCACTGTCTCTGTTCGTTAGGTACCAGCGAACTGGGCCAGTAGCACGGCTACCAATGTAGATACATCTGCCCGTGCTACGGTGCAATATACATAGTACAACATGTATAGACATATATGGTATTTTATTAGTAGCTGGTGTAACTGGTGTGACCTGCCTGTCATAATGATAAAGGTAAGTGTTTCTCGGTCAGCAGAAAAGGGGATTAGTCACAGTATACTGATAGCATGCCAGACAAGAAGTATAATGGAAATGAACCAGTCACTCAGAGATCAGTAATAATGTTCATGAGAGAGTCACTCAGTGATAATCAGGGAGCAACTCAGGTCATAGTAGTAAACAGAAATGGGGGAGTAACTCAGGGGCAGTAGTATACAGAAATGGGGGAGTAACTCAGGGGGCAGTAGTATACAGAAATGGAGGAGTAACTCAGGGGGTAGTAGTATACAGAAATGGGGGAGTAACTCAGGGGGGAGTAGTATACAGAAATGGGGGAGTAACTCAGGGGCAGTAGTAAACAGAAATGGGGGAGTAACTCAGGGGGCAGTAGTATACAGAAATGGGGGAGTAACTCAGGGGGTAGTAGTATACAGAAATGGAGGAGTAACTCAGGGGCAGTAGTATACAGAAATGGGGGAGTAACTCAGGGGCAGTAGTATACAGAAATGGAGGAGTAACTCAGGCGGTAGTAGTATACGGAAATGGGGGAGTAACTCAGGGGGCAGTAGTATACAGAAATGGGGGAGTAACTCAGGGGGCAGTAGTATACAGAAATGGAGGAGTAACTCAGGGGCCGTAGTATACAGAAATGGAGGAGTAACTCAGGGGTAGTAGTATACGGAAATGGGGGAGTAACTCAGGGGGCAGTAGTATACAGAAATGGGGGAGTAACTCAGGGGCCGTAGTATACAGAAATGGAGGAGTAACTCAGGGGTAGTAGTATACGGAAATGGGGGAGTAACTCAGGGGCCGTAGTATACAGAAATGGGGGAGTAACTCAGGGGGTAGTAGTATAAAGAAATGGGGGAGTAACTCAGGGGCCGTAGTATACAGAAATGGAGGAGTAACTCAGGGGTAGTAGTATACGGAAATGGGGGAGTAACTCAGGGGGTAGTAGTATAAAGAAATGGGGGAGTAACTCAGGGGCCGTAGTATACAGAAATGGAGGAGTAACTCAGGGGTAGTAGTATACGGAAATGGGGGAGTAACTCAGGGGCCGTAGTATACAGAAATGGGGGAGTAACTCAGGGGCCGTAGTATACAGAAATGGGGGCATAACTGGGAGGTATTTGGAACACTTCAATTAGACAGAAATGCAATGAATTTTTAAATATGGACAATGTCACTCCATTTCATACAATGCCCCTAACCAATACGGCCAGTCCTCTGCCACTGATATCACCAATACCTACTGGATTACGTGCGTACTTTTAATTATGACTACAAATTATTCAATTAGTCTGAACTACTACCTTCCATCCTCCTAACAGACAAACTGACAAGTGGCGAGCCGGGATGCGCAGGGTGGCGCCACCAATTGGCCGCCCGCGGTACTATTGTGTGGCTGGCAGAGCCTCGGTTATCGTTGTGGGTGAGGATGTCGTAATTAGAACCAATATATATGATGTCGTAATTGTAGTCATTCTGCCGTCCTTGGCCTTGGGAATAAAGCACTTTTCTCTAGTGTGCTGGGATGTGGGGGGATGTAGGGGGTGAAGGAGAGGGAGTTGGAAGGGGGAGGAGGTTAATTCCCAATGTGGGCGGCCATTGCTTGGTCTGGTACTGGCGAGATAAGCCCATGATCAGGGGCGGCGTGGCAAGCAGTTTCAAAGTAGGGGGGCTGAGGGGTATTTTTACCCTTTTTGACCCTTTTTACTTGACCTTTTTGGGGGTTGGTCAAAGGGGGGGGGCATGTCCCCCCTGGTTGCCACGCCCCTGATGATAATATAATACATATAATGTACCCAGGGAATTATTTCAATGATCTAAAATGTATTTCGCTAGGCGCCTATGGAGATTGGAGGGAGGTGCGCTGGTTACGGCAAAAACCATTGCTAAGACTGTTACAAGTATGTCCCTTGTTTGTCCCCTACTTGTACATGTACCATGCATAGTGGTATTTTTTATCAGTGAATTTAACCTCAACCAGCGATATTCAAAATGGCGGACTGGACATAAGTCTCGGTTAACGTTGGTTGTACATAGCTACATGTTACATGCCAAGTGAGTGTCATGGACAGGGGAAAGGAGATAGATGGAACATTTATATTTGCAAAACTAAATCTCAGTCAGCTACAGGCGGCTTCGGGCAGAGAATAAACACTAACGGTAGGGAAAGAAAGGAAAGCGTGGTGCTTGATATCAGGGCCAACCGACACGGTCATGTTCATGTAACCATGCATCTATTGGACGTGCAGACACTCCCCCCGCCCCATCCTCACCTCCGCCCTCAACCCCCTTCAACCTCCATTTTGAAAAATAGATAACATCTTACAACCAGCAGACTAAGATCACTCGTTGACACTCACCCCCCCCCCCTTACCCCACCACAATGTACCCACACTACCCCCGCGTGTCCTGACCTCTGACCTGACGATGGCTTCCGCTGGGGACAAGCATCTCCAATGTCGTCTGCGTCCTCCAATCTTCCCGCGCCGGAGTCGCGCGCCTTTTATCCGGCGAGCGCCCATCCGGGCATTACGTATCATTTAATACGGGTCCCTCTCACCCCTCGACCCGCCACCCTTCCCGCCATTTAACACCTCAGAGGGGCCCAGAAGTGATGTCCATCTTGTCGTCTGCCCCCTTTAATGAAGGACCTTCTGGGCGCGCCGACGTCGAACGCTGGCCGCGCAGGGGCAGTTCCGGTCGGTGGCACATGCGCATTGGGGTCAGGGGAGTCAAACGGGGTGGGGTGACCGTTGTCCTTGTAACTATGGTGATCTGTAGGGGCGGTCAATGACGGCGTCAGGCCACCCGCTTGTGATTAGAGCATCGAGCGGCCATCATACAGCTTAACCCTTTAAGGCCAGATCAGTGCTTTAATGCAGGATGGCTTTTATTATCACGATGCATGAATGCAGGCATGTATGAATGCTGAGCCTGCTTCAGGGGTGTATCAACCGGTCAGCATGGTGTTTGAATGGGTCGCTTCAATGCAACAGTGCTAAGTTCCTCGCCAGGGATGAATTTATACATCATGAAAATGAAGAACATAGCGCATTAAAGGGTATCGCTACATGTTCGATAATCTAGATATTCTATTGATTTCTGCATATAACTTAGTATAATATTAGTTCAATACATTAGGAACTAGAAAAAGTAAAGAAAATGGCATGGTACGGTGCTCAATTCTATGGGAAAGCCACTTGAAAAAGCTAGTTCTTAACTAAGCTAAAAGAGCGTTTTTATTTTGTGGTCAGATGACCATGTTCTTCTATTGCTATCTTGGAATCACTTTGGATTAGATAAGTTGGCAGAATAATCAAATAGAAAATGGAAAAAAAAGTACATGTTGTGGTGCTCATTTTTCTGTAATGCCCATTTAAAGAAAAAGTACTTCCTTTGTGAGGCAATCTAGCCCTATTGCCCATGCAATGGACATTGCTGCTTAAATACTCTCTATGTGAAAATTAGACTATAATGCAAGATTACTTCCCCCCTTTATTTTACCCCCCCCCCAAAAAAAACCCCAAAAAAACTATACCTTTTTTCGAGAAAAAGTCATGGCACCTTCTGGGATAGAACTCCTGATCCTCTGATTGCAAAGCAGGCATCATAACCACTACACTACAGATCCTGGTGGAGAACTGAAGAACTGTTGTGCTATTATTCCATACATCTCTTATTGACATATGCCACGAGAGGGCAGCACTAGCTACATAGTACAATGTTGTTTCTCTGACATCCACAGGGTTCCAGCACCTACTTTTGTAGCGATACCCTTTAAAGCATCATACCCATGGTGATCACTGCTGGTGTGGAATATATTCATTATCATTTGAATGTATAGACCAACCAAGCCACAGTGCAACCAAGTCAGTTTTAAGCATCGGTTGTACTAATTTATGTTATATATTGTACAATGTAATATGATTCGTATAGAAGCGTAGTTTCCTCCCTTTATAGTTTCCAAACCCCTCTGCTCCTACTTTTCAACATGTATGACATATAAGGGCTTGATATTGTATATAGCTTATAGGGTCTTGTCATATTTTGGGGACCCCAAACATATTAAGCTCCCCTTCCATTGTCTATTGCCCACCCGCCCCCCCCCCCCCCCCTGCGTTTCCCCCAAACGCCACCTTTCACCATATATTCTCATTGCCAAGTATATGCCAGTATATATCCACCCTTGTGGATATGGACACACGCAATGCTGGATACGTGATAGACATCGCCCTCTCCGTGTCGAGACATTTAAACCCATACACTAGGGTATTGAATTATTACTCCGCCCGGGGATACACTTTATTCCCTCCGTGATAAGCACAGTCTCAGTGATGACCCACCTGATTATTCAATTTCAACCTCAACTTTCTTGTCCCACACGATTGCCTGCTGTCATGTTGTGACGGACATTACTGTTGACGTGACATGACATGACGTGACGTGGATGACGTGATTGTACTTTAGTGTAGGGAGGGGAGGGTTGTGTGGTCTGTTTACTGGTGCTGGTGGCCCAGGGTGTGTATAGAGGTAGGGCATCCACTTGTATGCATTTTAAGGGGAGTGAAATCTGGGGGCATAAGGAGGACTGATATATAAAGAACTTCTTGTTATAAGGAACACATTTCTATTCATGGACCCAATTGTCTATTGTCTTCCTTATAACGAGGTGTCAATGTATATTGAAAATTGACTTGACACATCTGAGGTTGTGGGGGTGGGTTTCATAGTGAAAGTAGGTCTGTTCATTTTGATCCAACTACTAAACTATGGACTTTGTTAGGTATGTGATACAGGGTGCATGTGCATGGGTATGTGTGTGTGTGTGGGGGGGGGGGGGACACATGCATAGAAGCCACATACCAAGGAACTATATTCAGACATGCCAGGTTTTCTAGACGACAGTCAACTCCATGTGAATGCTTCAACCCCCCTCCCCCCCCCCCCCGCCCCATCCGCTCCAGAACACTTCCACCCTCAGTTAGCCCTGGTGACATCTTTCTTATATTCTTATAATTTCCCTCTCCTTTCTTCACATGAGTTATTTACCCACTCTAAGCACACCACAATGGGAGACTCCCGGTGAAAGCTACCCTCAACACTCGGCCACTTTGCTCCCTCCTGAGTTAGTAAGATGTCCTGTCATGGGCCTTTAAGGCCTCTAAAGATCCGCATCTGATCCTCAGGCGAGGTGAAGGTTGTCCCACCAGTGATCCACCCGATACTCCACCCCCTTCAGCGCTGCCTGACTCTTGGACCAATAATTATTGTAATGGGCCTTTTAAAGTAGAAAATCCGTCCCCCGACCTGGGCCCCATTATGGAGTTAAACTTAGACGTCCTGACATGGATGACGCCTACGTCCATGACAACCGCGACGCTGTCTTGACGACCCAGACAATGGGGCATTATGGGTGGAAGGGCGCCGCGCATGGCATGCAGGGAAGGCGTCAAGACCCGTATGTTGAGGTTAGAAGGGGGCGTCCAGTGAGGGAAGGGGGGGGGGGGGGCAGGTATGGTCCAATATAAGGGGTGGTTTGCTGGTGGAGGTGGTGGGGGTGGGGGGATGATGTAGTGGCAGCAGGTAGAAATTGAGGGCCAGATTACAGGCCAGTACCAGTTTAGTTAACAAATGAAGGCAGTAGAGGCGGCAGGAGTCAAGGGTAGGTAGGAGGCTGTGTGTGGTGTGTGTGTTGGGGGGGGGGGGGTATAGTTCTATGTGTTATTATAGAATACCAGGCGCTGTCGCCAGATGGCACCACAGACTTGGTCACATGACAAGCCTCATATTTTGGAGGAGGTATCCCACTACCCCCCTCTGCACACACACACAGGAGTTACATATAAAGCATAGGAAACACACCGTCCTTTACTCTACACATACATCATACAGCTACCACTAATAATAGGCTAACTTAGAAAGGTTGTTAGAGTTGTTCAGACCCCATACATCTCAATAACATGGGGAGGCAATTCTAGTTAATAGAGCTGAAGGAAACTACAATGCTACTTGGGGGAAAGTACCTAGTTAAAGTATAGTTACGTTCCACAACACATGCCATCCTATAAGTGTGTAATAAGGATCCCAAACACATTGTCATAGAAACCTTTGTGATAGATCGTGTGTCATTAATTAATGTTTTTGAAATATACACCATCGTACCTATTGTGTAGGTCAAGGAAAAGTCAATTTAAGGCATTAATAAACCGGATAATTCACAATGATTATATTAGCACGTATAGTTTAAGTTTGGAAAGACTCTATTTGGCAAAAGATAACACTACAGGTACATCATTTCAACAGGTGCCAAAGACAACATTCCACCAGTGTCATAAGAATGCTGTTCATTTTGTTATATTTGGTATTCCAATGGCCAGATAGAAGTCATCCACCGAGGCCTTTAAGTTATATGCCTAATAAGAACCTGGGTGGAGGGGTAGCCTTGTCCACTTATAGTGGTTACTTATTGTATTATGGGCTAAACAATGACATGTATATGCACCACTGCACCCCAACCCCCAACCCCCAGACAGGGACCGTATTGCATTCCCGACCCGCTATACTGCGCACTTCTATTGTCACCTGGTAGGCCCTGCCAGAACTAAAGCCCAAAGAGCTCCCGTGTCCAATCACGTTATCACTTTAAGGGCCACATAGTGCATAACATAATGCACCCCCCCCCCCACCAGACATACATCCCCGTCTATATCCAAGTAGGCCTGTATTGTCATATAATCTAATTGACTCCTATCCATGCTCTTGGAAACGATCGATGTATTGCATCCCTAATTAGTCTCTCATAATCTATACCCTATACGTGTTATAAATTACCTATAAGACAATCACAAATCGGTTTCTGCATACTCAGTTGTTCTTACCCACTAGCCGTATACCCCCCCCCCCCTCCGATTAAATCCAACTACACTAATGTAACGTCATTGAGGAAATCCCATTGTCATAGTTTGTCAACTTTATTTTTATTGCATCTGTATTATATGAATTTGAGATTATAGCTAGTTACATTGTTCCTATACGTACCCATTCTATGTAGAGGAACATTGCCCTTAATAGGGTGATTCTTGTAATAAATGTTTCAAATAAATTGCGCTCCTGCTACAAATGTATGGCTAGACTATGTAGACTGACAATGACTTATTGTTTAGGATATTATATTTACATCAATCTCTTGTTTATTGACTGACTTCGCCATAATCTTATCATCTGATTAAAGTTTGTGTACCGGTACCCATTTTATAGTATACATGTATTACATTGATTCACTGTCATGACGTCGCCCATGTTGGTGACGTCACGTCCATGTCAGTGACGTCACGTCACTGTACGTCCTGTTACGTCATGTCCGTCCTAACCTCCTCTTCCTCATTCCTCCATTGCAGCGCCGCTTTCTCTTCCAGGTATGATGATGGGACAGTCGTCAGTGGAGGGGTGCAGGGTGGCACCGTACGTCAACATGCCGTCCATGCGGCTGGCCTTTGACCGGATCCACATGCAGCACCTAGGCCCGCACTTCGACCCTACGTCACACGCGCAGCAAGCCGCTGCCGCCGCCGCCGCTGCTGCTGCGGCCGCCGCCACCGCGCCGTCCATGCTGTTCTTCCCGCCGCCGCACTACGGCATGAGTCTGGCGCTGGCCGACAGCAGCTTCAGCTCGCAGAACAAGAACTCGAGTATCGCCGACTTGAGGCTCAAGGCTAAGAAGCACACGGAGGCGCTGGGGCTATGACTGGCGGGCCGCTACTACCCGCCGCCGCCCGGCCTGTGTACGTCGTCCGCCGGCCTCCTGCCGCACGGAGGGGCGGGGGGCGCGGGCGGCCCGGGGGAGGCGGGGGACGGGGGTAGCGGGCTGCAGGGGATGGGCCTCCAGGGGCTGGGTATGGGCATGGGGTCTCCAGGCAGGAGCAGTCACAAGCCACTCTGATGGTCGTGTCTAAATATAGCATCAGTCACCAAGCACTCTGATCTTTGTGTCTAAAAATAGCATCAGTCACAAACCACTCTGAACATTCTGTCTAAATATAGCATCACTGATCAGTGACAATGCACTCTGATCTTTGTGTCTAAAAATAGCATCAGAAAGAGCTGCTCTGTTCTAAATATAGCATCAGCCACATACTGCCCAGATTGTGTCTAAATATAGCATCAGGATGAGCTACTCAGTGCTAAGCTGGTACCAAACAGCTCTCGGTGTGTCCACACCAACAGAGGGGTGTGTATTCTGTTTAGGCTAAGTACAGTGATGCCAGGCAATGGACAGCTGCCATAGACACTGGTGACACTTAGTATGTGAAGACTACCAGCCTCAAGTACAGAAAACCGGATGCTCTCTCTCTCTCTGCATTATGTGCCATTTTTAAGTACAAGTGGCAAAAATGAGAATGTCAAAACGAGTACACAGAGAATGTGTTTCTTCACGAATGTATACATGATAGAACACATCTCATGTGAATATAGACGTTTCAGCAGACATGTAAAACGGATGGAATACACTTGTTAAGTCATGGGTGCTTTCCCATTAAACAAAGACAGTCTTATCTATACGGAAGATACATCTGCGTCCTCCAAGTAGTTTCACATGGATTCACAGGATACCACATCGGAGCTGGCAACTGGTGACAATGATGAGCGCAAAGAAACCTATTTACTTCATGGGCTGGACACTGCATTGCCTGCTCAGTCTCAATCTTGTAAACCTCGATACGTGTACTATACATTCAATAGGATAATGAAGACTGAGTCTGAGGAAGAGGAGTCGACTAGACACGTTATAACATGATGCTAAATAATCAATTCTGGTTTATAGCCAGAGGATATGTGGACAGTCAACACATATTAAATAGGTGTGAATATATAATAGCACAAAGTGCATTCATAAAGTTGAGTATATCCACTCACTATAGAAAATAACGGTTGTAGATTGATGCTTTTATTTATTGTTTATTGTCAATAACGTGTCCAAAATGGAGCACAGCTATCGTGTACATGTCTGTACAGGGAATGGCATAAAAAATAAAATGGAAGTGGTCGGATGACGTGCCAATCAATAAAATGTGCATATAATGTATGCATTGGTGGCCACCCCTACAATGTAGTATGCATACAGTATAGAAGATTACGAAGGTGCTTCCTGATTTGATGGATATGAATGATCTCAGTACAATATCATTAAACATACAATATCATGTCCTTATTATCAGTACAGGCACAAGCAACGCTCAGTTTTGTCATATTTTATACGGTTTCTGATTAATTCAGAAACAGATTATACAATGTGACCTCAGCATACATTTTGTTTGTACGGTAAAAGCCTGTCTTGTATGATTGTTTATATATGACTACAACAAATGTAGAATCCTTTCAGCATAAATAGTCTACTGTTAGACACATACTGTTAACCCTTTAATGACGGCATGGTGCGTTCACGTGCCATGTACTTTGTCATCATGATAGAAAGAAGCAGCCCTGGCGTGTTACTCGTCAGTGCTGCATTCATGCATCATACCAATCCTATATGGTATCCCGAAGGGTCAGCATGATACACCAATGCAGTGCCTGCGGGTTTCTCTCGTCAGCACTGTCCTGGTGCATCATGCCGACAAATGGTTCTTTCACGCAACATGCCGTCCTTTACAGGTTTAATAAACTAGAATATCATTCAATGTGTACACACTATGTGTACCTTTTATCATTGAAAGGATTCTACAATAATCCTCCCAAATAGTGATGAGAAAAACAAGAGGTATAACACTCAGTTCCGTTTGTTTTTCATCACACATGATAATTATCACATTTGCATTTTCTTCCTCTCTTGAACATAGAGCAATGGCCTCCTATTTCGGAAGTGACAAAAATGGAAAAAAATAACAACAATGGTTTCTCTAGAATATTCGCTAAAGGATAACACAACTAGAGTTACACTTAAGTACATCCCTAATAGGTATACATCTAGACATGCAGTTCAAAAATTCAAATCATTAAAATAATCTAGTCCCCGTGTAACTTGATATAGTAGTATAGATCCTACTCATGGGACAATCTGGAACGTGGCCATGTGTGCAATATCGGAATGTGAAAGTTAACAAAATACACGAGTTTGTATCACACATGCGTCCAAAACCATTGTATTTCAGTCAGCCATAATACTGAATAAGCTCTAATTCTATTTTGATGTGGACTATTCTCTACAATCATTGCTATGGTTATGTCGTCTCAACATTTGCAATAAAGTATCAGCCCGACTCTACAACACAGTGGGTGTTTTCTTACACCCCTTAAAGGTAGGGACATTATACGGAAGGGTGCCAGTAGAAGTAGAAGTGTTATGGAATCATATATTGACTGTTAAATGCTTCCCTTACGATGGGAACTCTTTCAGTGCCATGGATTGACATTTTATACTGTATCTTACTGTAAATTGTGATCGTTGTGTCTGAGATACCCTGGTCCCATGACGTCAGAATTGACCTAGTTACATATGTATTAATGTCATTTTACTACCCCACCACCCACCCTACACCCCCACCCACCCCTTGTAGATTGTGTCCTGGTGGCTCTCAGTGGCGCCACCTAGTGTAAGAATGTATAAACATGTGTATATACAGAAGGCTTATGTTCTAGTGGCCTGAATGGATGTCTCCCCCATGTGTGAACTAGATGGAAATGTGACACTTAGCCAGAGAAATAAAGCAACTACAATACATGGAATCTGATTCACACCTGTGTTTTTGTTAAGTATCACACAACTGTACATCAGAAGTAACAATATGTATATACAAAAGGACATTTACCTGTGGTTGGGAAATATAACGATTGATATGCACAACCCAGCTAACAAAAAAGGGAACTCTTTCAGTGCCAAAATAACCATATCTAGGTACATAGATATAATATCTTTATAAATCAAAACACACGCTGATGAGTCTACCATACCTGTATGGCCTTAGTACAGTACACCACTTTAAAAGCCACAGTTTGATAGAAAGTGAGCGTTTATATTGGTCATCAGCTTATCGAGAGCCTTTCTTGAGTATGTTAAAAGGATAAATATCAGTATGAAATAGGTAGATTTCCTAAAACTACATATGGACAAGTGTATACTTCATAGGAAATCTACCCAATACAATAACAATCGTACACTGTTCCTCAACCATCGGCTGTAGAACACTATTGCCACCTGGCGCTGTAAGGCAGAACTATAAATACACACGGCAGCACAGTAGCGCCACCCAGCGGCGTGAGGCAATATAACACTAGAGCCACCTGACTGTAGCTGTCAATAGGATCCAATAGGGTAAATTCACCGTGAGTCGGACACATACCCTGCGACGTACACTGATATTATTTTCTAATCATGTATATATACATGTATTTTAAGACTTGTATTGGTAACGACAGTAAAACTTTACCATTATTAAACAGATCAGGATACTTGAATTTGTGCTTATTCAAACGTCCTTTCTAAGGTATGTGTCCGACTCAAGGTGAATCTACCACATAGCTACATTTTCAAAGGCAGCGGAATAGGTATACATAATCATTTGTAAATACAAAACTCAACCTGCATGGCATGTGCAGACATGTGTAGGCCTACGTCTTCAATAACGTTATAAATAGAAACTCTGTGAACACAAAAGACACGCTCTACTGCAAAAATGCTCCACCATCCAATACAAAAAATAAATTATGCACTGCATAACGCTTTATGAAAAGCACCATTTCTCGTCGACACATCAGGCCTACCAAGAATCGACGTTTGCGGCAACATGAGAGAATATATAAGTAGGATATAGTGTTTATTCTGTATTGAAAGAATGGATTATATTAGGCCACACCCAAAAAAAAGTTGGTCAATAGATTTCACTTTTCAAAAAATGGTGTGAGCGAGCAAATTTTTGTGGATGGAAAAGTGGAGTGAGTGACAATTCTTCTTTTTTTAACCCAGCCTCCGACAAAAGTTCTTGGTGAGCCCATTACAAAAGAAAAATGGTTGATCGGCAGAGGGGGTGTGGGAGAGAGAGAGAGAGAGAGAATCAATAAAAGAAAGAAGTAAAAAAATATTCTCAATTTTAAAAGAAAAAATGAGAGCGAAATCCATTGACAATTCGAAAACAAAGAGTGCGAAATCCATTGATCAACTTTTTTTTTAAAGCTGGCAGGCCTAATAGGACCTACTTAGTATGTTACATGATGGTCGAGTCGGGTAACCCGAAACATGCCAAACCTGACAGGCCTTATGTGTTATGACATGAAAAACAAGTGAATAATACCGACTTTACATGACGGCGCACTCCCTTCTCCAGTAGGCGGTGACCCGTTCCTTGTGGAGGGCCCCCTGTTCGTGTAGTCTGAATGAGGCAGTGCCCACTATCCGCTCCTCACACAGCTTACACCGGTATCTCCTACCTGAGCTCGCACCTACAACAAAATTTGTGCAGGGATGAAAGTGACCAACTAAAAAAAATATTGAAATAATCAAATGGGCGTTGGTAAGGCCAGACACAAAAAAAAAGTTGGTCAATGGATTTCGCGCACCTTACTTTCAGAAATGGATTTTTTTTTGGGGGGGGGGGGATTTTTTTCAATGGATTTCGCTCGCCCCATTTTTTCAAAAATCAAGTTTTTTCTTCTTTTTCCCCTCTTGATTCCTACAGGTCAACCGATCGTGGATTCCTTAGAACTTTTGTCAGCGACTTGGTAAAATAAGTAAAATTGGTTTCTCGCTTTATTTTTCTATGACCAAAATCTATTAACAAAAACAAATCCATTGGTGTGGCCTAATATATTTCAGATTATTCATGCGAATTCTTTTTTTATCAGTTACATATGTTAAAGATACGTAGTTCATTTTTAATATGAATTGCAATTAACGTAAATATTATCAGACCGATATACAATGAATACATCATATACGGTAATGTGAATTGATATCTTGGAGTTGATTATAAGGAGTATTTCGACCACAACTACTTTAAAGACTGAAACTACTTCCGAAAAAGTCATTTTTTGTTAGATAGAGTCGAGCGGCCAGAAACACACCTCTTCTTTCAGTCCTTGGAAGTACAATATACCATGACTTACTTTGAGGTGCAGTGTCAGGTGTCTTTTCTGGTGCAGTGTCAGGTGTCTTTTCTGGTGCAGTGTCCGGCACTTTTTCTGGTGCAGTGTCAGGTGTCTTTTCTGGTGCAGTGTTCGGCCTCTTTTCTGGTGCAGTGTCAGGTGCCTTTTTAGGTGCAGACATTGTGTCCGGGATCAGCCCCTTGTCATCACACTGTGTGGGACTCTTTGACCCTGTAGGTTCCTGTGCCTAAGCACAAGTTATATTATACACAATACTACAATAAACATGCTTCAGCTGGCATCCCTTCGTGTCATTTGCAATGGATAATCAATGCATCAAGCAATCGAAAATACACCTTTTTTTAAAACACGCCTACTCCCACCCCGCAAAGGTGTTGATGTAATTTTGTAGACGTCCGCGTTGCATAAAGACTATAATAGTATCATAGATACTACTAGATAGGTTTTTGATAGTAAAAAAAAGTGAAAAAAAGATACTAGATAGGAATACTATTGTAGCAAGGTCTCCTACTCCCCCTCCCCCCTCGCTAAATACAATACAGCATGTAATTCCCAAGAAAAAAGAAATTGCAGCGTTCAGGTAACATGGGTCCAAAAGATTGAGCGTGTGAGTGGCCTCACAGATTACTCAGGGTAAGTTGGAGCTGGAGCTAAAGCTTATCATGTACTTAGATATAGTACTCCCTTATAATCATTCATTGGTCAATTCTGGCATCAGAAATGAATTCCTTGTTAAAAAGTACCCTCAAGCATGTGTCATACATGTCATATATGCTATTCCATTTTAGGCCAGCAGGTGGGTGTGGGAGAGCAGGTGGCTGTGGGTGTGCAGATGTGTGTGGGCAACAGTTGCAGGCTGCGGGCATGTACTGCCTTTTGTCAAAAAGCGAGTCGATCGAACGATAAACGGCGGAGATATGGGTGGTACAATTTCGTCTGCACACGTTGACATCTCGCGCAGTATAAGAAGCACCAGTGGCGCCACTCTGACGTGTGGCACGCGCTAGCCTCGCTTCCACCTCTCCTGATTCATTTAAATAATATTGAGGGTACTTTAGCTTGGTTAGATGGCATATTAATAAATGAGATGGTTGATTTAAATATATAGGTTTTAAGGTTTTTTTTAAACGACTAAGCTACTGGCCTACCTGCGTGCTACCCGCGTTGTCTGCTGGGTCTCTATCTGTCCACATGAGCTCGTCCTCACCTGAAGCTGTGGGCACAATCAAAACAGAGAACAGTATCCTGTGACAATTTTATGTCACTGTTTTTTCCCTCTATAAATTGTAGACACAACGCCTACACTTTGAATTGAAAACTGCAAAGTTAACATTCTCAGATGAAAACAAAGACAAGAAATTTCACCAAAATTGAAGATGTTCTAATTGATTAAATGATTGGTTATGATAAGAAATTTGAAGACCCCTCTTCACTAGATCTGTTTTGTTTACAAAGCACTAGGTGGCAGCACAGTAATTCTGAGACAACCGAGACAAGAGGATTGAGGAATCCTTCTCTGAGGGGTCCACATCTATTCCTCACTAGCGGGACACCAGTGCTGCCACGATTAGGGACACCTAGAACTAGCAGTGTGGGCCTCAGGGGGGCCAAACATCAGGGGGGAGAGTGGAGCAATGATTACACTAGGCCTCTACATGTGTATTATGCATTGGTTGTACCTGACACACCTTTTATTACCTGTCCAAGATAGCCTAGTGGTTAGGACAATTGACTCATGACTAGCAGTACCTAAGTTCAAATCCCCTCCAGGCTAGGTGTGGTGATCATTTTAACCCCAAAGCTTGCACCAAAAGTTTTGGCAAAACATTTTTGTAAAACATTTTATGAACCTTTGCAAAAGGTTTGGGTATAGTCTTTTGGTAACCATTTTTGGTAACCATCTATGTTACACTAAAAGCCACACCAAGGACCGAACCCGGGACCCTTAGATTGGGAGATCCAGGCTCTCCTGGTTGAGCTATGGAGGCTGCTGGTGGTTGCTAAAGGTCCCTAATGAGCTTTTACGTGGTTGCTAAAGGTCCCTAATAGCATTGATCATTAATGAGGATAATCAATAACAAAGTTTATGTTTACCTATTGTACCTTGATCTACCAGAAGCCTCGATAGCTCAACCAGGAGAGCCTGGAACTCCCACTTTAAGGGTCCCGGGTTCGGTCCTTGGTGTAGCTTTTGGTGTAACATAGATGGTTACCAAAAGTGGTTACCAAAAGACTATACCCAAACCTTTTGCAAAAGTTCATAAAATGTTTTGCCAAAACTTTTGGTGCAAGCTTTTGCAACCAATGGGGTTAAAATGGTCACCACAACTAGCCTGGAGGGGATTTGAACGTAGGTACTATTAGTCATGAGTCCATTGTCCTAACCACAACCCTATCTTGGACAGGTAAAAGACTGCAGGTGTCCTAGCATGTAGGGAATGTAGTAGTTCCACTCTCCAAGCAGAGCTTTAGCCCCCTGATCTGGTCCACATGATTTGCTGAAGCTAGTGACTGGAAAGGAGAGGGTGCATACTGGGACCAGTCCAATATGGCGCTGTCCAGTGGACATCCAGCTAGTGCGGAATAGCATTGGTGTCACTTTATCAGCACATCCTTGGTCTTCACAGTCATGCAAACCAAGTCACATTATAAGAAGCCGTTGGTTAATAGATATGTTGGTATCCACCTCGAGGTTATCAGTTCAGTTGGGGCTCTATGATTTCAATTTCTTTTTATAAACATTTGTAAACATGTCAGTGTAGCATTTAGAAATTATAAAGCCCGTCTAAAAGTATATTTGTAATACCTACATGTATCAAACGGTTCTTTTTGTAGTCCTAATGCATCTACCAGGTGATTGTATGTCGGGAAGAACCCTGTATGAATAAAGGTATACTATTATGGCTAAATATGAGTAAATCTACCCGATTTGAACTATTGAATGAATAAAAATAATATTATAATAAAATGTAAAGATTGAACGTGTGATTAACATCACAGATGACTCAGGGTCAGGGTGATAAAGTGATTGAAATGATGGACTGAACAACTGAATCTGTAAATATTATTTCAGGAACAATGAATTATTTGTCAATTCTGAGAGCAGGAATGTATTCCTGGGTCAAAACTACCCTCAAATCATGTGTCACACTAGTATGTGATCATATTTCAGCTGAGCAGGTGTGTGTGGGCGAGCTGGTGGGTGTGGGTGAGACGGTGGGTGTGGGCGAGCCGGTGTGTGTGGGCGAGCAAGTGTCTGGGCAAGCAGGTGGCTGTCGGTATCAGCGCCTGGTGGCGTGTAACCGCCGTTTTACGTCTCGGCAGAAAAGCGAGTCGATCGGAGCGTCAGCAGCGACACCATCTTCGGTTCTAGTTCGCCGTGTCGGCCGGCCGCGGGGCGGCGTGTGTAACAGATGATTAACTCCCCCCAGTCAATTACCACTGCCGACATATCTAGCAGGGGGGGGGGGGGTACTCACATTTCCAGTCTTGTAACGACATGTGCATTGTCAGTGCAAAGTGAATCAGGGTTATCACTGTTACAGAAATAAAAGCAAGTAACCTCCCCTGTAAATTACCTCTAGTACTTAAGTGTTTGATAGATGTCTGAAAAAAAAGTGTCTCACCTACCCCTCCCATAGAGATAGCATTGGTTGTCACGAAATATCCAAATTTGGGGTTATCGGTTATCTTCGCGCTCCCATAGAGCTCTATGCTGAAGCAAATTACCACCAATTACGGCCTAATATAATTTTTTCGTTTTTTGGGGGGTTATAGTAGAAATTTGTGAAAAACAAATATACCATTAGATAGATATTGTGGAAAGTGATTTATTGAGACCATGCAAGATGCAAAGAGTGATATATTGACCAAATGGGAGCAATTTCATTTTTTCAAGGAAAAAAGGTGTCCAGAATCGTCTCACTTGACTCAGGGTCCCCCCTGAGTCAATAAATTAGCCCTATTGAAGAGTGTGCCACTGACTTCTTTGCTCTATTTTCAAAGGATTCCCCGAACAAGGTCCGAGAGGACCGAAACTAGTAGAATCTTAAACACATTATATTTGGTCAAAGTTTCATTCTTCAACATAGAGCAAACACAGACTTAGGATTTTAGGGAATATATTTCTACTTTTGTATTTTCAAAGTTATACATGTATATCTTAATGCGTGTGTGTATTTTAAAGGTTTTTATCGACCAAAAATGTTACCCCCCCCCCCCCATACACACACCAATGGCTATCCAAAACTCTTTAATTCTGGAGGAAGTTTAAACCCTTCAAGGGCCGACTGCTAAATCATGTTGATATTACCTTGAGGTATCATTCTGTCAACAATGGGTTAATAAATCGGACCTAAATATATCCTCATCTATTTATAGTAGCACTTGTGAAACAAGACCCGTTATCTTGGTTCAGCAACTGGGTCATCCTCATGTAGGTTGGAGGTCATAGTCTGTGGCTGATACACTTTCCAAGATATTACCTCAGCCCTGATATCCTCTGATTTACACCCTGCCCCAAATAAAAAAACATGAGACATGATTCATACAAAAATGTGATCTTATCCTCCATTGCAACAGGACATATAATCTGGACGGCGTCAATGAGAGCCTTCCTCCCCACCACACCCTACTCCCCATCTCCTCCTCCCTGTGATGCATGGGGGGCTTTATTGAATTTTGTCTCAGGTTGACAAGTCTTTGATTCCACACTAGAAGAAAAGTCTATGACAGAGCTTTGGGAAGGCATGTTTTTAAGGCCTGCTCTCACTTGAATGTGCTGTATATTTTCAGATGATTCGTAAATAGGGGGTCTAGATGGGGGGTCCCCATGTCGCCTGTCGATTTTAGGGGTCTACACCCATTAAATAAGGTCAGATATCTGGGCTGGCTTCAGATGTTTTATATGCGTGCCTCTATGTTGCGTGCCTGTGCGTGGTGAGAGTGTAGGTTGGGGCAGAGATAAATGTGATGAATGGGAAACCAAAAACCACCTGAAAGTGAAACGAAAAACCACCAGTGGCGCACCCAGGAGTCACGGGGAGGCAGAGCGTGGGAGTGGCAAAACCAAGGTTAGGAAGTGATCATTAAATTTGTTAACAACAGGGGGTGGTGGTGGATTTTCATGAATTATATTTATCTCCCCCAAGTCAAGGGGTTCAACCCCCATCCCCCCCGCCATGGGTCGAAAATCAGTGCGTGGGCCCTATGAAGCATACTGCAAAACCTCGCCTATAAGCCGCACGCGACTTTTAGTACTGTACCATAGTAGCAAAAACTGTTGTAGCAAAAAGCCGCACCCTGACCCTGGGCCGATCATATAAGCCGCACCGCCGATCTGGTTTTACGCTTTTTTGCCCTCCTCTCAGAGGGGTCAAACTCCCCCCCCCCCCCCTCTCCCGTCAAGGAGTCGCAATTATCCCCCCCCCCCCCCCCAGCAGTTAAAAAAATGATCACTCCCTAATGTGCTCTAGGTCACAGCGCTATACACCTGGAGGAGGCCCTGGTTATTAGACCCACACACACATATTGACTTGTGTGCAGTGTGCAGTATGGCTGGGTACAGTGTGAGGGTGGGATGGGACCTGTCCTGTATGATAACACTAATAGTACAGGTAATACTGTCTGGGCCCATCCTTAATGTGTATGGAGCCCAGGTCCTGCTCATCCCACTCCCTGTGCCCAGCCACATCCACCAGCTAACACTGATCGGGGAGGGGCTGGTCTCCCACGGCCACCACGTGACCATCCTGCTGTCTGAACGCTGTCCCATCATGCATCAGGTCAGCCAAGGGCAGCTCAAGGTCATCACACACACAGCACCATATGTGGACATCCTTCAAGTAAGTACACCTTTTAGTTCACTTTTGGGGTCCAAAGAATGGTATAGCAGTGTTGCCACAGTGGCACTGGTCCTTCATGAAAATAAAGTATCAGCACTACCGAAATAAAGTATAAATCCAGCTCAAATAAAGTATAATCACGGTCCCTGAAAGCTTTAATTTCTATGAAATCTTAGTTGTACATTTTTTTTTGGCAATTTCAGGAGCAATGGGTTGAGATAAATCTAGGCTGATATTTTGGGCGCAGCATGGAAAAAATTGCTTCCCTCGAAAGATAAAAATTGCGGGCATGCTTGTTCTGGCGTCCATGCTTATTTGCCCAAAAAACTACACATTTGGCCCATTGTTTTGAAAATAAAGCATATAAAGTATAAAATGCTGTAATTTAGGGCAAATTTCTCCACTTTTCTTAAAAATAAAGTATAAACTATACCGGTAATTGAAGTATTTCATCTCAATAAAGTATAAATAAAATATAAATTTGGAAAATTGCTGAAATAAAGTATTTACTTTTTTTTAAAGTATCAAGTGGCAACACTGCTGCTATATTTATCAGATCTCAGATCCTGCATGCTCTAGCATAAGATCAAGCAACTCCACAGGTGCTGGATAAGAAATGATGGCCCAGTTCCTAAGGCCCAGGTTCAAGGGCCCCTGGTTATTTTTTGACAATTATATCAAACTATCGACTAAATCCTTGTGAATGAGAGTAAATGGAACAAACTATCATCTTCCTAAGCATCTTGGCTGGTTTTTCGGAAAATAGTTTTCTAAGCAGTAATCATCGGATGCACTTTTACACTTTCAGCTGAGCCCTGAGCAGCACCAGGACTTCCTGCGCGTTCTGCTGAGTCATGCAGCCATAACTGACACCTTCCGCACCCACCCAGAGCTGGCCGAAAACATGGCACGAAACATGCTGCAAGATGACACCGCACTCAATGTCATGCACCAGGTCGGGTTTGACCTTGTCATTGTAGACATGGACCCTGCAGCACGGCCCTTTCTACTGGTGCCCTACCTCCTGGGGGTGCCCTTTGTGACTTACACTACATACCTGGACCCCTGGTTAAGCCGCACCCCTGTCCTGCCCTCATTTGTGCCACTCAACATGGCTAAAGGTGCCTTCACTGAGAGAATGAGCTTCTTCGAACGGCTTGATAACACGCTGGATAGTTTCAAGTGGACAGCATTTCCTGGTGTGACCTTCCTCCAAGACGACTTCATTAATCAGTTTGTCCGAGATAAACCGCCGGTTAAACTAAACAAACTTGCTGGAGAATCCCTCCTGTGGCTGCATAATACTGACAGTGTTCTTGACTACCCAAAACCACTGATGCCAAATGAAGTCCAGGTCGGTGGGATATCTGCCATGCCGGCCAAGCAACTTCCTAGCGACCTCGAGCACTTTGTAAGCGACTCAGCTGACGACGGCTTCATGCTCATGAGCTTTGGGTCTCTAGGCAGAAACATGGATGAGGAAGTCATCAATATATTCATTGAAACCTTCAGAAAATTAAGCCCTCAGAAGATCCTGTGGGCCTATACTGAGTCTAAGTCTGACTTGCCAGACAATGTCCTGACGAGGTCCTGGCTGCCGCAGAATGACCTCCTTGGTCACGCCAACATCCGTCTGTTGATCACCCACTGTGGGGCTAACAGTCAGTATGAAGCCCTCTACCATGCCGTGCCCATGATCGGCTTCCCACTATTCGCCGATCAGCGCTACAATTGTCACCGAGCCGCGTACCATGGGTTTGGCATCTGTCTGGACATCCACACTTTCACCCCTGAGGACCTCCTAGAAGCCATCCATGAAGTCTCCACAAATGTCTCCTATAAGGAGAGCATCTCGGCTGCCTCAGTTGTCTTCAGGAGCAGTCCTATGCCTCCCCTAGCACGGTGTGTGTTCTGGATCGAGCATGTGATGCGGTTTGGCGGGTCGCATCTTAGGTCGGTGGCACTGGACATGGCTTGGTATGAGTACCTCATGTTGGATGTACTACTGCTGCTGGTTATAACCTCAGTGTTAGGGGGCCTGGGGTTGGGGGCCATACTGTACTGGCTGTGTGGGGCTCTCTGCAGCAGGAGCAGGACTAAGGACAAACTACAGTAGATGAAAGCATCCAACTTACTGAGCTAAATTGTTAAAAATATCACTCAAAATTGATGAAAAGATTTTCTTACAGGATCTAGTCAAAGCACCCCATGTTTGGAATCATTATAAAGCTCATGATATCCTCTGTCATATACCACCTTCCATTTGTATGTGGATACATGTTGAATATATCCAAACAGGTATAATGATTGTATGGCTCAGGACCTAGGTGATTGAGTAATTGAATTGATTGATTGATTGATTGAAAAATTGAAGCTGTAAATCATTTCAGGAACAATGGATTATTTGTTAATTTTGAGAGCAGAAACACATTCCTGGTTCAAAACTACCCAAAAATCATGTGCAAGCCGGGCCCATGGGAAGGTAGCCTATTGATGACTGCAAACACCATGGCATCCACAAGCAGGAATGACCCAACCCCATCATCCAACAGAGTGTACCATATAGATGTGCATAGCTACATCATATTAAAGACCAATGGCACATTCCAAAAAATCTATTGGTCTTGCAGCTTGGTCGGGTGCTGTAGGGTAGAGACAAATATAACATTTTGACCATAACTTTTTTTTTGTTCTTTACTTAACATGGGAATAAAGTTTCATAGTTATAGGTTTGTCTAACAACTATTTTAGGTTATTTGGACTGAACACTGTCAAGTTCTTAAAATTGTTATACAAAATGTTTTCTGGGGCAAAATCCTGGCAAAATAACATTATTTTGTTGAGTGGGGAATCATTTGGTTCGAAAACTGTAACTGTACATTAACCACTCACTCTTGTTCAAGCTGTTCTGTGGGCCTTCTGTAGTTTCCTCCAACGTAAGACTGGATTCTTGCAATGGTTTCTCCCCTTCACATTGACTGGTCAGTGTCTGAGGAGTCACTTCTTTTGTTGATAGGATTGTCGTTGACTCAACTAGAAGAAACGATCAAGCCGCTTGATCAACAGAACAATTAATTGCTTAAGATCACAGATGTTTATGAAATAAATCAGAAAACCTCCCTTCTCTGATCTGCATTGCTTACACAAGCACTAGGTGGCAGCACAGTAATGCGGTACAGCCATTCTGAGACAAGAGGCCCGAAAGAGGAATTCTTCTCATAGGGAAGGGTGTTTACCCCAAAATGGAAATAATATGCCTACAAAAGTGAGACCTATCCCTAGAAAGAGAAACATGTTTTGAGCACAATGCAAAAGACTACATACTGATATCTGCTTTAGATCCATCTCTATGAAGCAGAATGTGTGCCGAGTCTGAGCTATTTCTGGAAAACCTCCCCATAGGCTGCAGCAGCGAGAGGTGGTCATGCATGCCCCTCTAGGCATGGTGATTACCTGTAGCACTGGGGGCTGCGAGACCTACTTTTCTCAACTCCACTTGGTCCACTTCAATGCTCAATTATGTCTTTAATAATAACCAGCAGCTTCGCTGCAGGTGATACTAAGTGTGAACATTAAATACCAAATTTTGGTACTTTGGGGGTAATAACAACATGGCGCTGGGCGGGAACATAACCACCGACCAGGACCCAATAAAATCGCCTCGGGTGAACTGCATCATGGGAGCCGTATCGTTATTAATGTGGTTCTAACTATAGAATAGAAAATCTGAAAGAACATTAAAGCCATGACATTACACAATAACCCTATTGATCTATATTATTATGTATGGACTTTTTTATGCCGAAGTGGTGGCGTAGCCACCTGGTGGTGCCGCTAGGCACCAACAGAACAAGGTATATGATGTTTGCACTTGACCAGAAGTCAGAACGGGCGCCGCCATCTTGGATTGTGCCGCCATCTTGGATTAAGGTGTCACAACACAAATTTATGCTATGTGATAACAATAATATAAATCAACCTTTGATAGTTCCTGAGGTTGATTATACAACCTACCCCCCTAATATGGACCCAAGGAATTCAATGGTTCTATCGGTTTGTTGCTAATACAGCTGGTTGCCTAGCAACGGATATTCTAATTGTTTATCTGCCTAGCAACACACATTTCCATGGTCCTAAGGTTGATTATAATCATACCTAACCCCCCTAATATGGACCCAAGAAATTCAATGGTTCTATTGGTTTGTTGCTAATACAGCTGGTTGCCTAGCAACGGCTATTCTAATTGTTTATCTGCCTAGCAACACACATTTCCATGGTCCTAAGGTTGATTATAATCATACCTTCCCCCCCTAATATGGACCCAAGGAATTCAATGGTGCTATTGGTTTGTTGCTAATACAGCTGGTTGCCTAGCAACGGATATTCTAATTGTTTATCTGCCTAGCAACACACATTTCCATGGTCCTAAGGTTGATTATAATCATACCTAACCCCCCTAATATGGACCCAAGAAATTCAATGGTTCTATTGGTTTGTTGCTAATACAGCTGGTTGCCTAGCAACGGCTATTCTAATTGTTTATCTGCCTAGCAACACACATTTCCATGGTCCTAAGGTTGATTATAATCATACCTTCCCCCCCTAATATGGACCCAAGGAATTCAATGGTGCTATTGGTTTGTTGCTAATACAGCTGGTTGCCTAGCAACGGATATTCTAATTGTTTATCTGCCTAGCAACACACATTTCCATGGTCCTAAGGTTGATTATAATCATACCTACCCCCCCTAATATGGACCCAAGGAATTCAATGGTTCTTTCGGTTTGTTGCTAATACAGCTGGTTGCCTAGCAAAGGCTATTCTAATAGTTTATCTGCCTAGCAATGCACATTTCCATGGTCCTAAGGTTGATTATAATCAAATCTACCCCCCTATCCTTCCCCCTGATAACCCCTTCCCGGCCCTGCTTATTTGGTGTCTTGGATGGGTTCCCTTCAAACACACCAGCCATGTAGACATTATGTTTCTTCGAATGCAAGAATTGCAGTTGTTGCCGGGTATAAAAATGCCTGAGGCATTTTTTTACGCGGCAACAACCGCAATTCTTGTTAAATACTCTGTTACTATCTAAATCCAGGGAATCCATTATTTAGCTAGGGGTATGCCCTAATGTAATCTTAAATCCGTTTATAACCACTGGAAATTCAATCTTACATGCAATAACTTTTTCAAACCTAAATAATAGATATTCAAAATGTGCCTAACTCCATTACGATTATATTGGTATTTGATGATGATTTAAGCCCCTTAGTTATGTTCTTCAATAGCAGATACACTTTAAATGAATGGTATATGTGATTGATATCACATGTGAACCAGGGCAGTCCCCCTGATATGTGAGTGTAAGATTGAGTGTTTGAGTGGCCTCACAGATGACTCAGGGTAAGCTGGAGCTGGAGCTTATCATGTACTTAGATATAGTACTCCCTTATAATCATTCATTGGTCAATTCTGGCATTAGAAATGAATTCCTTGTCAAAAAAGTACCCTCAAGTCATGTGTCATACATGTATGTTATTCTATTTCAGGCCAGCAGATGGGTGTGGGTGAGCAGGTGGGTGTGGGTGAGCAGGTGGGTGTGGGCGTGCAGGTGGGTGTGGGCGACAGTTGCAGGCAGCGGGTATGTACCGCCTTTTGTCCCTATCAAAAAGCGAGTCAATCGGACGATAAATGGCGGAGATATGGGTGGTACAATTTCGTCTGCACACATTGACATCTCACGCAGTACGAGAAGTACCAGTAGCGCCACTCCTTGACGTGTGGCATGCACTAGCATCGCTTCCACCTCCCCTGTAGCCTTGAAACCATGAATGGTATATATTGTTCTCTGTGTAAACTACTGCCTTACGTTCGTTTTCATGAAGGTTACCGAAGGTACATGCAATATTCAGCCCACAGAGTGTCTCAAAAAGCGAACAAAGAGGATTCTGTGTAAAGGGACACTTCACGAAGGTCTGTGCTTTACTTGAAACCCCACCCTTTAGCATCAACCTGAAGAAGTTGGTTTTGTGCTATTTTAGTGACCCTTTTTCAATATCAATTTTATGTATGAAATATTGCTTTTTTGGTTTCAATCTTTGATAGCATGGATTGGCATTGATCAAAACTTGTTTGTGGTAGCATCTTGTTTGTGGTAGCAACACATGTGGTAGCATTTTATTTCCAAATGTTTCACAGGAAAAAAAGGGACAGAAAGCAAGGGACAAAAAGTCCAAAAATAGCTGTCTCTAAAGAACCTGGCACTACTGTGCCCTGGTTCAATAATGGTAGAAAACGGAGGTAGGTCCCTGACACAGATTAAAGCTCTATGCCCTCAGGGCATCAGGTTTACCCATTTCAATGCCATTTAAAACGGAACTGGTTACATAGAAGATATGTCTAATCCGACTCCAGAAAGAAGCTAACTCAGTGCACCAACTGCTACTATGAGTTTCTCCATGGAGATCCTACAAAAACACTGTTAAAAATTGAATAATTATCAAAACCTTGCATCGTTAGAAAGCCAAGAAAGTTGGCTTTCAAGGGGTGTCTCAGTGGTGCAGATAAACACCCTACATAGTCCAAACGTATAGCAGTGGTGTCACTGTCTGAGCACATGCTTGGTGTACACCCAAGCAAAGGATCCATAGATCATCACACAGGAGCCGTAAGTTGTTGAAGATGGCAGTATTCATACAGAGCAGTAATCAACTCAGCTGCAGCTCTATGGTTGCAGTATGGACAATAGCTTGAAAATGAATGGTGACAAGCCTGTATTAGGCCACTCAAAAAAAAAGAGTTTCTCATCACCAAGGTTTCTCATAATCTTCGCAGGATAAAAAGTATAGGATAATATATGTTTTTCGTGGCACAATTCCACGTTTTTTGGTAGTTGGGAATTTACTGATCTTTAAAAGTGAGAAAATGTAAGTTATATCTATCGCATGACTGGCAATATTAGCTTTAATTTGATACTGATTATGCCAATATTTGACCACATTTTAACATAGTTTTCATTAGAAATCTAAAAAAAAAAAAAGTTTTCCCCAAATTATGATTTTTATGATGCGAAACAACTTTCTTTTTTTTGAGTGGCCTTATACACCTTTCCTACCTCACTTGTTCCAAATTTATTTAAAGAAATACAAAGCCAGTTTAAAAGTACCGTAAAACCTCGCTTATAGGTCGATTTTTTTGGTATTTATTTTTGCTATAGGTCGATTTTTCCCCCAAAAAGTCCAACTCGACCTATAAGCGGGGTTTTGCTGAAAAGTAAAAAGTAATTAGGCCCTAAAAAAAATATAAAAATGATAGAATATAGCAGAAACGTACACAGACACAGTTGTTACATACAAAGGATAGTCTTTGATACTTTTAGAGCTCATTATGGACGTTAGTCTTCAGGATTATCTTCTAGAGCCATACTGCCCAGTCAAAGGAGCCCGCCAACATGGGCAGACAATCATAAATATGACCCACTTTTGACACAGAAAAGGGTTGCTTAGGGGGCATCTGTGGGGGGGCCTGCCCCCCAAAAAATGTCAAAGTCCAATTCGACCTATAACAAGGGTTTTGGCAAATGTATTTTGCTATAGGTCGAATTTTTAACCCAAAAGTCCAACTCGACCTACAAACGGGGTCAACCTATAAGCGAGGTTTGTAATACCTACATGTTTCAGATGGTTTTTTGTTTACTCCTAATGCATCTACCAGGTGATTGAATGTTGGGAAGAACCCTGTGTAAATAAAGGAAAACTATTATGGCTCCAGGAGTAAATCTGTACGATTTGAAAATATCAAATGAACGATATCGAAAAATATATGATACTATAGTCTGCTGGTTTAGAAGCTAATTCAGGTGATCTGATGTCGAGCATTTCATGTCGAGACTTTATTTTTACGGGCGAAAATGAATGTAAATTAACCACTCACTCTTGTTCAAGCTGGATTCTTGCCCGGGTTGATCCTCATCACTACATGGCAGGTTCAGAGGCACTGCTTTCTGCTGCTTCCATGTGTAGGGGGGTCTCAGGGGCTCCCACGACGTCAGACCAAAGACACCTCGTGTACAGTGCAGCTTTGTCCTATTTTCCATGACTGGTTGGTTGCTGTACATGGGCCTATAATATCATAATAAAGAAACATTGATATATTGTTGTGTATAGCTTCTATAAGCAGTTGCTCATCATAAAAAAAAACATTTTGGGTTCTTAGTTGAATTTACCCCGGGGATTTAGGGAGTGGTCATTATTTAAGAACAGGAGGGGTTGGTGGATTTTTGCATAAGTTTGTGAGAATTTTACCGCCACCAGAGATTTCAATACGTTGTCTATATTCCCCCCCCCCCCCCCCCCCCCCGCCCGCCAGCACCGGGCATACCAGGGGGATGACGCCGCGCCTATACTTGGTGTCGGAACACATGTGGAATTATGATCCAAGTCGGTGTTCAGTGGTCAGAGAGCCATCAGGTGGTGACACCAATGGCAGTTAAGAGATCTAGCTACTATGCTTCAAAGTGGCATGTTGTGCTCATTAGATACAATCTAAAATATTTATTTCAACCACATCACTGATGCCCAAATTTGCTCCACTTTAGGGGAGACCGGGGCACGTTGACCACCCGGGCACGTTGAGCCGCCCGCTCTCTTTGCTATTCCTTTGGGAATTTTCTGGCAGTATGCATACCACATTAACCCCCTTATATAGACAGTTCAGATCAGCAACATCATGATGATTTTAGGATGCTGATGAGAAAGTTAGACAACATGGCCTTGAAAGTAGATATTTGCAATTGTTAAACTTTTGTTCTTGTGCCGTTAAAAAACATTTCTGGCCTAAGATCTCTATGAAGGTCGAAGTATACATATGAACCCTTGAATAGAACCCAACTTTACTGCTGAGTGTGTTATGTAATTTGAATAATATCAATCTTATCTGTGATGACCAGCATGGGGCACATTGAGCCACAAAAAGCGGGGCACCTTGAGCCATGCTCAAGGTGCTCAAAGCTCTGGGGCACCTTGAGCCGGCTCAAGGTGCCCCAATTTTCAGGGCTCTTTGGCAATGGTGTTAAGACAATTAAATGACTAAATAATGATGCAATGTTAGTAGTGTATCAAGGGAAGATAATATAGATAATGACATAAACAAATTCCATACAATTTGGTCATAAAATTATCATAGAATATATGGATGGGGTTTGTGAAAGAAAATTCTTGTGTAACATTATTTACAGTGTCTTTATCCCCAGATTTATCACTTTTCAGAGGCAGAACAGTGCATTACATTAAAGAAGAATGTAATCAAAGATTTATTCAGACTTAACAAATAACAGGAATACTCTTAAACTGGTATAATTTGACCCTAAGAAAAATCTGTACAGTACAAATTCAGTCACTTCTATAGAAACTATAATTGAATGACTTTCGTGCATTAAATATGTAATTTTTACATTCAATCCTATGCAAAAGTAACAATAGCAACTAATTCCAACTGAAATTTCAATTATTGATCTATATTGGTGATAATTTGGATCGTTCAACGCATGTGGTTCAAGGTGCCCCAGTGGGTGGATCAACCTACCCCGGGCATGGGGCACATTGAACCACCCTAAGATTTTATTTTTTTAAATTCAAGAAAAATACAAGAAAAGACCACATTTTCCTTGCAATGGGTTCTCTTATACCGCAACAATACAAGGTAACTGTTTGATACAAAATCAAAGTTCAGATCCCTTTAGCAAGGTCAGGAAAAAAATAAAGGTGTCAAAGCGGTTCAACGTGCCCTGGTCTCCCCTGCTTATTTATATAATATATCACTTTACATATTTATATCATATATCACTCTATTTAGGCCAAAAAAGAGGTTTGTTTCAGGTCACCCGACCGACCCTATCAAAACAGGGCCGGCTCTACGTTTCTTTATGCAATTTTGAAGAAATTTCTGTATTTTACCCTTTTTTGGTCAATTTTAGGGTCTTCGGAGAGGCTGGCTAGTACTTTCATGTTAAGAAAACAAAAGTAAAGAAAAAGATTCCGACCTGCAGACCCTACATTTTCTTGCCATGTTACCTGAAACAAACCTTTTTTGGGGCCTTATTCCAGAGTGTAGGTTTAGTGGAAGGATTCATGTACATGGACAGCCCAATGTCAGGTCAACTAACTTATATTTCTCTATTATCCTACAGTGTCATGCCTCAAACTACTCGAACACATATTCAAGGCGAGTCTTTTTGGTGTGCATACATTGACTAGGTGCGGGAATAGGTGTCACATGCAAGAGTAATATAAATACAGGGGGGCTACTCTCACATTTATGGATACCATGTGCGTACATCACCTTGAATTTGGACCCCTTTCAGCAGGATCAAAACCCCCAAAACACACCCCTTATGGCGGGATAACCCTCTAAAATGTGAAGAAATCAGGCCCCTTTTCTTGGGACATCACCCTGGATGTGTTAAAATTGGATCCCTTTTGGCAAATTACCCGAAATTTGCCAAAAATGGACCCCTTTTGGCTGGATACCCTTTTAAAATTGCCAAAATTGGACCCCTTTTGGTGGGATACCCTCCTAAATTTACCAAAATTGGACCCCTTGCGGCGGGATACCACCCTTAATTTGGAACAAATTCCTTCAAAATATACCCCTTTTTATTATAGAGGTACTTTTGGACGATTTGGTTTGATATTTCTAGCCCAAAAGCATACCCCTTTTGCCCCAAAATGGCTCAAAAAAAAAACCTATTGGCGGGCCCGGCCGGACCCGCCAATGGGGCCCAAAAAGGACCCCTTTCCCGCTACTTTGTGTACGCACATGGCTACTATAGAATATAAGAGTGTTAGAAAGTGGCCCCCCGGGTAGGCCTATAAATACTATGGCATTTTCTCACACATGCTGGGTTGAAGAGCCAACACATGCATTATTCAGGGGCGTGGCAACCGGGGGGGGGGGGGGGGATTACATGCCCCCCCCCCCCACCTTTGACCAACCCCAAAAAAGGTCAAACCAAAAAGGTCAGGTAAAAAGGGTCAAAATACCCCTTAGTCCCCCTTATTGACCACCCCCCGCCCACCCCCTTTTGGCGATAGTGAGAGAGGAGGAACTAAAGTCAAGAAAGGCGATTATGTCCGATTATCGACTGCCGCCCCCACCCCCTGTAACCCTGCGGAGAACGGCACTACAAATTCTACTTGAATCGATCAACGATGTAAGTAAGGCCGAATGTGATAGCCTTATGGTAAACCTGGGCGGTACAACAATGGGGGTTAGGGTAGACCCCTAAAATCGACAGGGCGACATGGCTGTTTCTTAAAATCGACAGGCGACATGGGCATTTCTTAAAATCGACAGGAGAAATAAAAAGATAGTGACAAGGGACATGGGCATTTCTTAAAATCGACAGGCGACATGGGCATTTCTTAAAATCGACAGGAGGAATAGAAAGATAGTGACAAGGGACATGGGCATTTCTTCAAATCGACAGGCGACATGGGGACCCCCCATCTATACCCCCACAACAACATACCCCGGCTTCAAACTACATCAAGAACTCTTCAACCAAATGCTTGGGATCAGTTGACTTACCGTGTGCACCTTCAGCCGTGTAGATGTAGCGGGGATCTAGAGTTTGATCCGTGTTACAAAACAGAGGGAGGGGCAGCTGAGCTTTCAATCTTATCCCAACAAAACAACAGCAGACCGTGCAGCAGACGACCGTGAGACCCAGACGCCGCGTCCTTTACAAATGGCGCCAACAATCAAGGACGTCAACTCGCGACCACAGCGTCTCAGCTGACGTCACGGCCCGCGTCCGGCCCGCAACCATTCTTTGGCGGGACTCTTCAAATGCAAATCCACACTTACAAGCTCAAATTGTAATAGTCTGGTGGTAGAACCCCCATCTGTAGCCCAACCTCAACTTCGCTGATGTAGTTTTTTTTCTCTGCTGATTATTGATGTATAGGGTCTAGGTAGAATTATCAGGTGGGTGTGGAACTCTCACCCTTGGGCAATTTGAGGTATTCAAGATGGCCCCCAGAAAGCTTCCGGAAACTAGAAACGTGCCTATCTTGGCTTCTAATCAACTTAGAAACACAAATAAAAATGCAAAAAGTACATTTATGAGGTCAAGGAATACAAACCCCATTTTTAAAAAGAAATATGGCAGCCATTTTGAATTTTTGATGGAATTATTCCTGAAATATGCCTTATTTTGATGGAAAACTGGGAAAATGACAATCATAGATTCTAGTCATTACATTGTTACCATCTTGCATTTAAAATGGATACTTTGGAGGACAAGGAACCATTCTGCCATATCATAGAATGAGTGTGACATCCATTTTGATAGAATTAGCACACAGGGCCCTAATTAGTAGAAACAGATGTCCCAGTCTTCTCTATCAGGTTATCCTGGAGTAGATGTTATTGTAACATCTATAATACAGTCATTTTGGAATTTGTCATTATACAGATGGGTGATGATATAGGGTTCACTTGGTAAATAAAATATTTGACAATTTTATAAGATAAATCCACTGGGCATTAATTTTATGAAATTATTTTGATGGCATTTTAGAAGCTATATTCCCTTAAATACATGTATATACACTGCTAATGCAACTAGTAGAACAGGAATGGTAGGTATGCAGTGGGCAATGTGATGTCCTGTAGTGTGTTGAAAATACTCATTGAGTATTATTACTTGGTGCTAATGATACAGTAACATAGAATAGTTGCAATTTCAAAGGAATTAATTCAACTCTGTCATCTAAGCATGTGACCAAGTATGTGCTCAATGCAATATTAAGGGACACCATACCAAACTTAATCAATAACAGATTTATACATTACAAATTAATTCAGAGCAGGGCTTTGGTTGAGTCAATGCTTTATAAAGTAGTAGCAACATGTAAATGGTCAATTCCCACGAAAATGGATCACAGGGTCAATAGAGGGCTTAAATCCTGAATTGCATATATCGCTTAGCTTTTTTAATAGGTCACTAATGTCACACTAGGGAGGACACATATGAAATTGGGAACATTAAATCTACAAATTGGCATAGATAGGTGCATTTAAAGTGGGACCTATGCACGGTGATGGAACCTGTGCACAGTGATGGGAGCATTGAACCCATTGAATTAATGGTATGGCTATAATTATAAATAATTCTCATCGTATTTATAAGATTTATAATTGAACTATAGAATCAAATAGAAATTACAAACGCAAATATGTTTTTTCCATGGGAAAACATTTTTCTGGTGGACCTACGCATGGTGATGGGACCTACGCACGGTGACGGGACCTACGCACGGTGATGGGACCTATGACCTATGTTTATATGTTATTGACAGATTTCTAACTGGTGTAAATGCCAACACATGTTCGTCCCTAGTATATTAACATACATACTAAATAATTTTCAAAATCTGTGCATTTTTTACCATTTATTGAATGAGATTATACTATGGACCTACGAACTACGGACTTTATTGAAAGCCTATCCATGATATTATTCCTATTCCTTGGCAAGAGGGGGATAATATCTAAAAATATTTTTTCTTAATTCTTGAGGCTTTTTCTGATATTACCTATCTTATGGACCTACGCACGGTGATGGTAAAACTACCCCAGATCAGTTATCACTAGATAAAAAATAACCAGACTGGATTGAGCAGTCTGTACATTATTTACTTAAAAGGTCCCATTAGGCCCTAATTTTGCAAACCTCTATTGTATTCATAGGGACTATTTTTCTTTGTCTGTGCCCTAATTTATTGTGTACCTACGCACGGTGATGCTAAAGCTACCCCACTGCATATTTTATAATAATTTGATATAATGATTAGACAGACTATATATTAAATGTCCTAATATATCCTTCACAGTATTTTCATCATATTTTTCTTTTAAAAAATCCTCCTTTAGAATCATTTCATTTAAATTTATTTTTTAGAATATCTTTTTTTTTTTTTTGTAGTTGAAAAGTTTTAAAAAGAGACATATATACCTCTAGAAAAAATATTAATAGAGTTAAATAGGCAAAAGTAGGTACCCATGGGTAGGTCTATTCAATACCGAAGTGGAGGGAACAAAAGTGAAAAGTTGGGTGTTGTCTGTGCAATGTTATAACATACCGGGCTATTTGAGGCCTGTGATCCATTTTCGTGGGAATTGACCAAATACTCATTGAAGATATCACAATATATGCACCTTCATGAGTGGTTTCCATCAAATGGCAATTGGCATCTTCATTAATGTCTCTTGTGCACAACAATGTATAAGTGAAACATCATTGGTTGCATGGACAAATTCCCATATAGAAGCATAGGGTGTGTAGGCTAGACCTTTTTGACATTTTACAAGCAAATTACATTGACATGGAGGGGGATTAAAATATGCTTTGATTGCAGTTGTATCCAAATGTTTGCAATATGTTCACTTGATTACACAGTATATATATATATGCTCTATCAGTAGTTGCTGCAATAGCACTGTGTCCTTTCTAAATTACAATGGCATTATGTATACTTCAACTGCAGCCTGTAACTCTGGTCATTAATATGGTGTACATGGTGACATGATGTGCACATTTTACAAACTAAAATGACCTAATAGTGGGTGGTCAATAGTAGATCATAGAGTCCCTCCTTTAGTCACATTGAATACTTCCGCTTTCCCGGGATTTCTTAAGCTCAGCTTAGAATTTTACCCATAAATCTGGCTTTTAAAAGAAAAGACCAACGTAATTTTATGTGGCTTTAAATCTGTAGCATTGGTATTTATTAACAACATTCTGAGATACACACTTTCAAAATATGCACCATGTAGCATTTAAACCTGAAATAAAGAAGAACAGAGTGACGTCACAAGAGACCATGAATTTGCCCAGACACACTCAGTACATCTCAACTGATTGGTCTAGACACCATTGAGTGGCATTATAACAACTTCTTGATTGATTGGTTGGCAATTTACACCACTGTGAGTGTACCTTAACGGCCAATTAAGGGCCACTCAAGGGCCAATCATAGGGCAGAGTAGGTGCAGACGATTTTATATCTTATATTTGTTTCATTTATAACTACTTGATAAAAACAATGACTAACTCCTTTGTCACGGATTGAGTGTCTGATGTATTCTAAATGACAATAGACTGTACCATATTTGTAAAGGTTTAGTAGGGCTTGTTGTGTTTTTGTTCTCTTGTGACATCACTATTTTGATGGGCACTCCTTTTTATTCCAGCTGTAAATGCTACATCCTGCATATTTTAATGATTTATATGCCTGAGTATTGCAAATTAATACTAAACCTAGAGATAGAAGGCCACGTGAAATTACGCTGGTCTTTTCTTTTAACATGAAATGGTTCAAGTCAACCATGAGTTGAACCAATGTGACAATGAGAGGCGACGTGACTATGAGAGAGGTGACGTGGCAATGAGAGAGGCGACATGGTGACAGAATGGCACATAATATCTACCCCACCTAGTCATAGTTTAACATCTTAGGTATAACCCACCACTGCTGTAACCATGCATCATGCAGACTATAATTATGAGGTTGATGCACTCCTGAGTGATTGGAATGATGCACCAATGCAGAGCCATTCATCAAAGTGGGGGCTGCGGGTCCAGTTGGGGGGGGGGGGGGCAGGGGGAGTAAATGTCTGCTCCCCGGGATGTGGTGGATTTGGCCACCCTGACTACAGGCCCCCGGCCTGTAGGCACCAATCTCACGTCCATTTCATACATCCACACCCCATTATCTCATTCAAATTCATCACGTCCAACACTATCTCTTACAAATCATATGTCGTCCAACCCCATTCCCTCACGTCCAACCCCTCCCTCACATCCAACCCCCTCCCCTCACATCCAACCCCCCTCCCTCACGTCCAACACCTCCCTCACATCCAACCTCCTTCCCTCACATCCAACCTCCCTCCCTCACGTCCAACCCCATTCTCTCACATCCAACACCTCCCACACATCCAACCCCCTCCCCTCACATCCAATCGCCCTTCCCCACATCCAAACCCCTCCCTCACATCCAACCCCCTCCCCTCACATCCAACCCCCTCTCTCACGTCCAACCCTCCCCTCACATCCAACCCCCTCCCCTCACATCCAACCCCCCTCCCTCACGTCCAACACCTCCCCTCACATCCAACACCCTCCCCTCACATCCAACCCCCTCCCCTCACATCCAACCCCCTTGCCTCACATCCAACCCCTTCTCCTCACGTCCACTACCACTTCCTCACGTCCTCTACCAGGGAGTTGGACGTGGAAGAAGGGGTTGGATGTGAGGAGGGGGATGGACGTGAGGAGATGGGAGTGGGCGTGAGGGGAAGGTAGTGGATGTGAGGGAAGGTAGTGGACATGAGGGGAAAGTAATGGACATGAGAAAGTGGTAGCTGGGTAGTGGACGTGAGGAAGTGGTACTGGACGTGAGGAAGTGGTACTGGACGTGAGGAGAAGATGTTGGATGTGAGCAGGGAGGGGGGCTGGATGTGAGGGGGGTTGGATGTGAGGGAAAGGTAGTGGACGTGAGTAAGTGGTAGTGGATGTGAGGAAGTGGTAGTGGACGTGAGAGAAGTGGATGTAGAATGATTTGTCAGAGACAGTATGACAGGGGTTGGACGTATGACAAAGTTGTGGACGTATGATGGGGGTTGGATGTATGGCAGATTGCGGCCTATGGACAGGGGGCCTATGGCCAGGGTGCCAAAAGACCGGGGGCGGCAGAGGCGCGATACTGTTTTAACGCTGCAGGATCTTGTCGCCGTGGATTTTGGGTGCATTATGCCGACCTTTTAGAAAAGCAACGACCCCTCAGGATCGACACATGACGCAACAAGGGACGAACCTGCGGAGTCACTAGACGCCGCCCATCCTGTGCGTAATCTTAAATGGCCACTTTTGCCATAATCTTAAAGTCTTATTCTTAGTCTTAAAGTCTTAATAGTACTCACCATTATTAAAGAAGGGAAAAAAGAAAAGAAGAACGAAAAGAAGAAAGAAAAGAAGAACGAAAAGAAGAACGAAAAGAAGAACGGGGTTGGGGGTCAGAGCCCCCCATATCAACATAAGATCAACATAAGATGCCATCCATAATTAAGATTACGCGAAAAGTGGCTTTTTAAGATTACGCACAGAATGGGCAGCGTCTAGTGACTCTGCAAGTTCGTCCCCACGTGCACACAGTCATGACTGTGATGTGCGATTAGGCCAAAAAAAGGTTTGTTTCAGGTCACCCGACCGACCCTACCTAAACAGGGCCGACCCTACGTTATCCTACGTGTTATTTTAATTCAATTTTGAAGATATTTTCGTATAAATTCCCCCCCCCCCCCTTTTGTCCAATTTTATGGCTAGCACATTCTTCTTTTTAATAGACCAGGATGAATGCATCATGGGAATCAAGGTCATTCATTATGCATCACACCTTCGTAATTCATAGTGATATAACCATAATTACAGCTAATGAGCTGCAGTGGTTATTGCTGGAGTTACAGTTAATGAGCTGTACTATAGTAGTGGTTATTGGATACCCTGGAGGCGTGACATTGGTACCTAGAGAGGCACTAAGAGACTCTCCTCAACCTCATTCTACGACAGACCGTACTCCGACAAGGTGCTAAGATTCCTCAGCCGACAAAGTTCTGACATCTGCTTACTGCATCACTTTGCAAATATATAATATTATACATATATGTCAACATAGTCTGACAATCCGCCAAGAACTTCAAGGTTTATACCAGAAGGCTGTCTCCATGAACGCTGTCTATGAACCCCTTATGGATCTGGTACCTTAGAGGTAAGTTCTCTCTATTTTTTAAATAAATATTTTGTCTTCACTAACCCTTCAAGGGAACATTGTTTATAAAACAAGGCATATGTTCAGAGATGCCACTTTTCCTACTTTTGTAGGAATTCCTACATTTTGGCTGGAAATTCTGTATTAGATTATGTTAATTTCCTACAGAAATTTGACCAAAATTGTAAGATTTCCTACTTTTTGTCGACGACTGAGTGGCATCTTTGTATGTTGTTTCAATGCGACAATGCATCTCCATGATGCATCAACACAGTGCAAGCGTGTAACTCGCTGGCACTGCATTGATGCATCATGCTGACACTCGCAGCCTTGGCTACACTGAAACTTATAGGCTTAGGCCTACATGACGTTACTCACTACTGATAGCTTAGTGATCATGCCATGCAATTGATCACCTCAGGTCATCAGAATGATAACATAAGGTGATCATTTTGAGGACATTATTTTGCCACCAGGGGCACTTACTTTATAACAATGAAAACTAAAGCCCCTGCTCAAGGTGATCTATTGATTAACACCTATAATTAAATAGATATTGACATTGGTCATAGATGGTCATAATTATATAGGCTATTTGCCCACCAGAATAGCTTAATGAATCTGTTAGTAAAGGAGATACGTTGAACACATCCAACACTTCAAACATGTCATGATAGGGCATTTGAAAAAGGGGGGCCTCCAACCAACACCAATGGATAATCAAGTCAGAATACAGTGCCAGAATACCCAATTCGGAACAAGAAAGTACTCAGTAATGTGATTTAACTACTAAACGCACACATATGCAATCTAAACACAGTTTTTACAGTGCATTGATTAACATGTTATCTTTACCCCTCATCAGCATTAAGCATCACCTTACAACAGGATGCCATCTCCTACCACGACAACGTTCAGCACTGAGTCTACCTCTCCCCCTTCACTGGACATCACCCAGCACAATGAGCAGCTCACCAACACCACCTCCTCATCCACTGAGCTGCTCAACCTACCCTACACCACTGAGCAGCCCCACTCTCCAGGAGGCCACTATGTTATGGGTGTAGTGCTCACCATAATCACTCTAGTTGGGATGATGCAGAACTCATTCACACTCATAGCACTCAAAAACAGGAGGAGTCCCCAGAGGACAGAGTTTCTCATCAAAGTGCTGTTGGTGTCAGACTTGTTGATGTGTGTGCTGTCATTGCCTTTTGCCGCGACATCCAGCTTCGCAGGGCGGTGGTTGTTTGGCTCGCTTGGTTGTAACTGGTACGGGTTCTCCAAGTTCTTTACTGGAGTCTTCAGTATTTATGTGCTCACTGCCATCTGTATAGAAAGGTATGTAAATGAACAGATTCTGCTTAGATTATTTAGAGAAAAAAAAATCGAATTTATAAACGGGGGGAGTGTTATCAGAGGGATTGTTCTATTGGAAGACTTCTCACAAGAGGGTTAAACCTGCATTGCAAATTAAATTCAAATTAGAGCCATTTTGGCCTACATAATACAAATTTATACTTCTGATTTACAAACGTATTTGTAAAAATTGAAGAATAACTCTAGAAAATTACTTACCTCAAATAGGCCTAGGCGAGATCCGAGTGTCTCAACCTCGTCGTCATAATGCGTCGTCTCAACCAGGTCGTCATAATGCATGAATGCAGCCCTAGCGAGGGCTGCATTTATGCATCATGACCACCAAGGTATGATGCATTCGTGCATTATTCTGTCCTTAAAGGGATAATGCATCCTGCCCTTGTTCATCATGATGCATGAATGCAGCCCTGGCGAGTATCTCGCCAGTGCCGCATTCAAGCATTATGCTGACCCTACGGTGTTGAGACACTCCCGGAGGGTCGGCATGATGTACCAATTCAGCCGCAGCGATTAACTCGCCTGTGCGCGTGGATAAGTTGCAGTGCTGCATCATGATGACCAATGTCATCTTTAAGCAACATCCACCCCTAAACTCTTTCTCCCTTCTCCTGTAGGTTCTTCAGCATGCGGCAGATGATGCAGACCCCAGTGAGGAGGGTTAAGACGCGGGTACTGGTCATGTCCCTGGTGGTGTCGCCCTGGTGGCCCTGGTGTGGAGCCTGCTGCCCCTGCTGGGGGTGTCCTCCTACCAGCTGGAGGGGGTAGGCGCCTCCTGCAGCGTGGACTGGAGCAGCAAGAGGCCCCTGGACCAGGCCTACTTTGTGGTTATCCTCATCTGTTGTTTCATCGTACCACTCTACATTATAGTGTCCTGCTACAGCTATATCTACATCAAGGTATGACTTTCTTACCCTTGTTAAACCTAGGCTGCATGTCACTCGGCCTATGGCCTCGTAAAATACGGCCCAAGGGTCAACTCGTGAAATAGCCATCCAACAGACCAACAACTCGTGCACCTTTGTCTATGTATTCTAGGTTTTGTGCACCCTGCAGGTATCTAGGCCTCTCACTGATGTGCACTTGTTCCAGCAACCACTGTGTATACACTGACACAGGTGATCATTTCCTGTTCCGGGTCTGCTCTTGCCACTTAGCTTGTTCCTTGCAAGCTATTATATGTTGGTGTTTAGTCATTGCCTAAGTCTCATGAGGGATTCCGAGCTCAGAACTCACATGGCCACTCATACAGAGAAAAACGAATTATATCGCTATATCTCCCATCCCGTATACGGCACAAGCATATATCCTAACCACAATACATTGCTCTGTGCCAAGATGGCGGCCTCCATAGCCTAATGTGCTAGTCCTGTATATATGCATGAAACCCACATGTGCAGGTATTCACAGAGAAAAGAAACAGCATCAAAAGGGAGTCCAGGTTGTCTCCAGATTGACTCCCCTCTCTACGGGAGCCCAGGTCCTTGTGCGACTCCCTTAGGTGAGTCAGGGAGCTACGAGACTCCCCAAGGTGACTCCCTTAGGTCAGCCAGGGAGTCACCTAGGCTCCCTTGGGCAGCCTGGGCTCCCCTAAAGAGGGGAGTCATTCTGGAGGCAACCTGGACTCCCTTTTTAAGCTGTTTCTTTTCTCTGTGAAAATACACATGCCCGCAACAAGGTGACAATCCCATATACTGCTTATCATAATTCAACCTGATAGATTGCGCCTTAGTCACTATTTATATGTATCATAGCATGGCATAGCTGATCCAGTTACACATGTTGACAGTTTGACACCTGAAACTTGCATGTGGACAGCAAGTGTTTCTTATCAGCTTGGCATTTTCCAAATGGAAAGTCCATGTTGACAACACTTTCTGTTAGGCTATCCATCTTGAGCAGAAATACTGATAGTTTTTCGTAAAGAATTATGGTAAGTACAATCAGTAGCCTAGAGACAATATTTGGTATGCTACATACAATTTACCAATATGGAAAGAAAACATCCAATAATAGAGAAAATAACTGCTACATGTTAAGCCATATGTAAGAATACATGTTTGCTTTTCTTGTGCTGTATTGGTGGAAGATTTCAATTACTTGAATTGGGGAAATCTGATTTTTTTTAAACGGCTAACTGTCCTGAATTAATGCCTAAATTGACATGGATTTATTCTCATGTTTCCTAGAGTACATGGACAATAATTAATATATGTCTCAGCCACTTGTAAGAGAACATGTACCGGTATGCCCTTTTTGTGCCGAGGTATTGGAAGATTTCAGAGTGACGAAATATGTAAACCACTAAGTGTCCGAAAACTGGCCCTGATGCTCTACAGCTAATTTGCCGTGCATGAATATTGAGGTAATGAGTGTATGTTAATTGTTAATCATTGTTTTTTTTCAATTAGCACAATCAAGAAAGAAATATGTGTCAGTAGCGTTGATTGACTAGAGTAGGCTATTGACTTTATGCAGCTAATTTATCTGTCATAATTATCGAGGCCTTTCCCGTCATTATTGAGGTAATGCGTGTATGTTAATTGTTATTCATTGTTTTTTCAATTAGCACAATCAAGAAAGAAATATGTGTTAGTAGCGTTGATTGACTAGAGTAGGCTATTGACTTTATGCAGCTAATTTATCTGTCATAATTATCGAGGCCTTTCCCGTCATTATTGAGGTAATGCGTGTATGTTAATTGTTATTCATTGGTTTTTTCAATTAGCCCAATCAAAAAAGCAATATGTGTCGGTAGCGTTGGTTGCAGCTACGTAGTTTATCTGTTATGATTGTCGGGGCCTTTCCAGTCTTTGCGAAAACCTGCAATGGCAATGAGCACCTAAAATACCACCAGTCCAGCAGAGGTATAGCGGGACTGAATGTCCTGTCACATATTGGGCTTTTCTGAACTAGTTAGAAGAATTCAGCTCGGCTTTTAAGTTGTCAATATACTGTGTAACCTCATTTGGCCATAAATGAAGTGTGTTTTTTATGGACAAAACTATTTCATACTTAAAATGCATGAATTGTCATTGCTGCATCATGCCGACCGTTCGGGGGTGTATCAACCCCATAAGGTCGGCATGATGCATTCATGCAGCCCTGATGAGTAACTCATGCACCAGAACAAATAATGCATTAATGCATTATGCTGTCCTCAAAGGGTCATAATATGTAATACTGAACCTATACACTGTCCCTATTAAAGAATCATTAACAAAAGTTCCGCTTTCTATTATTTTTAGGTGTCATCGCTGCCATGGGCATCCAACATGACGAACAAGAGTCGACTAGCTCAGAAGAGGATAAAGCGGGAGCTCCATCTAGCAAAGACCATCTTTTTGGCATCAGGTAACTCGTTCATCTTAATTGACATCAGTATTTTGATAATAACGGCATATAACAGCATACTTACGCTAATGCTTAACGATTTTTTAACAAATCACGTTAAGTTCCGGAGTCTAAAGCTTAACTGTGTGATTAACCAGTGGTAGACACTAACGCTGGCCTGGGAGTCAATGAGTTTATGTGCGGGCCCACAGTTTTCTAAATGACATTTCAAGAAATGCGTGGATAACATTTTATAAAATACATCGATATATACATAGTCATTTTATGTTCTTTGGAAAGGGAGAACCCCTAGGAAACCAGCGGGTTTGGTTAGTTTTTGATAAAAATTTACTAGAAAAACCTCAGATGTTCTCTCTAAAGAAAGTAAAATAATTATCTTGGGCTTCCAGTTTTAGGTATGGGCCCATATATATTGCTGAAGCTATATACGGGCCTGGGAGGTCCATGGCTGGAAGAGTTAATCATATATAGTGCCTAACCCTGGTTAACCATCAGATTTTTTTTTAAACTAGTCGCATTTAGAATTCAAGATATTTTCTTCATAAGAAAATCACATAAGTTCAGAACATATCCATTTATAAACATGTCTCTTACTTATTCTTGATTTTCTATTTTCAAGGGGATGTTGTCTAGATAGAGGGCCTACTGAATATATAGTATTTGTATGGATATATAATTGAAGTCTTAAGAAATAACTTTCAAATCAAATAAAAGCCATAATAATTATGAGAGTTCACTCGCTTGAAATGCCATGAACAAGTGTGAAAACCTAATATGAGAGTATATTACCCTTCTTTTCCCCTCATACAGGATTATTTGTCCTTGCCTGGTCACCATATGCCGCCGTTGCCTTAGGGATCATCTTCACCGACCCTGGTACAATTCCACCCATCATTGTCAGCATTTCCGCCATCTTTGCTAAGTGCTCTATATTCTTCAATAGCTTTGTGTATGTGTTCATGAATAAGGAGCTCCGCCTTGTCTGCTTACGAAACCTAGGACTGAGAAAACATGTAGCACACGAGCAGGTCGTGGCATTACCTTTAGGGCAACAGGAGCATATGGAGGTGCCATTGCCCCCAGACTTATACCTCGAGACCCCTGCTTTGGAGTGCAAGATCTGAGTCTTAATGACAATGGCAAGGTTGTTAACAAAGGCTCCCATGAAGTTGTTAAAAATAAAGGTTCACATAAACTAGTTCGCCTAAAGTCCATTATCAGCAGCCAAGTGATTGGCGGGTCAAGCCTAGATATACAGTTAGATATTTTAACAATGTCCAGACTTAAAGATGTACATTCTGAGTGGTGACCCTTAAAAATGTGATTTCCATGAAGGTTATTGTATTCAATGCATTCAATTATATTTTTTCATTAGCATAAACATTTACAACTGCATTTGTTATAACTTGCTCAAACGCTAGGGCTGCATGCTACATTATCTCCACTGTAGCTAGGGCATCCAGCAGCCAAATATAATGATGGTCATTTCTCACGAAATGGGGTTACACAGTTAAGGAGCTGTAACTGTCGCATATTCCACTTTCCAGAAGATTTATTCAATTTTGGGAATAGAAAAATTGAGATATCATTTAACATAATGATTATGAAAAATTGACGATATAGATAATCTAGTATGTGGCAATGCCTTGCAGCAAAAGAGTAATGCAACAGTAACAGTTTTAAATCATTTTCAGAATTGAATGTAAGGGAATGAGTACATGTGTGGCACGTGAGTACATGTGGATTCTCTCTAAGTGGCTAATTTTGTGAGACTGTATTATGTACATGTATCTTTAGCTGAGTGGTAGTTGTTCACTGATGTAGTGGTGGCATTCTAACCGAGACAGTTATGTTGGGTCACATAATTATGCATAAGGAAGTTGTAAGTAGCATAAGAAATGGGACATTGCTACATCAGATATGTGAGAAGTATAGGAAATTGGGTACTTAATCCAGGTAGTTTGTAATAAGACCTATGTGTTATCGTATGTAGATGTATTGATGTGGGGGGAGGGGAACATAGGCCACAACTATGCTGTACTGCAGGTGGTTGGTAGGTGTAAGGAATAAGGTAAAGGCCTGACACTCCACGAGCCTGAGTGTACAATAACAAGTACTATGGTGACCGCATGAACGTTACCATAGTACACCTGATTCTAAAGCCCTTTCATACTGCTTTTCTAGACAATTCCATGATACATGTAGTGGCCCAAATGATAAAGTATGGTTCCAGCTGTAACTATAAGACTATGCAATACCACAGCTGCCATAAACACAGTGTAATCACCACTTTTGATTCTCTATGCTACAGTGGGGATCCCTAAATGGTGATCTGGTAACTGCAGTTACCATAGTCACCTTCCTGACAGTGATGTAGTACAGCTCAGTCATAGCCTGTGGAGGGGTAGATCAGCACCCAGCATGCCACCTGGTGTGAAAGAACAAAACTGACATTTACTTCTTTATGGGGACCATAGGGGATAGACCTTTTGACCAAAACAATTCGCCAATTTCGACTAAGCATTAACCAAAATTTAATGTAATAACAGGTCATTTCGCCAAAATATTTTAGACATGCTGAACCTTTTATTCTGTGTAAATTATAGAGATGTGATTGATTCAATGTAATTGATACTTGATATTACTGTTTGAGTCCATGAACGTTTTTAATTTATTATTGTCGATGTGCAAATAAATCTATTCTCAAAAAGATGACCGTGTCATGTTGTTCTTGTAACTCAAAGTGTTATAAATATACTTCACCACAATGCTATTCTATGTAAGAAATAGTATATTAATGAGAGTAATGATAGCTATTGGTAAATTTGAGGTCAGTGCAAATTTTAAAATCAGTATTGTCGATGTCTGGCTTTACGAGAAAAAAAAACATAAGCTTATGGTAGGCCTATACCATAAATACCAAAGGGGAAGCTAGGCTAAGATATACGGGACTATTACGCATGGAACTATGGACAATTGTAAACGGAATTGCATTCACATGTGTTATAAGCATATCGACTAGTGATATGAATGTCGAATTGTAAGGTGATTAAACCAACGAGGTGATTTTAAAAAGAACTTTGGAAAGAAAATGGTCTGACAATTCTGGTAATAAATATACCGTTACCAGCGGCGTGTGTGTTACGTCCACTGATGAGGATCAGTCTGCCGATTAGCTTTGGATGTTAAAGAAAGTGTGTTTATCATGCAAATATGATGTAGGCCGAGGTTATTCTTTTTTTCATCAGCAGGTCTACAGACCCAATCAATGTAAACGTCTGTCTTTTCATACCAGGTCAAAGTCATGGGACAGGCCTGCATAGGGATAGTGTTCGAAGGCTGGGGCACTACAAACATGCTGGCACACTTCACTAAATCAGACTCAACAGCAAGGACAACATCCCTCTGATACTCTGACAACTCTGATAGGAACCCAGGCTCTCCTCACGGAGAGCCATGTTTGATCATGGCCGTGTTTCCAGTACGCATGCGTGATGTGTCATGTATTACTACTCCCACTTGTACACCAGGGTACCCCGAGAGGCGGAAGGGTGGGTTTGTTCATGTCAGACAGATATACAATATGCGAATCATGTTCATTGATTGGCAAATAACATTTTCCAAATATATGAGGTTTGGGAAGGTCATATTTTCTCTCATGTATATGGAAAAGGAAGACCAGAATATAATGTTCATTTAATAGTTGACATGGACATCAGCAAATAGCATGATTCAAATATCTGAGGTTAGGTTAGGTCACATCTTCTCTCATGTATGGGGGGAAATAAACAGGAGTATAATGCTTTTGCTTAGACTCAAAATCGAAAGGTATGGAAATACCCTTAAATTAAAATGTTTTGCAAGCTTTGAGGGAGGACATGCAGATGTCCTGCCTTGGCACTGGAATAACCTATACATCCAAGAAGTTGGATGTATTCATTCATCTATTTTGTTAAGTATAAAAGATATACACATCCAGTTATGCATACACGTACCTTCCATATACACTAACATCCATAGATCCACCCATATATCTATATATTTTCATCCATTCATCTATTAACATATAGAGGGTCACTCACTGATCAATCCATCCAAACTACACCCATCTAACCGATCCACTGTCACTCAAACTACCCACTCACCCACTAACCCCACTAACCCATCAACCCAACTATACACCCACCCATCTATCCACCAGTCCAAACGTCCACCCACCCATGTCTTCGCCAACCCATCCATCCACCTTTCCACCCACCACCCGCCAGCAACCCACCCATCCACCCACCCATTTTCCCACCAACCCATCCACTGACCCACCCACCCACCCTCCCACTCGCCGGGGCATCACCGTCAATTACTACAAATTGTACCCATCGGTAAGTATGGATATTTATCAGGCATTTGTGCCAGATATAGCTCATAATATTCTATTGATTCACAAAATTGATGTAGATAGCCCAACAAGTACATTGCGTCATTTGTAATTCAAGTTCTTTATTAAATTATTCAACATGTATATCTTTCTATAGTGATGGGTATGCTGTGGCATATGTTGGAATCAGGTGGGACTACAATACAATGTCTACGCCTACAGATCCAATGCTGATCACTTCCAGAAGTATCACAATACATTGATTATATCTGGGACGAGCCGATCAGTAATAATTGTCGAACCAGACCCAATTGATTATCTATGCAGATTATATAGTTAAAACTAAATCCCTCCCCTCCCTGTTGAATAAGTGGACAATTGATTTAAGTTTATTAGTGGTGGAGGGGGGGGGGGTATCGGGTTATACATGAAGTAGTATTCTCTAATTACCTTTATATTTAGCCTTCACACAATTACATTGTAGTCTTCCAGTGTACAGGTGCTATAAAACACACCACCATCACCTGTCATTTACAAAAGAGCTGAGGACATTGAATTAATTGAATTAATTGAATTGAGTCTATAGCTCTCTGTCAGATCCAGTACGGCAGGCTTAAACAGCTGTTGGTTTTTAGATGCACTCTAAGCCGGTGCTTTTTAAATATTTGATAGAGCTGATGCATTTTAAAGCAAGTAACATTGAGGACCCATTTGGAGAGGTGGCAGGTGGGGGGCATGACTAACATAATAATGCTGCCCTGGTTATGATGCTCCGACAAGTGCTAATCAATTTAGTTTAATGTGCTATGACCCCTGTCGTCATGAAGAATGAATGAACCTGTCAAGTCTACTCTCCAGTGCTTCATCCAAGCATCACGCCAACCCTGCGGGTTTGATACACTGCCAGAGGGTCGTGATATGATGCATGAATAGAGCACTGGGGAATAGACTCGTCAGATGGTGATAAAAGGCATATCACATTATAGCAATATGCGAAGGAGTGGTAATTTCTTAACAACAGGGGGATTGGTAATTTATAAAATGAGGGGCCCAAATGTTTTGCCTCGCCCCCCCCCCCCCTCAAGGGGTCCAATGGGCCCATCAGTGCCCATATTGGCTTGCCCAGATCCAACACAAAGCCAACGAACTTTGACGGGCCAATGTTTTTGTCTATGACCGGGTGCAACCGGCTAGCAAGGAAAAGGCAAATATAGTGCGAAAGCATAGATCAATAAGGATAAAAGGAGACAGATTCATTTTCAGCCTAGTAAAAGCTAATAAAACATTGACATTTTCTTTTTAAATAGTTTGTTTTTCAGATAGCCGGTCATAGATTGCACCCGGTCATAGATTGCATCCAGTCATAGATTGCACCCGGTCATAGACGAGCACATTGGCCCGATCTCATGAGACACAGCCTTCTGAGAAAAATCACAGATGAGCAGGTTTTGGATTACTAATGCTTTTCAAAGCGAGTTTGTGGGTTGAGCTGTTGATCCAATCTGGACTCCCCTTGGTAGTCCTGGACAATAATTACCAACCACTCAGATGTGGCATGGCTTGTCCAGGTGAGACACATATTGGGCCATTAAGTAATGCTGTCTTGGAATTTACATTGAAAACTCTGTGGGACAAAATGGGATAAAATAGATGGGTAAATCAAGGGTGATTACTTTTTGTCATCAAAGTGGTTCTGCCCCCAGTGATGAGTTGGTAATCACAAGAGTAATCATAATATTATGCGATAACCCTTGTTTACTTTTTAAAAGAATCATCTATGATTAATTTCATATCGTTTATTTCTCGATATAAAAACGTTTAAATCCCTAAGAAGCTGATAATTAGCCCCTTCTCCTATCATCATACCTTGACTTTGAACACTTCTATAGACCAATGCAGCAAGAATAGGTGACTTTCATAATAAAGTTGTGCTTACATTGGTGTTAGCAAAATCCTCCTAACATTGTCTGTAATGGCTATGTTTGTAAGCGTCTCAAATTAGGAGATTCACCGGACAATTATCTTTAAAATGGGGTCCATTAAAATGCCTGATTTTAAGGTTATATTCATGTATTTGGCCTTTACGTTTTAGAAATGTTCAAAAACTTTATCTAAAAAGTCACCCTTTCTTGCTGCATAGGTCTAGCCCTCATAGGAATGCCTAATAAGGCATACACATGTACATGGTAACCGTACTGCATGTTCTATAATTGCCTCTAGTGGCAAATATTGCAGTCAAGATGATTAATTTGAATAATAATCAGCCTGGCATGATTACCATAACTAATCACTAGTGATTCGTTTCATATTTGCCTACGTTTTCAGTGCACGATGGCGATATCTTTGCATGTTTAGAACAGGGAAGTAAAACTCTATCTGTCTGTATAACATGCAGCTGCCCCACCAGTAACTGTAAGTAACTAGATGGGATTCCAGCAGTAAACGTTCTTCACATCCTTTGTATTTAAATACTTGTGTCTAATTGAGAATTGAAAAAACACATTGCTGATAATGACATATCTACTTTTGCTTATCCAACTGATCATGGCATAAAAATCATGATAATTCAACATTACCGATAGTAATGTCATAATTCAAAAGTAAATGGAATGCATTGTACGGAGGGAGCTCATTTCTATGCTCATCAGATTACATTTAATATGCCTTGTAAATTTGAATAATAACATAAGTGGGTAGCTTCAGTTATCATTAGAGGTAGTCTATTCTATAGCCCTATAATACCTCATGCATAATCTACCTTATATAGTATTGATACACTGATGGACATTGTCCAGAGGTGTTATACAATACCATAAAGGCCTGTATAAATCCGGTGTCTGACGTCACGTCAATATGACAGGTGTGGGAAGTGCATCTCCATGGCAAATTCACATTACCCGCAATGGTGGGAAAGGGAAAGTGATACCAAAATAGTCACATGTCTCCAGTGGAAAAGTCAGTGCATTACTATGCATAAAAGGGCTCATGCACTAAAAATGTATGGGAAATTCGTATTTTACTGCTCCTCCAATAACAGTCGGAGCGGAGCAAGGACCGACATTCTTGGCCTTAGGCCAAATAAAAAAAAAGTTTTGTTTCAGGTAACATGGGATGAAACTCTAGGGTCGGTAGGTCGGATTTCTTTTTTTTTTTTTAACTTTTTTTTTTTTTTTTACATAACCCTAAAATTGACCCAAAAAAGCATGAAAATGGGAAGATTTTTTTCAAAACTTTTGAAAACCTAAAATTTACCCCCAAAAAGTGTAAAAATATAAAAATTTCTTCAAAATTGCATAAAAAAACGTAGGGTCGGCCCTGTTTACATAGGGTCGGTCGGGTGACCTGAAACAAACCTCTTTTTTTTTTGGCCCTATAGAGGAGGTGGGAATATAAGTACACCTATCAGAACCTACTACATTTTACTTACCAGAGTAATAATGTACTAAGTAAGTAGTATACATTTCAGTATAAACGTATCAATTTGTCTGAGGTACCACTAAACAGCTAAAGGCACACAGAGAGAAGAAACAGTGTCAAAAGGGAGCCCAGGTTGCCTCCAGAATGACTCCCCTGTTTAGGGGAGTCCAGGTCGCCTAAGGGAGCCTAGGTGACTCTCTGGTTGAACTAAGGCAGTCACCTGGGAGAGTCATATGGCCTAGAGAGCCCTGGGGATGACTCTCCTAGGTGACTCCCTTAGGTCAGCCAGAGAGTCACATAGGCTCCCTTATGCGACCTGGACTCAGTGGGGAGTGGGGAGTCATTCTGGAGGCAACCTGGACTCCCTTTCGACGCTGTTTCTTTTCTCTGTGCAACAGCCCAGATCCGCTACCAGCTGCAGCCTGTCTGGCCTCGCCCTAATCTCCCTTAACCCGAGATACCCAATCCTTGAAGAGTGTGTAGGGGTCGTGTAGAACCCCACCCTGGAGGAGTGGGTAGGGGTCGTGTAGAACCCCACCCTGGAGGAGCGTGTAGGGGTCGGGTAGAACCCCACCCTGGAGGAGTGTGTAGGGGTCGGGTAGAACCCCACCCTGGAGGAGTGTGTAGGGGTCGGGTAGAACCCCACCCTGGAGGAGTGTGTAGGGGTCGGGTAGAACCCCACCCTGGAGGAGTGTGTAGGGGTCGGGTAGAACCCCACCCTGGAGGAGTGTGTAGGGGTCGGGTAGAACCCCACCCTGGAGGAGTGTGTAGGGGTCGGGTAGAACCCCACCCTGGAGGAGTGTGTAGGGGTCGGGTAGAACCCCACCCTGGAGGAGTGTGTAGGGGTCATGTAGAGCCCCACCCTGGAGGAGTGTATAGGGTCGGGTAGAACCCCACCCTGGAGGAGTGTGTAGGGGTCGGGTAGAACCCCACCCTGGAGGAGTGTGTAGGGGTCGGGTAGAACCCCACCCTGGAGGAGTGTGTAGGGGTCGGGTAGAACCCCACCCTGGAGGAGTGTGTAGGGGTCGGGTAGAACCCCACCCTGGAGGAGTGTGTAGGGGTCGGGTAGAACCCCGCCCTGGAGGAGTGTGTGGGGGTCGGGTATAACCTCACCCTGGAGGAGTGTATAGGGGTCGGGTAGACTGGTAGAGGGGTTCAGGTGCTGTGCACTACCAGACCCCGACCACCTGTGGTGGACCGATCAGTAAGTATTGAGCCAGGTCTAATTGATTATTCATAGACTCTATAGTTAGAACTAAGCCCTCCCTCTCTCCATCTCACTTATCCCGTGACGTAATCTCTCCCTGGGGCTTTCAGACCCTCCCCCACCATGCTTCTACCCATGGAGGTCATGATAGGGGCAGGGTAGCATTGAAACAGGGGGAAGTGCTCCAGACAGACGTGGGTGATGGGAATGGGGTTCCCCTTTTGATGTGCTAAATAAGATTCATTACTCAGTTAATCAGGTTTTAACTCTTTAGTTTCCAGGAATAACTGTTTGGGCTAGTCATGCGCCAAATCGCCAATGGCGAATCAAAATTAATTTTAGTTCATCTTTTTGGCTGAAAATTTGCCAAATTTGCTCATTGTAGTGCTGGATGTTTTTATCACTATCCCTGTGGATCCATTGTATAAGTATCCTCCTATTGTATCACCATATATTCTGGTAAAGACGTTTGGCCATGTCTAGTATAGGATTTGGCTTATCCAAATATATACAGAATCGCCAAATTGACTAATAGGATGGGTGTCATAGGGCTAACCCAGCAATGAGCATACCAACCCTTCGACATAGCTGGTACACTTCATCCGTAAAATTGGCTAAATTATTTAGGGTGCATTGATAAACGGTCCTCAAGTTCGCACTAGCATCCTAAAAGAGACATCCAATAGTGAAAACCTTCGTTTTCCCCACCCCAATCTCCTCAGCCCTTCTTTATTCAGTGAAAGCATTTTCTTGTAAATGTTTTGATCAATTTCCATCAAACTTCAAGCTCAAAAAAAAGCTTTTGAAGAATTGCAATCCCATTGCCTTCAGATTGTGACAAATACAATTAAAGACAAAGGCGTTGGACGAAGTGGAAAAGTTTCAAGAAAATAAAGAAGAAAAGAAATCACTGTTATCCCCATCTGCCTCCCAATGCAAATGTAATATGATTTATTTATTTATTTTTACAAGCATTTCTGTTAGGAAATAGAGAGCTGCATTTCACTTTAAGATAACATGACCTTTGAATCTAGGGAAGGCCGATTAGATGTTTCTACCTGTGCTTCTTTACATAGTCAAGAAAAATAAGGTTGTTTCGGATTACATGGTCTTAAAATGTAGGGTAGGTAGGTCTGGATTTCCCTTATTCATTTATGCCTCAAAAGTACCGTAAATCGGCGTGTGAACTGTGGGACCATCAAATCAGCTCTAAAATTGTCACAAAATGGCCTAAAAAGATAGTTTCTCATAATTGGGTAAATATTTCTATGGTCAGCCCTGTTAAGGTCGTGTAACCTGAAACACATCTTTTTAGGGCCTTATGATGCTGCACATTTTATTGCTTTGTTTAGTTGCCCATTAGTGAGGGAGGGGATGGGATGTAATTATATTTGTTATAGTCAGTGTTACTGACTTGTTTGGGAAATGGAGCATGAAACACCTCCAGCCTGGGGGCGGCACAAAGTCAGCAGACCGTGACATCTGGTGATGAATATTCATTAAGTCACATGACCCAGAACTCAGCAGGCAGCTGGGTAAACCAACCCAGAATCACAGCCTGCCACACTGGATCCCTGTGCTACTGGGGTGGCCTCGTTATTTCAATGTGTCATGGAAAGCACAGGCGGATGATGATGATATTCTAGATAGGGCACTCTGCCACTCCAGCAGCATATGAGAGGCAGGCAGGGAGTAGAGGAGACACACAGACCCCCTGTGCCCCCTCGTGGGCTCCCCCGACCTATTACTGGAGCTGGTTACCAGCAGTCTACGCACCACGACCACCAGCACCACCACTCTGCTAGTCACTGCACCACTCAGTCAGCACCCCAGCACCACCGACCACAGAACACTTCTCACCCACAGGAGGAGCTAGAGACCCGGAACAAAGCCACAACACGGCCATGTGCAGCCACAACCTCACCTAGTGCGCACGCACCCACTGCAAACACAAGCAGACGACATTCAATCAAGTTCCACCCCAAGGCAGACGACATTTGACTTGACTTGGCAGAAATGGCGGGAATAGCAGAGGTGTGGCGGCACCGGTCGGTGTTGATGAAGGTGTTTACGTTCGTCCAGGTGTTGGCCATCATGCTCCACTCGTTCTGCCTCATCTCTAAGCACTGGGCCATAGCCACAGGTGACGACCCCCGCCTAGTGGGGTTGTGGGACTACATCGTCAACAGGCACAAAGGTACGTACATGTAGCCACAGGTAACGACCCCCGCCTAGTGGGGTTATGGGACTACATCGTCAACAGGCACAAAGGTACGTACATGCAGCTACAGATGACACACGTAGCCATATCCTTAAGAGGCACAAAGGTGGGTGGTGCCTGACTTGAACCCTGCAAGGGCCGCATATTGCTTTAATGAAGTATGGCCTTTTGTTAACATGCTGCATGAATGCAGCCCTGTTAATAGTCGACTTCATGCATTCATGCATGATGCTGATCCTGTATAGGAGTGTAGGCAGTGTAGCAATGCTGCATTATCAGCGTAATGCTTGCATGCAGCCCTGGTAAGTTAATCGCCATGCAGGGTTGCATTCATCAGGACATCCAAGGGCTTCTGCATCAAAACACTATGCGGCCCTTTGAGGGGTTGTTAGGCTAACTAGTCCTACTCTCAGCCTCTCCTACAGGCTACAGCCAGGTGCAGGGTGGGGGGGGGGGGGGGGGGGAGAGGCACGTGGGGGAGGGGATGATTCATCCAGGGCCATCCAGGTGTGCGGCAGTCTGGTGTCACGTGAAGTGAGCACCGGCTTGTCTTGCTGCACAAATAAGACAAACCCTCATCTTGCTGCATAGTGCTTTATGAAGTTAAGTGCATCATGGTGCATTACTCCCTCTATTGCCACTATGGGGCCCTTCATGAGGGTGGAGGGGGGGGGGGGTCCCCTTGTCCCCTATCGGTTTAAGAAATGCTCATGTCGGCATGTCAATCATAAGAAATGCCCATGTCGCTACACCCATATCTTTTCCCGTGTCGCTATGTCAAATGTGGGGGTCTCAGGCCATTCAAATATTCACCATGCGTTAAAGGCTAGGACATCCCAGCCTAAATCATGAAACCCTCAGCCAGGCTTGTTGAGTTTATATAACACTTCAGTTATATTTAGAATCCCCCTAACAGCATCCACCACATGCAGGCATATCCTAGCCCTGTGAGCCTGTATTCCCCAGCACCAGTACCCCATGTACAAAGGCTCAGGCAACCAACAAATAGTTTGCTTGTTGTTCCTTTCCAGCAGTCCTCTGGTCTAGACAAGTTGCACTGGTGTGACCAGCAGTTGCACTCTGCCAGTGGTATAGTCACTGTCGCAACACTGATGTGCTGACCACGTTTTTGATGTGCTGACCACATGGTGGACACTCCAACAGGGAATGTAAGATTGCCATACTTCTAGTGAGTTTGTAACATTGAAATCTACACCATATATTCATAAGGGTGTAAGAAGGCTATATGCATTCACCTTTCACAGTGATTGCCATTAATTACTGACAAAAATAGGAGTTTGTGATTTCATGGTGATGTCCCGTAACACACTGCCACTGATGCCCGTAACACACAGGTAGTGTGTGCTAGTGATGTCCCGTAACACAAGGAGCTTCTCTGCCAGCGACACTGGGAAAAACTTTGGAAACCACCCCCCCCCCCCCCCCCCCACCGTTGAAACCTCATTGTCCCCTTACAACTACACCAAAAGGCCAGTTTGTATCTTGATCATGGCAACTAAGGGAGTGCTCAATTTGTAAGAACAGGGGGGCAGTGAGATTTTGCGCTGAGCGTGCAACATTTTTCCACCCCCCCACCCCTAGAGAGGTCGAAATCTTTTACCCCTCCCCAGCAGGCCGAAAATCGCGCACTTTATGTAGCAGAGTAGCGCGCGGCTTTTTCCCTCAAAACAGGTTGAAATTTTTTGACCCCCCCCCAAATTTCCCCCCCACCGGTCAAGGGGTCCAAATTTCCCCCCCCCCCCCAAATCCACCACCCCCCCTGTTGTTAAAGAATGAGCACTCCCTAAACTAGCATGACTGTGTGGCTGGTCATGCTTCAGTGAACATGGTGACACCATGTATATTTCAGAGTTATGCAATTGGCTTGACCATCAGGAACCTAACCTTCATCTAATGCCTGCAGTAGGGAGGGGTGGTAACCTGACTACTTCAACTTACATTATTAAAACAGGATTTTGTGCTGTGAAGTTGCATTAAACTGTATAACTTATAATTTATAAAGAACCTCATCAGTTCAAAATTGTATCACTAATTTTACAACCCCAAATGCCTGCTCCCCCTCCCCCAGACCAGTCATTTAATCTTTCATTTAGTTTATGTATATTTTGTAATTTTATAACTAAATGTATATGTATTATGTACAACAGAGAACCGTGTTACGGGCATCACAGAAATGTGTTACGGGACATCACAACAACAATCAAGCAGTGTGGTCAGCACATCACTCATTGTTTTGTATGGTGCCCAATACTGACATATCTAGGCCCCTATCATGGTTGAATCAATATCCACTTGGTGTAAATAGATATTGTAGCTATCTATTGTGAAGTGTACATTCTAAATAGCCCAGGAACACCCTGTTATCACCAGTTATCACCCTGTTACCGCCAGCGTGGTCAGCACATCAAAAATGTGGTCAGCACATCAGTGTTCTGACAGTGATAGTATTGAGTACTGGTGATACCCACCAGTGTACTGACTGCCACCAGTGTGCTCACAGAAAACGGTATACTCCCCCTTGAATAGGCCACATGCTACTATTTTGGGTAAAAAAAGAACATCAGTTCTATACACAATGATACCATTGCACAATGTGTATACCAAGAAGCCAATATGTAATCATAAAATCTAAGAGGGTGCTATAGTTTTATCATTCTTTTATAGACTATTTAATTCCAAGCAAAGCCTGATTCAAGGTCCCCCTACTGAAGTCACCTGGCCAGGACAGCATGATCACCTGGTCCCACTGCTCACTGCACCCTTCACCCATACATTGTAAAAAATGTGTATATAATCTAAACACTTTCACCGAAACATATTGATAGCAAAATCCCAAATTTTTTTTCTGTAAAGATGTGCAGGAATATGGCTGCCAGTGATGGGTGAGCTGCAACAGTGAAAAATGGTGGGCGAGGGCAGTTTGGCTAGCGCACTGGTATTATTCTTGTACTCCTTCTACAGGCTCTTCCCTATATACAGGCTCTTCTTATCCAAATACAGTACCTATACTGTTGTTTAACATCCATGGTAATTTAGATAATGTCAACAATAATGAGTAGATAGTGCTGGCCAGAATATTCCAGTGAGCCAGCCAAACTGGCCTTGCCCACTATTGTTTCACTTTTGTAGGCCCACCCATCACCAGCAGCCATATCCCTGTACCTGCTGACAGAAGAAAGTGCTTAAATACTGAGATTCAGTGAAAGTGTTAAACTTTGATGTGTTTGGGTAAATTTATGTGTTTAAATTAGAAACACTTTTTACAGTGTATGTCTGAAGGTTGTTAGCGCACTCAGTCTACTAGCAGGCCTTTGGTGGGCATGAGGCCTTGTTTACAGCCACATCTGAAGGGTCACTTGGATTGGGGTCAAAATCAGCTGGGTCACATACTTTTGCCCTCTGGTGTAAAATTTGTGAAGTAAAAATCGATCTGGAATTTGAGTAGCACAGTTTAGTGGCAGAGTTATGAACTATATGCTCTACTCCTAGAGATCCTACCCTTTAATTGCAGTCCTGGTGAGTCTTGGGGACAAAATATGCGACCCTTTAATGGTTAAACGCCTTCGGTAGCCCTGAGCCCTGTCGTTTAATCACACATTTTTAATTGGACATGGTTTGTGTCTTAATAAGGCTACTCAAAAATGAAAAATGGTTTCTCATCACCAGGCACTACTGAGGAATTTGACGAGGTTTTTTTTCCTTTGCTGTTTTTTTTTGCTAGGGGCCTAATTGAGATGGGCATTCTAGGGTTTTTGCAAATAATATTGAGGTTTCAGTAGTTAAGAGTTTATTGATCTGCAAAAAGTGTGTAACTGCAAGTTCTTTCTCGCTCAATGCAATTTCAACACTGTCAGGGATATAGACTATATATAAAATCCTTACTCTATGTACATTACAGGTCAGCCTTAACTAGATACTCTAAAACTCTGCCGACCATTACACTATAACATTCTGTGCTTGCGAAGCCCTGTACAACCAAGTATCAATGAGAGATAGCTTTACATGTAATTTAAATTGGTGTTTAAGACCCCCCCCCCCACCCCGCATGTACACCCTTGTCTACATTTCTAGACAGTGTTTCTTGCATTGACTGACCTCTATAGCCCAGGGGAGGGTCAGGTCAGAAGAGTCATGGGTCCATGCCAATATATGACATTGTGTCAGAGGATTGACACAGTTGTGATTGGCAGTGTAGTCCTATATGACTATGGTGACAACAGTGGCACTGAATTATTCTACTGTGTCTCAGGGGTCCATTTCTATTGTATCATAGTCAATACCTTTATGGGAAAGGGAAATATTCAATGCAGTAACCCCGATGCAGTAGGTGTACCTGTGAATATGTCTATTTTAAGTATGGACTTTAAGGAGCGGACCCAGGAATTTGTAAAGAAAAAAGAGAAAAAAGAAAAAAAGGAGGGTCCACCATGAATACAAATAGCATAAAGCGTGACACATCAACTGGTGGCGGATCTCAGAAAAATATCAAGTTTTCTTTCAAAAGTGGGGGGGGGGGGGCGTTCAAAACCCCCAGACCCCCACTGTATCCGCCCTTAACATTTTCCTATCAGTTTAAGATTGCAGTAAAATATACTTCGCCATAGACTTCTGGTTTACTGCTTACGTACCATGCCCTCACATTCACAGAAATAAGGTCCTTGACAGCACTTCTTGCAGAAACAGCCCACACATTCCACTGCCTGTGAGGGTACATATCGTAAAAAAACGTAAAGGAATCGGCAGTCTGACTTTGGACATAGTCTCTAAAACAACTCCACAGTTTAATATTCTAACCAAAGTCAAGCATTGCAAGACTCTCATTTCAGAGTTCAGTATTCCAAAATTGTAAAAGAGACGGGCAATGATATCTCTTTGAGCCATGAAAGAGTCAGGATGACGCTCACCCTTTTCCCTGTTTAGCATGTGAGGGTAGCATCCTTTTTACTGTACAGAAATGGAGGAAGTAGTCTTGGCAAAGTCTATGCTATAATGCAGACAGTGCTGACATATTAAAGTCAAATTGATCTTAACACGGGCCGCTAAAATGGCTCCAATTGAACTTCACCGTATGTTGGACCAGTTTCGATCCCTGGTTTGCATAATTGATGACTACAGGGAGCGGTGGCCGGCTCAGCAGCATTAGCCCTTTAAGGACAGCACGTTGCCTTAAAGCACCAATGCAGCCCCGGCGAGTATCTTACGGGTACCGCATTGGTACAGCATAGCAAATCAAACCTTCGGAGTGTATCGACCGAGGCGAGAGGGCTGCATTCATGTATAAAGCATCATGGCGACAAAGGGCACACTGTGTTAAAGTAATACATGAGGCCTTCTTGTCTGACAGTTTACTTAAGTGAAAGTTAACACTTTAAGAATCTTTCTCATTTTTGCTTGTCAGAAAATGGATCAATCATTGATATATTATTTCCCATATGCCAACATGTCCTCTTCTGTTTGCAAGATCTCTATTACATTGTTTCTATGTGCTCATGTCAGTTTTATTTGTTATGTTATAATATTTCATCGACATCACATACTAGCTTTTTCCAACATTGTACGGTGAATTAAAAGCAAATGGCACAGCCCATAGCACTGCCAGCATGCAGGTATTGTAAATTTGGTTGACACTATGTTGACAAAAAAAACATCATATTGAGAAACCTCACCTAGGATGTCCTATTTATATTACAGCTACAGTGTCTTTACACATGCCATGACCAAATTAATCAACATGGCAGCGAAAACGGGGCTTAATTATGAGTTATTATCATGGGTTTAGTAGCAGCATAAATACACCCAATATCTACTCCATGGCCCGAGTCACTCCTGCGTTAACCCGATGTACAAGCAGTCCCATCTGTATTGCAATCATGATATTTTAACCCCTCAGGGCAATAAGTGCTTTAGTGCACCATGCGTGAATGCAACACGTCCGGGTGAATCACCAGTGCTGCTTTCATAAAATCATGCTACATTGTAGGATTGATGCACTCCATAGGGTCAGTATGATGCTTGAATGCAGCGTTGGCAAATAACTCATCAGCACTGCATTGGTGCATCAGGACGAGAAATATAATACATGAATCATTAAGATATCATGCTGCCCTTAAAGGGTTAAGCATGGCCGTCATCTAACACTGTTTCAAAACGACACCCCGGTTCCCCTTACAGCCCACAGAGGATTGCCTTTCACATGCTAACACGCCATTGTCAATGCAAATAGTGTAAACTAAAACACCAACACTCTGACTACACTATGGTCATAGGTGACGACACACCATTTGTCTCTGACCATTGAGCCAATTAAAGGCGCTGAAAGTTATAGGGCTCAGCTATATGTTCAGCTGTCAGGACCAGAAAGTATTCTGAGTAGTAGAAGCATTAGAATAAAAGTAATTAGCAGGCACTTCGGTTGGACAGCATCATGTATCATGTATAATGTTCTCACTAGAACTAAGATAGCCGCCAAAAGAATAGAAATATTGGAAGAATTGAAAATGCAAATTATGCTGTTTTGAATCAGATTTCATATTATATAACAGACAGACCACATATCCATGGCCATTCTGACGAGCCCCGAGACTACCAATGAAAGTCTCTGAGCTGTTCCAACCTCCATCATAGGTCTCTGTGCAAGTGTAACTCTCCTGTCACAGTGTTAGGTGATGATTATATAGATATATTACATGAGCCGCCAGCAGGTAAACATGGCGTCAAATGTACAGAGACTACTGTTTCTCCTTGACACCATCCAGCGTCTCGTGGTAGACTGATCCATCACCAGAACATTAAGTGTTAAATGACGTTACTGCTAGCTGACTAAACAGGCAATCCCCGTTTTGTGAACGGATCGCTGATGTAGAGCTAACCCTCTGATGGTTGCCTATAGTGCATTAATACATTTTGCCTTTTAACGTCATGCTACATACATTCAGCCCTGCCAGGGATGCATTCCTGCATCATGCCAACCCTCCATAAGTGTATTAACCCCACATGGTTGGTTTGATGCATGAATGCCAGCACTGAGTTTCTCACCAAGGCTGCATTCATGTAGTATGATGCTAGAGGGAAAATTAGATAATAACACCATGTGTCCCTAAACCCTTTAAGGATAGCATGATGCCTTAATGCATCATGCCCTCGGTCGTTATGATACATGGATGCAGCCCTGGTGAGTAACTCGCCAGGGCTGCATCCAAGCATCATGCTGACCCTATTTGGTTGAGACCACCAAATGATCGGCATAATGCATCAATGCAGCACTGCAAGTTGCTCACCAGAGCTGCATTGGTGCATCGCTTTAGTGACATGCCTTCCTTAAAGAGCTAAAGGGTTAAGTGGCTAAACCCTGCCTATAGATACAGACACGGCCCAGGGCACGGACACCTTTCAGCAGTCAGATCCCACCCTACAGGAGCAGGTGCTGGAGGTACAGCCTGCTCAATGTGGTAGATCCTGTCTCCTGCTGGAGGAGCACCTGGAGAACTTAGCTCACCCATGGATCTCCATCCCCCTGATCACTACCTGTCAGACTCCCAGCCTCCTCCTGTGTAGAACCTGCAGGGACCCTAGCACCGATCGTTCATCATTAACACCTTAAGGGCCGCATGGTGCTTACATGGGGTTATATGTTGGGTTGGTTGTCAAGTTATAGCTTATACTTGTGTCATAATCATTCATACTATTGATATTCGATCATTGGAACATATTATTATGGACAGGTTCGGCCTCACCCAAATTGTTGAAGTGGGATCTCTCACGTGCTAAGATGCAATGAAGCTTGAATAACTTGAACTTGAACTTGAATGTAGCAATGGCAATTACCTTTCTATATGTAGCTCAGCGCAGTTTATTTGGCGAGTAACCTGGATTAACTGGCCAGTGCTACATTTATACATTATACTACGATCCTATTATTTGGGAGTGTATCAACCCTCTAGGTTCGACATGATGCTTGGATGCATCCATGGTAAGCAGACCCGCCCGGGCTGCATCCAGGTATCATGACGCCAAAGGGCATGTCACATTAAAGCGCTATACGGCCCTTAAAGGATTAAGACCAGTTAGGTTCAGGGGCATTGCCAATTTAATTTACTGAGATTACCGGTAATCAACCTGTCTGCATGTGGGTGGGGCATGAGACGGGGTTATTGGATTGGCAGCCCTTGGTGAATCCTAATGGTGGAGTCCAAGTGACGGCCTAGTCACAGGACACTGACTAAGCATGGGGTGGTTGTCCTCCTGGGCGGATGGACATGGGTCCATGAGGGAGCAAATGAGGTAGTGCTCATTGGATATCATGTCAATGGACTGGAAAGTTGGCAGTTTGGGATCTTAGCTTGTGTTAGATGGGGTGGTTGGATTATAGTAACTAATCTATTTGTTTATTTCTGTAAATAATTGATAAATTTGGAACATGCAGGGTTCAGTCAGTCAGTGTAGTGCCATGTCAATAATGATCAACATTAGATGCCACACTGTATGTTAATTGAACAGTTATTATTTTTCGTGTCTTACCAAAGCTTCACAACCTTCATGATAATTATATTCACGAACTTTCATGAGACTGGGGCTGGGAATGCTAACACTAATCATGAGCTGCTCTCTATATCTAGGCAGTCCTTGTGAGTAGCTCAACTACCCAGTTAACCCTTTTAGGGCTGCATTGTGCGTTAACATGCTGTGTCCTTTGTTTTCACAATGTTTGCATGAATCCCACGCTGAATGCAGCACTGCTGAGTTACTCACCAGGCTTGCATCATGGCGATAAAGGGCAATATACATTTAAGCAGTATGCGGCCCTTAAAGGGTTGAGCAGGTGTCTCGCCAACTGTGTGTCTCCCTCATTATTGTGGCTGGCAGCCTTAACAGGTGTACTCCACCCGATAACCGAGAAAATCAGGAGCAACTCACGCAAAGATGGCGCCCACAAGGAGAAGCCATTAATCTGTCTGTTATTGTCATTTACTATCTGAATCCTGAGGTTTCATACCGAGATATGATAACGGAAAGACACATATAACCTGCATATTGGGGTTTAATTATGTACCATCATTACAACTTTACCATGGCCATAATTATGCCGGTGTAACGTTATCATCCCATCGATGTTAATCATTAATTAATTTATAAATCAGGCCAAATAAAACAGGGGTGTTTCAGGCAACCCCGACCCTAGCGTCAATACAATGCTGCCCTAGCAGTGTTCCCCTATTTTCTCTCTAATATTCATATCCCCCCCCCCATTTCAGCAATTCCTTGGCCAGGAAGAACAAGCTCCCATTAACCTCAGTAGCCCAAACAATTGTCTGACCTCAGGACATTGTTCTTTGATATGAATATTTTGTGATAATTACCATTCCTAGTTCCTGACGGAATCAGTGAGTCATCCTGATGTGCCGCAAGTCAATGTTGTGAATTGCGACTTGCATTCCTGATACTTTCAACATCACAAATAGAATGGGAAAAAACAAGAGATGAACCCGACCTACCTACACACTAGTTCTCCAACCATGTTGTCTGAAACACGTTTTTCGGCCTCATAAAATTGCAGGGTAATGACCAGGTCTCATTACTCTCACACTTCATACATGTCATATATGTTTTGTCAAACATCGTGATATACATCCTCTTAAATGGCTAGGACAACTAACTCACCAACCTGCACCACTAAGGAAGAAGTGAGGTATAGAGTGATATAGTATGACGTATGTTACAATACTGCCCCTTAAGGACGCCTATAATGACATTCCATTAATTAAGTCTGGACAGGAAAATCTTTCCCTTAATTAAAGATGATCACGAAGTCGTGCAAAAAGGTCCCCTGCATGTCTAATCCCAAGTAATAGGATATCCTTGACATCTTTCAGCCTTCTGGTGATTAATTTTCTCAGGAGTTTTAAAGGTGCTTACTCCAGCATAAAATGATTGGAATATCTTGATTAGTGCATCTCTATTTTATTTCAGAGCAATCCTGGACACTTAGAAGCATGCAATGATGATGGCTGAGCACTCGGCAACTGTCATAGGCTGATGTTGCTTAACCCTTTAATGGCAGCATTGCGCTGCATTATTTCCTTGGTCGTCATAATGAATGAGTGCAGCGCTGGAATTCAAACTTCATGCAGCCCCTAAGGGGTTGATACACCCCCGAGAGGTCTGCATGATGCATGAATGCAGCCCTGGCGAGTCTATTCGACAGCATTAAACGATATGCGACCCTCAAATGGTTACTGACGTCTGTCACGCCGGGTATACGATGGCACATGTATTTAAATACATGCCAACTATCATGACATGGATGGGAAAGGACGGGGGAGGGTCTGCTGTTTTGAAAAAAAATCCAGAATACATGACGTCGTTCTTGTCATCTAGCACATCGTCTACTTGTACACATTTATAATGCTATGTAATCAATCTGATAGCTATACTTGTACTGAAACTAAAAGGGAGATACAACAATAGTTACCATTACTATGCAACATAATTTGAGCCATAGGTCCGTGATGGTTTGAACCTAGGCCTTACGGTCGCCCGGACCTGTAAGCCTACCCAAGGCTTTGGTAATCTCTGTTATGATAACCACAGTACATGTGCTGTGCTATGTAGTGTACCCCATAGGTATGAGCTGCTCTCCAACTGACTGGAAACATGCTCAGTCTAGCTTTGTTCAACAGACCACACGATCGTGATCTTCTATCACCATTTGAGTTTATAACGTATTTTATTCACAGAGTGATGTTATAAATACGATACAATTCAATGGATGATAATCAGCCGGTTTATGACACGGCACATGAGTATATAGATCTCCAGGTACATAGGTCATGTGACGATCGATCATGTAAAATATAGTCAATATACCTCATATTTGCGATACAGAAACATTTTTCATGAGATTTTCCGACAATGACTATGATGTGGGTATGGACATTTTGTTATGTAACAAATACTTGTAAAGAGTCTTATTTTACAGTATTAAGCAATGTCCAATGTGGGTCAATGAGCAGATTGACAGGTTTGTCTGTACCAATGGGTGATTAGACAGTGTATTGGGGACACTTCAAGTGAAACAGTCGTACAATGGTTGGTTTCACTTTCACCTTGAAGGCAGGACGGTCGGTCAGCAAGCGACAGGAGGCATTCAAAGAATTCCATAATGTGATAGCTCTGTACAAGGGGCTTTTTCTATAGCCGATTGTATTAGAGTTTGGGTAAGTTAGCATACCTGAGTTGGCGGATCTGGTTATACGGCCATTAACTGGCGGTTGCTGAAAGACCAGACCTACATCATGGGGGTTATGGCGCTTGTCATACAAATATTTATGAATGAGTAGTAATAGCTGCATGTCATAGCGTATGCCAAGGTAATCTATTTTGGCCTCTCTATGAAGGTCTGTTATATGATAGCGTTTTTGAACATTCAGGCTAATTCGCAGGCATCTATTTTGCAACAGTTGCAACCGCTTGTGTTGGGTATTTATGACCCCATTGAAGAGGAAACCACAATATTCTAGAACTGGCAAGATGGTTTGCTTATAGACAAGAATAGCAGTCTGTAAAGACATACGACGTCGCATGTTGCCCAGCATATAACATCTGTTGGAGGCACTACTAACATTTTTACTGATAGTACTTTTAAGGGTGATATTGTCATCAAGGATTATACCAAGATATTCATAACTGGTACAGGAGTCTAAGACAGTATTACCCATAGTTATGGCGAGAGCTACTACACGTTGAGAGGGCGGATTATACATTAAGGTTTTTGTTTTGCCTGTATGAATGACAAGACCACTTTTACAGAACCAGTTGTGGATACTGTCAGCGTCTTGCTGCAGCTTACCAATAGCAATATGGACGTTAGTAGAAGCCGTGTAGAATACGACATCATCAGCGTACATAATAATATCACAATGGGTTAGTACATCAGGTAGGCTATTAACATAGCAAATAAAAAGGAGGGGGCCTAGAATCGACCCCTGGGGGACCCCATAGTTTATAGGTAATGTTGTAGAGATAGTTCCATTACAAGCCACTCTTTGGCTTCTGTTGCCCAGGTAGGCATATAGCCAGTCAGTGTAAATCGAGGGCAGACCCAGGGCTTTCATCCTCGCAATTAGCTCTAGATGGTGGATGCTATCAAAAGCCTTCCGCACGTCCAGGAAACAGGCTATCAGAGATTCATTCTTATCCCTTGCAGTATAGATATTATTAATTAGTTTAAAGACAGCATCATTTGTTCCCCTGGACGCGCGGAAGCCATATTGATGCTTACTAAGGATATTCTTACTTTCCAGTATGCCATAAATTCTTTCATATACTATTCTTTCCATAATTTTGCTGGGGGCTGGTAGGAGAGAGATCGGGCGCCAGTTTCCAACATTCATAAGGTCGCCAGACTTTGGTAGTGGGACCACTTTGGCACAGGCCCATTGTTTTGGAAATGAAATAGTGTGCAAACCATAGTTTATTAGCGAGGTTAGTTGGGGTGCTAGGATTAGCAGAGCATCTTTTAAGACTGCTGCATTTATGTCATCGAGCCCACTCGATTTGTGCACCTCAATGGCCTTTACTAGCTCAAGGACTCTTGAGTAGGTGACTTCAGTGGAGGCAGCAGGAATATATTGTGAGCAGGACGGCTTGCTGTCCTGGGAGACACTAGGAACAGAACCAAGAGAGGTAAACAGTTTTGAACCTATATTTGTGAAAAACTCATTTATATAGGATGGAACAGCACTCCCTCGCAGCTCAGATTGAGTGTCATGATGGGTTAGGACTATATCCGGCTTGTTAGGCCCAGTCTTCCCAAGCAGGAGGGCGAGTTCACGCCAGAATTTAGTGGGGTTATCCTTAAGTTCATCTAGTTTGCCTCTGTAGTAAGCATCTTCAGAGACTCTAGTCTTAGCGTTAATATCCCTACGTACATGTTTGGCCTTTTCCCATAGAGAGGGATCTCGCCTCCCACAACGTATGTATTCTGACATGTATTCATTGCGCTCAAAAATGGACTCTAATATGTCCCTGGTTATCCATGGTTTATTACGATCCTTGAACGTCATGTCTTTTATAGGACAGGTGGCGTCAAGGTAATTAGTGATATGAGATAACATAATAGACCATTTTTCATCCACACAGGTATTGGCATGAAAGGAGGCCCAATCAATAGCAAGAAGGTAGTCAATGAAATCGGTTTGGTCATAATTTCTATATGACCTGCCCCGAATAGAGACAATAGTATATGGTTCCCGGGCTTTCTTCCTGGTGGCAAAGATCGGAAGATGGTCAGAGATAAGACAAGGAAGGGTTCCCTTATGCATAACCTTGTCACTATCAGTGGCGATCAGGTCAATGCATGTTCCACCATTGCTATTTGGGTGCGGGCGAGTAATGTCATAGATGATGTTAGTTAGGTTAGAGTCAGACACTGCACGGTGATAATACTTTGTCTTACAATCAGTTTCATGGAAAAGGTCCACGTTGATGTCTCCTATCAACCATCTCTCCCTACCCTGTAGAGCAGGGTCTTGGCAGAGCAATAACATTTCATCAATACAATTTACATAGCTCCCGTTAGGGGGGCGGTATACGTGGACGAAGGTTGTCAATCTATGCTTAGGTTGGGTATAGTTAACTACAATGGCCTCTATGTCCTTATTGGATTTACACATGGGGGAAACTAGGGCACAAAATGGGGCAAGTTTATCACATATATAAAGCAACATACCGCCCCCGGTTTTGTCAATTTCCCTGTCCCTCCTGAAGAATTGATACCCTGGGACATACAATTTATTATTAGGAAAGTCCTCAACCAGCCAGCTTTCGCTGATACACATGATATCAAACAACTTAACTAGGTCAGACATTTGGCTAAACTTACGATTTTGGCTCCTAATGTTATAGTGACCAATTTTCAGACCTTTTAGGGAAGTCAGGTCTGGGATTGACGTGGTCATTTTAAGGAGGCCGTACGTGCCTTGTGCTTGGCGTCATATTTATCAATATGATGGTGCAGATACAAAGGGTTGCGGGGGAGACAATGGTAAGTAGAAATGTTCCCGGTGCCTAGGTTTACCTTGCGGCGCACCCAGGTACCAGTGGTGGTTAGTTGCTTAGAGTCTATGTTAAGGTCACCACCATGGAACATGGTGGGGTTATGCACAGGTGTTTGATGTGGGGTGACAATAGTAGTCATCCTTGTCATCCGTGGCATAGGTTGGAATGTTCCAAGTAGGTTATGGTCAGTACAGAGAAGAAGCTACCCACATAATTGTCGGGATTTAATAATTCAAGAAAGGTCTAACCGACTAACTAACTAATTTCAGGGGAGTTTGGTAAAACGAGATCGGGTGAATGAGTTAAATCCAGTTGTAATAGTATAGTCTAATTGGGTTAGACATGGTTGCAGAGTAATTTGTCTATTTATATAGGTAGAGCCGGGGGGGGGGGTATGAGCTGCTCTCCAACTGACTGGAAACATGCTCAGTCTAGCTTTGTTCAACAGACCACACGATCGTGATCTTCTATCACCATACCCATGCATGGCTCTCCCTCATGTGATCGTCGTGAAGCACCCTCTATATGACATATCAGGCAATGTAGTTATCGGCCTAGTATAATTTCGGTATAGGGTTTGATCTATTCCTGAGTTATACAGATTCCGTCTAAAAATTGAATTTCCTGTTTCCATATGGATTTTGAAATCTGTTTATGATTCCCATTCTCAGACATAATTATGTTAGTGAATGGGAGGTCAATTGGTGGTAGCAGAATGAGTGAAGACGGAGGAGTTATCAACGAGGCATAGACAATATGTATTGTAAAGCTATGTGACTCAGGAATGTAGAACTAATACAGACTTGTGTTATAGAGGAGTTGTTTCAAACATGAGCTGTTTTAACTCCAATATTATTGGTCTGAATCTTGTTTCCATACAGCTCAGATTCCCGTTTTATCGAACAGAATGGGATAATTTCAGTTCTGTTGTCGTGTCGATATTAAATTGGCCAATTACTGTTATGGGATACGTCTGTTTGAGCCAAATGGCAATCGATTCACAATGAACGCATCCTTTAATATGTTGTGTTCTGTATTTGGATATTCATTTTAGAGTAATAAGTTCTCACCCTTATTTCTTTTAAAGTTTTATTTCGTTAGATCTTAATGAGATGTTACTTCTTCATCTGGTTTGGCTGGCCGTATTGCCATCTTTGCAAAATATGTATTATTTCTTCTGATAAAAGTAGCAAGAAATGGGTGTTTTCGGGTTACCCGACCCAATTTAGAAAAAAAGGTGCGACACCATAAACATTTTCATTCAATTATTAAAAAGTGTTTTTTAAGCCGATTTTGGGCTGTATTAAAGTTGAATATGTCGTCCATGAGTTTGCATTTTGATCCCTGGCATTTTCAAATAAAGACAATAAGGCCTTAACTCAACTGCAGATTCCAAAATGGAGCAAGGACCGTTCCTCAAGTCTATTTTCATCTCTTGGCAAGGTTGACACATTAAGCAAGAGAACAGGACAGTGTGCTGATAAAAACAGTTGTATTCACCCAGTCCCACAAAACCGAGATAAAACTGCAACACAACCATGATAAATCGACTACCTGCTCCCAAAAATGACTATATTCGTATCGGATCCATTTATGAACGGTGAATTACCAGCAGAGCACCGAGCGCACAGAACTACTACTACTTACTGCATTTATACCAACGGTCTGGTTTTAAAGCATTGTGAAAAACGTATGCAGCACTGGAGGTCCACATAGAAAGACTGGGCCAGAGCACTGCCATCTGTAGCTGGCAACATCCTACCCTTAACACATACACACAGGATTGCCAAAAAAAAAACAGCCACCTTTGTTCTTCTTTGTTACATGCATTCCCCTTTTCTATATTAGTGTGCCTGATTTATTATATTCTCAACAAAAAAGACAAGCCTGCAGTAGACAATGCTTCATTTGAGATATAAATTCACGTAATTAACCCTATAATTACTTTAATCACCCCTATATCTCCAACCTTTGTGATATACGACCCCGAAGTCGGACCTATGTAATTAGCCTGATATAAATCGAAAGGAAGATTAGGCTTAGACCTAACAGAGGATAGTGGCATGTTCTCATTAATTTTGGGGCCCTTTTTTTATAGATAATGAATCTATTCTCTTTAACATTGTATTTCACATGAGCATGCAATTTGTTAAAGAGATAAAAGCACAGAAAATGGGACCCTCAGCAGGATTTGTTAACAGAAGTCCATGATAGAAATAAAAACAGCTGGGAAAATATGGAGTTATACGGATAAATGGCATTCACGGAACATTGCGGTAAGCACTTTCAGGTGCTCTGGAGTGGGTGCAGTTATATACAGTTGCTGTCTAGAGTAGTGCATCCTAGGGCTAATACTTTATTAACGGCCATCTATCTGGATGTCCATTATGCATTGCCATAACCAGGGGCTGTAGATTTTGGGTGTGATACAAAATGAGAGGTGACTGACAAATGCAATAATCTGATCATTTTTATTGTTGTCAATGGACTACATCCAACAACACATAGTGTACTTCTAAAAATGTAAAGTGTCCCTTTTGAATTCTGCTATGGGAACAAATAAACCCCATTAGACTGCTGGCACCTTCATACATATGTCAAATCCAGGGGCATTTTTGTCAATTATTGACATTGTGCCCAACCACGAGTCAAGAGACAGTTCGTACTACAGTAAATTCTAGCACATACCTCTGTGCTTATATGGGGTCTTTTAAAGAGTGATTTTGGGTCTCAGGGACACATTTTACAAGCCACACAAGGGGTCTAAATTTTTTCAATTTAGGACTGTAGTATATACATTGTTGTACTAATTAAACCCCTTGTATAAGCAGCACCTTATAGCATATAGGCCTAGATCCATGTTTGTTATCAAACTCTCATACAAGTCGTGGCTTCTAGGCGAGAATTTATGGTACCCTTTATATACAGTAGTTTATTAATGACTTGGTGAATGTGAACATTAAACCGCATACATCATTTGATTTATCTGGAGGGTGACACAAGGTTAGCCGGGTGACAGATGAGGACATTGACACCAATGGTGTGGGGCACAGTCTGACAAATCCAGAGACTACAATCTTGGCATAGTGCTCCCCTGGGGACCATGAGGATCTAAGGCTCCTAGGTCTTGAGCCAACGACCTACTGCCTCCATGATCATTACTTGTAAGGCATACAGCCCAGGGTGTAGGTGTATGAATAGGATAAGGTACTGTATTGGATGACTATGTGCATCTTCATGAAGATTGTATCGGTTTATTTATGAGAAATATACAGGACAACCCACAATAAATGTAACGCATTGAAATTATTGATTTGAACTTGAACTGTTGTTGTGCCAGCACATAATATTCCCCCTTCATAAGTCAGCTGCCCTTTGCCCCGACAATATATCATACATTATATGCCTTTTAATGCACACATGGGTATCATATCATGCATACGCTTTTAAATCCCTCTTCCCCATGCCCTAAGCGTCTTCCTCCTCAATACCCCTCACTTTCTTGACTGCACAGAGGCAAATATCAGAGTCACCCAATGTCGCCAATACTACTCTCATACAAGGGTCAGGCACTGCTGGACTATAATAGACGGGTCAAGGGCTATTCTAGTGAGGGTCAGGCTAGGCTGGACATTCAATAACAGGCTGGACCTTGGCAAACTTGCTTGAAAGTCTGGCCATGCTGGATCCTCATGCCATAGTCTGGCAATGCTGGACTCTTGGGAGAGTCTCTATCAGCCTGCAAGAGTCCAGCATTGCCAGACTATGGCATGAGGATCCAGCATGGCCAGACTTTCAAGCAAGTTTGCCAAGGTCCAGCCTGTTATTGAATGTCCAGCCTAGCCTGACCTTCACTAGAATGGCCCTTGACCCCTCTATTATAGTCCAGCAGTGCCTGACCCTTGTATGAGAGTAGTATTGGCGACATTGGGTGACTCTGATATTTGCCTCTGTGTGTCTATCACAGCACTAGTACAGCTTCCCACACCGTTCACCACAATTGTGTTATGGCCATCACTTTGCATTATCTGCCTAAAATTCCCCTCGCTCCTGCAAGGTTTCCCTCAGTGTTATTTTATGAAACATGTGCATATACCTACATACATTTCACTTACTTGAGCCCAAAATGTGTATGCCCTGTAGGGACACCCACTTTTGTAAACCTAGCAAATTTGATAAAGGGTTTTTTCTTGACAGCCTAGATACACTGGTTATAGCCTCAAGTGGTAGATGAATAATATAGTTTTATTCATCTCTAGGGTGTTGTTGTCTTAGTGTTAGAAATAGTCAGAATGATCTCAGGGCCACCACTTACAGAAGGTCAATCTATAGCTCCATCATGCCTACTGCTGAAGTATAGTGAGTCATAACGATGTGTCCCATGAGTGAAGGGAACTATTTACTTTGTTTCAGCATGCAGTGTCATGTTTTATGTGCCACAGGGCGCTCTATATGTTTGGAATCTACTTCTTTTAAGAAATCTCTGTGTCTCTTTCTCTGTCACTTTCCAAAATAGGTAGACTGAGTTGAGATTAAGTAGCATATTGTATTTCATACATATCCATATTAATCAAAACAATTGATTTATGGATGACTGGACTCAAACAAAGAGTCTTGAAATAGTCCCAGAATAATCACTTGACTGTTAATGTATAGATCATTAAGTTTTATCTTTATATTGAGCACGTGACAATGTTGCAAGTATATCTAAACAAATGCTATTATAGTGGAAACTGCACAACACATAGTTAAGCCAACTGACATGTATATATTTGCATTGGAATGTAATATGCAATGTCTCATTTACATTAACCCTGTGTCATCTTGGAACTAGATGAGATGTTTAATCTATGAGGAAGGGATTGTTAAGAAGATTAAAAATATATATCAATAATCAATCATATGGCTCCCGATTAATGATAACCTAGTGTCTCAATGAAACAGTAAGGGAATGAAGGGACACTGCTAGGACTTACAGGTGGTTGTTAACATATTGATAAAAATCTGAATGAGTAAACTGTTTTCCCAATGGGGCCATAGGAATGTAGCTGCCAGATATATTTAAATATGATATATTTGTCATGATAGAATGATAACAACAAGGGGTAATGCACCATTTCCAGGCACATCATTGCAGATGTATGATGACATTTGCTACACTGACCCGCTGGTATTTTGGCCAGAATAGCTATGCCTTATTTATGGGTGGTTCTTTGGTTGCATGTTTTCATCATGAATGTAGAACTCGACAGGAGTACCAGGAAAGGGTACAGTAAAGCAAAAAAATACAATGCCACAGTCTATCTGTAAAATGTACTCTTTGTGATGAAATATCTCATGAAAGACTTTCATTTCATCTTAATATTGAGGGTGGTGAGGAAGGGTTGGCAGACAGCAAAGGGAATGAGATGAGAAATCTTGATGTATTTACGGTTTAGAAGGGAAAAGTAAGGGGGGGGCAATGGATAACTGGTGGGCTCAATGAGAATAAGAGGTGAGAATTATATGGAGGCAGTAAGAGAAGGATAACTTTCTAGAAATGAGGGTATTAGCCCCAAGTATGAAGATGACAATGGTAATAATAATATTTTATCAGTGAAGGAGTTATACGAGCAAGACAGGAGACTTATTACAATGCGAACAGAATGGGGAGGAAGGGAAAATGCCAGGGTGCTCACTGCAGGGATGTACAGGTGAATGCTTGCATAACAATAATGAGCACAATGAGTAAGGTTGTAATTACCCATGGGGGCCACAGAATTTTATATAACATAATTATATACAATATATATGCCATAATTAATTAGAGCCATCATGTCGGGGCATTGCAACATCTCCAGGCAACACATTGCAAAGAGATGTTACACAAAAGGGTAAAGAATTGCAAATGATTTCAATGCGTAGAGCTTTCTGTAGAATGTGTTCTATGTGATGAAATATCTCAGAATGTACTCATGAAAGACTTGAGTAAGTGGAAGAATAACATTATAAGAAGGTGAATAATTTCCTGAAGACACTTGTTGGATAATATTGACCATGACAGCATATCATAATTGAAGGAGTTGCTGAGCATGGTGGAATTGGATCTGCATAGACTTGTATGTTATTTTCTAGCATATTTTCTAATGTAACACTACCTTAGAACCCATCCTATGCTGATATTGAGGTTAACTAAACCTCGTCAACTTCAAACCTACATGAATAGACTATGTTGGCATACCACATCTTGCCTACATTTAGCCTAACAATATACGAAATATCGCTTCTCGATATCACTATCAACTCTACTGTTGCATAATCCATTTTGAATTCATTCAAATCAGATTCCTGTACTATATCAACAACTGACATTAGGATACGTCGGATAGGCAACCAGTGGAAATTTACCACAGGCCCTACTCCTGCGTAATTTGATCATGTATATGTATTTTTCGAAGATGACCTGGTCAAATAAAATACATTTATAAACTCAAAAAAAATAATATTCCTCAGGCCAAAAAAAAAAAAGGTGTGTTTCAGGTTACCCGACCCTACCTAGCAAAATAGGGCCGACCCTAGAAATTTTTATGCAATTTTGAAAAAATGTTTATATTTTGGGGCATTTTGGGGCCATTTAAGGGTCGATCTGATAGTTCACGAGTCGAGGCGGTCGTCGGCGAGTCAGCATTGTAGTTCGTGAGTCGATTTCTGGGTACATTTCAGGCTTAAGTAAAAAAAAAAAAATAAAATAAAAAAAAATAAAAAAAATCCGACCTACCTACCCTAGATTTTCAGACCATGTAACCTGAAACACACCTTTTTTTTTTTTTGGCCTCACTGTGCAAGAAGCTACACTCCATTCCAGCCGCTATTGTACAGAGGCATATGCAATGTGTACCAGTCACTCAGTGTGTATTCTCAAGAGGCGTGTGTTTGCAGTGGCGCCCCTGTATCCATTCCCCTTTCCACTGCTTTGAGACATCACATAGCGAGTCACCAGCCCAGATGCATGTATCACAGGGTGTGTGGGAGACTTATAAATACAGGGAGACAGAGGGAGAGGGATGATACAATCCAAGCATATTGAGTAGCAAAAATTCAATGCTCACACTAACTAATAATGAAGCCCTTTTACCGCCACATCTCTCGGCAAAGAAATGTGTAGCATTCCTATTGAATCATGCTAAAGAATGGACATGAATTCCACTACTAGTCTATGACTATGAGACAGTGAGATTCCAAATGTACACCAGAGTGCAAGGAAACGCCATCAGCATGGCATTACCTTGACCTACATTTCACATCTAGGGCCTACTGAGATATTTGCTCGTGTGACTAATTGGCATTTTGTCAAGCCTATAAGCATTAGCTTATGGGTTGTCTGTTGTAAACAAATGTGACGCTAGATACACCTTTAAACACACATGCACACCAGACTATATGATAGCTATAGGCCTCTTACATTCATCCTTCCTATACACTTGTAAAACACATATATACAGCATTGGAACTCTCAATAGAGAGACTGTTCAAGAGGACTGGCATCTGTAGCTGGCAACATCCTACCCTGGCTTAATGCATACACTGTGCACATTCCCATGTCTACTTCATCTGCCTACACACACAGGACTGAAAAAGCAGCTACCTTTGTTCTTCTCTGTTATATATTAAATACATTCCCTTTTCTACAGTGCACCTGTCCATCTAAGTTCATTTATGCTCCTAGAATGAGACATCTAAGATGAACACTGCCCTGTATACTGTACACTATGGCATGGATCTGAGCATGCAGTAGGGAATGATTCATTTGAGATATAATTTCACATCATAAACCCCATAATCACCCCTCAGATCTCCAGCTTATTAAAAAGATAACCCCTGAAATAGGACCTTGTGACATTAATTGGCATAAGGAGTTAGTAGCATGTTCTCATTAAATTTAAGGGAACCCTCATGGATGATGAACCTATGCTTTTGCATGAGTAAGCAATTTATGAAAGAGATAAAAATACAGAAAATGGGACTCAAGCAGGATTGGTTTATGGAAGTATTAGATAGAATTAAACAGCTGGGAAAATATGGAGTTAGACAGATATATGGCATGCACGGAACACTAGGGTAAGCACTTTCAGGTACTCTTGATTAGGTGCAATAAACATTATTTATATTGGCTATCTGGCGAGGTGCATCCTAGGGCTAATACTATATTAACAGCCATCTATCTGGATGTCCATTATGTATTGCCAGGACGTAACCAGGACATTATGGCTGCAGATATTAGTTGTGATATACAATGGCAGGGGAATTGGCCAATGCAATGGTTTGCTCACTGCATGTATCATTGGCCGCTTTACCTTTATATTTCATACTCACAAAAAGGATAATAAATTAATCCCCTGCTTCTGGGTCTCCAATATATGACTTGTTGCTTCAGGTGGGAATAGTGACATCTCGTGCACATTACCTTCAAAGGAACATTCTCACTACTCGCACTTAACCACATAGTAGACTAGAACAGTACTAGAATTGTGAGTGGGATATGCTCAGTGATTATGCCACTTTAATGCCACCCCTTTACTCTTCTTGTGTCAGGGTAGGGCCTATACATCTTGTAGCTGCAGTTAGTAATGCTGGCTAGTGACCTACCTGAAGTTACACCTTCTCATTTCATCAAATCAAATGAACAGGGAAAACTGGTCCAATACTCATTATTATACTCTGATCAAAGTAAACCAGCTTGTATGACCTATTTTCTGGTAATGTATCATGGGTGCTCGATATGATAATCATATGGCTAACATGTAAGAGCAACTTGACATGTGCGCATGAATCATGCTGTAGGCACAAATAAACCCGATCAGTATCACCAACTCCTGCATCTTCATACTACACTTTTTGTAATCTGGTGACTTGGTGAATATGAATGTTAAACCACATTATATATCATTTGATTTATCTGGAGGGTGACACAAGGTTAGCCGGGTGATAAGTGAGGACATTGACACACATGGTGTTGGGCACAGAGGAGTAGATTCTGACAAATCCAGAGACTACAATCTTGGCATATCACTCCCTTGGGGACCATGAGGATCTAAGGCCCCTAGGTCAACCACCTATTGCTCCATAATCATTACTTGTAAGGTGAACAGGCCAGAGGATAGGTCTCGGATCAGGTATTATATTGAGAGACTATGTGCATCCTTATGAGCAGTTTGTATTATATTGGCTTATTCATGAGAAATATATTATATCCCCCAGTTCATCTCTCGCTCTTTTCCCAAACAACATTTCTATGTTTAAAGCCTCACACACTGAATATGTCCACCCTTTTATATCTAGGAGCTCTTGTCAAAATTTCATCCTGTCTTCCTTTCTACTTCTGGGCAGTCAATTGCAGCACTAGTACTCCATTGCTAATAGTTCATCAGAATCATATTCTGGCCGTCACCTTATATTACTCACCTCCAATCCCCATTCAGAATGGGCCAAAACCTGCATTCCCCCATAAACCCTGCACATTTCAACAGAAGCTTTCCCCTTTACATCCTAAACACTGGTTAGAGCCATGGTATGGGCGAGTTGAGGCTCTCCTAGTGTTAGTGTGAGAGATGGGCCGAATGATCTTAGAGTCGCCACTTTCAGAAGGGTCAATCTACAAACATTATTGCTACCATCCTGGCCCTCTTATGTCCCTCCTTCTTATCTCTTACCTGAAGCATTATCCTCCTTCCTACCCCCTTCCTTTCCTGGGACTCCATTACAGATGTAGCACTCCCTTCCACACAGCTATAAGCTGATAAGCACACATTATGACCATCACTTTGTATTACCTGCCTTGAACCCACATCACTCCTGCACGCTATTCCCTTCATGTCAACATGCTGCATACAGAGAAATGCACATATATTGGGAGCCCTTTCACCTAAGTGCATTTCCTTCCCATAGGTATTCACAAGGTCCCAAACTTTTTATTCCCCATTGGGACCCACCACCCTTGCTGAAGCCATGAACGTTCTGGTTAAAGCCTCAATGTGCTGCATGAATAATATATTTTTATTCATCTTGCGGGTGTCGTTGTGTTAGTGTAGAGCTGGGTAGGATGATCTCAGGGTCCCTACTTAGAGAGGGGTCAATCTACAACCATTATAGTTACTACTGAGGTAGTGAGTCATAAAGTGGTGTAAGGGGAGCAGATGGTGCTATTTACCCCGCTTTGTCATGCACAGGCATGTGTTGTATGCCATCAGTGCTCTGTAGGTTCAGTACCTCCTCCTGCTAATACTATATAGGTTCTCATGAGGGACTATGTTGTGAAGTGCTTTGTACTGGTATTTCAAACGGATTCTCTCATGTGGGCATGTAGAATTTAAGCTGAAGCATGTGTGAGCAGGCAAGCGGAAAGGGTAATCCGAGGGGAAATTGAAGATTGAAATTTGTGTTCTGATCTTTAAAATGGTGTATCACATGCTTAGCTATTCCACATGGGGAAGAAGCACTGGCCTCCTGAAAATGAGGGTAGTCAAAAGTAACAGAACCATAAATTCGCCATACCACATACTAAAACCACAATAATCTTGAAATATATCTAAAATGTATGTAAGATATTTTTTTATTAAACTTCATGAAATAGTTTTGTCCATAAATTCAATTATAGAAGAGATATTTATATTCCGATTTCAGTGTAAGATGCCTTATGGATTCCTTTATTGACCTCAATCACACTTACTACATTCTAAAATGAAAGAATGGTTTCCATGGCAACAAGAATAAGGTCAATTTAGTGGGAAAAGTTCTAGATAAGGATATGAAACGTTCCAAATAAGGATATAAGTTTAATCAGAAAGGGCATAAAAAGTTCACCTAAGATAAATTTCACAATATTAGCTCTAGAGCAGTTTGCCCTTTCCCCTCGGATTACCCTTTCTGTCTGCCTGCTCACATGTCATTAGTGTAACAAACGTTTCTATTGAAATAGAAAATAAGGGGGGAATAGGCCAGCAGGAATATGGAAAAAGCGAAGAATATAAACTGTGTTTCTAGTCGTTCCCGTTACATTGCTACGGCTCGATCAAAGCCATATAATGCATGTTTACCATGAAGACATAGATAAGTGACAATGTCCCACTTCGAGGCCCAACAACATTGCAGATGTATGATGACATTTGCAGCGCTGACCCTCTGGTATTCCTGTTTATTTCGTGTTCATGGGTAGGTCTCTGTTATTCTGTTATAAATGTAGGACCCACAAAAGAATAGAGCACATTAAAAATGTATATACTACTGTCTATATATCTACTCTAATATCTCAACTGACTAATACAATATATGATTCCCACATTTAAGCCTTCCATGGGCTGGAACCACGTGCACTAAGTTACGAATCTTAACAGACACCTCTTATATGAGATGAAAATTCGATTCAAAGGGAAATATGTTCAATCAAATCTCTGCACCTCTCCTTTACTGATAGAAGAACCTGCAATGAGGACCTATGATTTTCCCATTTATTTGCCAGTTTCCCCTTCCCCTACTGAGCTGGCTCAAATTGGTCGACACCTTCTAGCTATGTCAATGCGATGGATATTTCACTGAGAAGGGGTGCCATTTTCATCCCCCCCCCCCACCCACACCTCACGCCAAGAGAGGTCCAAATCTTTTTTAGGGTCCTTCCCTCCCTTATCTTTTGATATTCACCCTCGTTTTTTGGGATGAGCAGGCAAATCTGTAAAAGAGGTCCTCCCTCCCACAAGCCAAGACAAAGGCTCCTGGGGAGGGGGGAGCGGAATGGTTTGCACTCTATCATGTAGTATTAGATAGTAGAACCATCAGAGGAAATATCAAGTTATATATAGAATGGTAAATGGCATGCACGGAGCATAGTGATAGGTGCTCTTGAGTAGATGCTGTAAGCATTATTTACACTGACTGTCTACAGAAGTACATCTTTCTGTTAATACTGTATCAACACCCATCAATCTGAATGTCTCTGATGTATTGTCTTGACCAAAGTGTTGTTGCTGTCGTACATATAGGTATTCCAAGTGACTCAAAAACAATGATACATTAAATGTTCAAGGTTGAACTATTTATTTTCAATTGCTATTCTGAATATAGATATGGCATAAATATATAGTTATTTCATCTTTCAGAGAAGACAGTACATGTATATTTATTCAATCAAGAAGTAAATAGGAATCTGTAATAGTCAGATAGTAGACCTGGTTTTGCTTTGATCCAGAAAGTCTATCATAAACCCCATGTTGTCAGAGAGAATTGGTGCACCTATTTACATTATCTTGCCCATAGCAACACTGAGCAAGGAGCCTTTATCAGACTAGTGTTTGTGTCTCCAGGGCACAGGTTGCTGCTTCAGGTGGGCACCTTGACATCTGGTTCACATTTTCCATTATTGTCACACCTGTCTGCAGTATCTTAGAGTAGCTAGACGACAGTCTGGGTCTAATGCTGTCCACTTATATTAGATATCAGTTCCCAGGAATAAGTCTCAGGCATGTATAGGGTGTAAAGCAGCTGACCTAATACATCCATTAGCCTACAAGTAATAAACAGTCCTAGCTTTCCTGATCATCACTTCACATTATTCTATATCAAGGAACCGGCAACATCCCCTTTGGATTCTGTCATAGACTTAATATGAAATGCCAACAATTTGCAAATACAGTTTAAAAAGGCTGTTAACCTTGTTGTAAAAAAGAGTCTGCTTGTGTGTGCTCAACTCTCGACTAACGGTCATCTAATTGGATAACTACAAAAACCCCATCTGGAGGGTACATACAGAATACAACAAGGAATGCTAGTACCTTGATCTAAATGTCGGATGAAGTAATTTTGCTTATATGACCTATTGGCATCTTGTGAAGCCAACGTTATATAGTGCTTACCATAGATTCCTATGCTTGCCACTTATCCATGTACTTGCATATGAATCCAGCTGAAGTCCCTTGAATATATTTCGATTGTAAATTGCTGCTCATGTGGAATACAATGTTGAATATCACAGATTAATCGAAAGCAAGGGCTCCCCATCATTGATTAATCAGAATATACCACTAACCCCTTTTGGTATAAAATTTGCGGCCATAAAACCAGGCTTATGGCGGGATAAAGACACAACCAAACACTCTGGTGGTGAAAGTGGACATTGCCTCAGTACTGACAAATTAAAGCTACATAGGGCTTTTTCCAGAGGATATCTATTATAAAAGGTGGGAGATGCAGGGGTGATTATAGTAATCAATGGATTAATTTGGATTTATATCTCAAATGAATCGCCCTGCATATGCATGTTATTAATTGTGCAATAGTGTCTAACGATGCAGGGAAGTTTTAAATGTATCCCTGTAAGAGGATAATAGGCAGGTAAGATAGACAGGTATATTGTAGATTATAACAGAGAACTACAAGTACAGCTGTTTTTTGACGGTCCTGGTTGGGTGTGGCATTATGTGGATGGAATTGGGTGGGACAGGGAAGTGGGTATATATACCCAAAGGGAAATACTACTGTATATTCAGGTTAACAGTGGTTATAAGGCATTTAGTCGAGGGTGAGGGAGCCCTGTTGCAATATCTCTGGAATGAGTCCTCCCTAGAGAACTCTGCATGAGGACGTTTCCTTTTACAATGCTGTTTAAATGCCTACACACTTCCTTATAGATCTTACATAGATGTTATCTAAGTAAGGTAGTGGAATCAAACAACGTGCTGGCACCACAGCTCTACACAGAAATGTATAGTATTCCCTTTGAATCTTGCTGAAGAATTGACATAAATTCCACCAGATGTGTAGTTATGAGGCTGAGAGGAACGTACAGTAGACGACAAGGGAATCCCATCAGCATGCCAGTACCTTGACCTAAATGTCAGATCCACCGAGATATTTGCCCCTGTGACCTATTGGCATTTTGTCAAGCCTTTAGGCCAGAAGATGCATGGATTTCTTTCGTATGCAATAGCTTATGGGTTGCCTACTGTATACAAATATAAATTCTAATAAATATTGATGTACTGGTCTACAGGTTGACCAGAGTTAGCATGGTGATAAGAGGAGGCATCGACACCCATAGTCTGGGGGGCACAGAGGAGCACGGGAGAGTTAAGGGGTGCCTCGACCAAAGACCGTCCATCCGTCCGTCCATAAAATCCGTCCAAAAAAGCATTTTTAGACCACAAACTGGATGGATTTGATGGACGGATGGACCAAAACCACTTCCACCAAGGTCCGTCCGTCCATCCGTCCATCAAATCCGTCCAGTTTGTGGTCTAAAGATGGACGGATTGGTGGACGGATTGATGGACGGAATCCGTCCGGCCATTCCGTCCATCAATCCATCCAGTTTTTTACCAATCCGTCCAGTTTTTTACCAATCCGTCCAGTTTTTTACCTCAAACTGGACGGATTGATGGACGGATTGATGGACAGAATGGACGGACGGGAATATCAAATTTTTTTGATATTTCCGTCCGTCCATTTTTCTACAGAATCCGTTCATTTTTTGGTCATTTTGGGTCATCTGTGATGGACGGAATGGACGGATTGATGGACGGAATCCGTCCGTCCATTCCGTCCATCAATCCGTCCAGGTTTTGACCAAAAACTGGACGGATTGATGGACGGAATGGACGGACGGACCTTGGTGGAAGTGGTTTTGGTCAATCCGTCCATCAAATCCGTCCAGCTTTTGGTCAAAAAATGCTTTTTTGGATGGATTTGATGGACTGACGGATGGACGGTCTTTGGTGGAGGCACCCCTTTAAGTGTAACAACTGTTGGCATACTGGTCTCTGGGGGCTCATGGGGAGCTGAGGCTCCCAGGTCTTGAGCCAACCACTTAATAGGCCCAAAGCCATTAGTTATGAGCCTTACTTACTAAAATATAGTTGTAACATCTATGAATACCTCAGATAATTTCGGGATTTCATTATAAATCTTTGTTATGTCAGGGCACGTTGACAATAGCCTATAATATTACATATTTATCTTTAAAACTGATCTTTATTGAAATGCCTTTACCAGTAGGTTGTGTATAGGATTCATTTCAGTAATACTCCAACAGCATCATCACCCACTATCACACTGAATCCCAATTGCCATACATTATGATACATTTGCAACAGACCATGTTAGCCCTCTAAGTGTCTCACGCCCTTCATTCCTCTACCTTAACTAATGTTTATAAAACGCATACATGTACCATAATGGAACTCCCCATAGGCAAACTGTTCAAGAACATTGCCATATGTTGTTGGCAACATCCTACCCTTGATGGATACACACCCCAAAAAACACCCTATTAATTTAGGCTTATACCTTGTGCATTGTATTTCACATGTGCAGGCAACAGACAATTTATTAAAGAGATAATAGCTCTCCTAAGACATGGAACTCGTTGTACAACTACAAAATATTAGATTGAAAAAAACATCTGAGAAAATATGGAGGGTGATAAATGGCATGCAAACAACACTCAATAAGCATTTTAGGTACTCCAAAGTACCGTTAAATCTCTGTATAAGCTGGGGCCTTCACGCAAATCAAGCGTAAATGTGATACCAAAATCCCTATAATAAGGTTTCTCGATATAATTATGATACAGGACAAAGGTCTGTATACATAATTAGACCCCTGTGTGCCTTGTAGGTTTTCCTCAAACTCAGAGTGTGGCTGATACAAGGGTTCTGCTTACAGTGACTGTCTGAAGTATTGCATCCCAGGGCTTGTACTTTATTAACAGCTACACATTATCTTTAATGCCACACCCATTGGTCTATAGTGTCAGGTGAGAGCTGATACATGGTGTAGCTGTAGTAATGCTGTTCAGTACCTTCGATTATTTCTAATTCTCTATTCTGGTGAAAGTAAACAGGCTTGTATGATTTATTTCTCAGTAGCTAAAGGGAATGTCCAGTGCCATAAATGTAATAACCACCTTTCAATCTCTCACACCCTTTACAGATGGAGAATTTCCCTTATGAATTCTGTAAATGGGACTAGGAAAGATCCCATCAGCATACTGGCACCTTCATGAATTTGCTCTTGTCAGCTGTTGGCATTTTCCCTGGTGGCAATTTGTGCTACCCTTTATATACAGCAGTTTATTGGAAACCTGGTTCATATGAATGTAAAACCATGGCATATTTGATTTATCTGGAGGATGACACAAGGTTAGCTGGGTGATAAGTGAGGACACTGACACACATGATGTTGGGCACAGAGGAGAAGATTTTGACAAATCCAGACACTACAATCTTAGCATAGTACTCCCCTGGGGACCATGAGGATGTAATGCTCCTAGGTCTTAAGCTACCTTCCTACTGCCCCCATGATCGTTACTTGTAAGGCTTCCACACAAGGGTGTAGGGTAAGGTACTATATTGGATGACTATGTGCATCTTTATGAGCAGTTTATATTGGCGTATTCAGGAAGGAAATATACAGGAAAAGCATCTATGAATGTTCCATATAGAAATTAAATATGTTATTTTATACTTTTGTTTCCCCCCCACCTTTATCTCTCAGCTACTCCTTGCCCCAACAACTTTCCTATATATAGCTATGTACATAAACCTTCACATACATTGGGGCCAGAATATGCTCACCCTTTTACATCCCTCCTTCCCATGCCCTTGGTTTCTTTCTTCCCGTCCACCCATCCTATTCACCTCTGATTAGTCCATAAGTGATGATGATCTCTTCCAGATAGTTCACCACAATCATATGACCATCACTTCACATACATAAAAAAGCACTCAATAGGATCACTCTTACCGAAGTTCATTCATTCATGGATGTGAGAATTCACAAGGGACCAGACTTTGCATTCCCCCATAGAAACACCCCTGATAAACAACACCCCACAGATTCAACAAAGGGTTCCCCCTTCACAGGCTAAGCACTCTGGTTAAAGCCACAGAGTGGTGAATGAATAATAAAATGTTATCTATCTTGAAGGTGTCATTGTGTTAGTGTTAGAAATGGGCAGAATGGTCTCAGGGTCGCCTCTTACAGAAGGGTCAATCTGCAGCCATCATGTGTACTGCTGAATTAAAGTGAGTCATAAAGATGTGTCCCATGGGTGAAGGGACTATTTACCTTCTTTTAGTATGCGGCAGCATGTTTTGTGTGCCACAGGGTGGTCTGTAGGCTTGAGGTCTGCCAACTGAAGTCTCATAGAGGGCCGCTGTGTTTTAAAGCCACTGCAGACCATATAAAGCCGCTAGGCCTATACTAAATCATAAAGGGCTAGTTGACCCAGGATATGTTAACATCTATGGAGATGTTTCTCTCTTCAGATATAGCTAAATGTCCCTTTTGATGTCACTTTCCAAAGCAGGTTGGCTAAGTAGGTATCAAAGAGAAAATGATTTTAATATGTCACTAGATATTGATCAGGATATTGCTGCTTGTGAAGTGAAGTGATTTGTACTAAAATCTCAAAAGGATCCTCTTGTTGGCGTAGACCTGATCAACATCAAAGCAACTGCATTATTATCATTCAGATATCAGTCTATTAGCAAGAGAAGCTATTCATTTTCTCAATCAAATAACAAGGGGAGCAAGGGACAATACCAGTGGACCCATAGACAGCTATTATGATAACAATACAGAACAAAATGAGTAGGTTGTTTTCCCTGCAAGGCCATAGGAATGTATATGACTTGTATGATATAGTTGTCATGACGACATTAGCGAGAGGCAATGCGCCGGGGCATTGCCCCATTTCTAGACACAACATTGCAGATGCATGATGACATTCACTACACTGACCCCCTGGTATTTTGGCCAGCATTACTGTGCTTTATTTATGGCTAGTTATTTGGTTATATACTTTCATCATGAAAATCACAAAGTATATAGCGAAAGAGCAAGTACATCATATGCCACTATTATGTGTGTAACATGTATTCTATGTGATCAAATATGTCATGAAAGCCTCGAGTCATTTTCTTTGCCTCTTAGTGCTGATGTTGGTGAGGGACAGAAAGCTATAGGATATTATATGGAAAAATGTGGAAGGCCAGGGTTGGTATAATAACAATTTAGAAAGCAGGAGACATGGATGCCCGGGGAGAGAAAAATGTGCATATACAGATGGAGTGAGAGAGAAATAACATTCCAAGAAAGATCATATAAAATAACTTCCCCAAGACATTTGTGGAACAGTGATGGTATTGACATAACAATATATTATTGACCCATTAAGGGTCAAGTAGTCTTTTAATGTGCAATGCCATTTGTCGTCGTGATGCATGAACGTCACACTAGTGAGTAAGTTGCCAAGGCTGCATTCATGCATCATGTCGATGACCCATCAGGAGTGTATCAATCACTAAGAGGTACTTGCCAAAGGGCTGCATTCATGCACCATGACTATAAAGAGTATAAGGAGAAATAAAGGACATTATGCATTTAAGTACTATGCTGCTCTTAAAGGGTTAGTGAGGGAGTTGCTGAGCATAATGGACTTAGATCTGCATAGACTTGGATGCTATCTCCCAGTATAATATTCCTTTACAGTGCAAGAAACAACAATCAATTACATCTTCTATTGTACCAAGGCATATATATGCAGTGTGCACCAGACATTCACGGTGTGTTTTCGGAGGGGAAGGGGGGCATGTGTTTGCAGATCCTTAACTGCATCCATTCCCATTTCCACCCCTATGAGAATCACACAGCAAGACACCAAACCAGACACTTGTTTCACAGAGTGTGCCAGAAAAGGAGATAGGGACACATAGTGACACAGAGGTACTTAATGACTTAGTTTAGCACACTAACTATGATGATACAATCAAAGGGGAATGTGAAGTAATAAAATAATGCCTAATGGGATTAATATTAGGGCCTTGGATTTAACATCATTCTCGGTGAGGGCATAGCCTAGTACCTTTTTTTTGCCTATTATTCTTCTTCATAGATTAAATAAGTTCTGCTTTGAAACCTATATAGATGTGTGTTTATGTACCTATACTATTGGCATCTTTTTTAGTTGCCTCATCTGATTACAATGCCATTCATACTCAATTCCCAATTATGATGCACCATATGTGAGAAGGCTACTTTACAATGGGTTTTTCATCTAGGTAGATGCCTACACAACTTTGATGTGGAGGGGATATACAGAACATGACAAGGAAATCCCATTAGAGCGTTATTACATGTACCTTGACCTAAATGTCACATCCACTAAGATATTTGCTCCTGTGACACATTGACATTTTGTCAGGCGTATCGTTTATATGCAGTATTTTAGCGGTTGCTTGTTGTATACAAATATGAACCCAGATAAATATTGATAATACATTGATCTACATGGTGACCAGGGATAGCTTGGTGATAAGAGGAGGCATCAACACCCATAGTCTGGGGCATAGAAGAGCATGGCAGAGTTAAGTGTGACAAATGTTAGTATGCTGCTCCCTGGGGGCTCATGCAGAGCTGAAGCTCCCAGGTCTTGAGCCAACCACCAAATGGTCCCAAAGCAGTCTTGAACTCCCAGGCCAACGCCACTCCCAGTACCCTCCACTATGAACGCAGTATCAGAGCACTAGCCGAGGCTGGTCCCAAAGCTATTAGATATGAGGAAGAATGTAAGTGTAACATATGAATATTAAAGGAAAATTCATGATTTTATTATGGATCTCTGTTATATTACAGCCTTTCCAGACTGCTCTTTATGGAAATGCCATTATGGAAGGGGCTTTTTATCATTTGTTTATACGTACTAAATCTTTACATCAGCTCAAACTAGACCATGCTAGCCCTCTTACACCCTCCCTACTATACCTTAAGCTTATAAAACATTTACCTCAGTGGAACTCCACATAGAGAGAATGCTCAAGACGACTGCGATCTGTTGCTGGCAACATCCTACCTGTAACGCATACGCCCACCTCTTCCCAGCCTACATTATCCACCTACTGCCACACTCACACAGGATTGCCAAAAAACAGCCACCTTTGTTCTTCCCTTTTATGAATTGGATACATCCCCTTTTTCTATGGTGTGCCTGTTCTTTTTACTCTTAGAAAAGACACAATTAAGAGTTCCCCTTCCCTGCCTCCTATACACTATGGCACAAACTCGGTATGGAGTAGAGGATGGTTCATTTGAGAAATATATCCATGTGATTAACCCCATAATTACTGTAATCACCCCGTCTTGTCTCACTTTTGTAATAGATGACCTCTGAAATGGGACCTTTGTGACTTCAATTACCTTGATATGAATCTAATGAAAGATTAGGCATATTAATCCCTACTTCCTATATACATTACCTGAAGCTTCGTCCTACTTTCTACTTTTTCTTTCTACCCCTTTCTACCCCTTTCTACCCCTTTTCCCCCTGTGAGTCCATTACAGCTGTAACACTCCCTTCCACATAGTTATAAGCACATGTATGATATATATATATATATATATATATATATATATATATATATATATATATATATATTCCCTATATATATATATATATATATATATATATATATATATATATATATATATATATATATATATAATATATATATATATATATATACTACTATCTATAGAATTGTCTGGTCTGGTCTAATATCTCCATTGACAAGAATCACATTAATCAGATAGGGAATGGAAAGGGAATGAGAACTGAGGTTCTTGGATAGGGATGAAAGACCTGGCGATGCCCCCCCCCCCCGTCCCTACAAGCCCAAAACATCTAGCCAGCCCACACATAAACCTTCATTATTCATCTCTGTTATGCAGTGGATTCTCTTTTGTCTCCAGTATACCTGTGCATCTAAAATCCATATGTTCTCCCTTCATTTAAACCTGCAAAGAAAGTTAAACTTCTCTCTTTATACTATAGTGTTGATATGAATTCCCAATAACTTAGCAACATGTGTGCAGATTCTCCTTATAATGAATTATTCATCTAGGTAGACACCTTCAGAACTCTGATGTTGAGGGAAAATACGGCACATGACAAGGAACTTCCACAGGCATGCCAGTACCTTGACCAAAATGTCAGATCCACTGAGATATTTGCCCCTGCGACCTATTGGCATTTTGTCAGGCCTCTAGCCTATAAGCAGTTTAAACCCTATTGTATACCCAGCAGTGTATTGGTTGCCTGTTGTATCCAAATATTAATACATATATTACTCTACTCAGGTTGACCATGGTTGTCTTGGTGATAAGAGGAGACATCAACACCCATAGTCTGGGGCACAGAGAGTTATTAAAGTGTGACAAATGTTGGCAAACTGCTCCCTGGGGTCCTGTAGCCATAGATTATTAGGCCAACAGATACCATAATGCAGGTGTATCGTCAATGAATATTCCAGAGAAATTCGGTTTTTACCTTTGTTAAGCCAGGAAACATAGAAATGGCCTTTCAGCTTTAAGGTCATCTTTATGTAAATGCCTTTGTGAGATAGTTGTGTATAGGACTCAGTTCAGTAATACTCCAAAAGCAGCATCTCTCATTATATTATGACATACATAATTATCTTAAACCGTGACATACACCTCACTTTCCCTGAAGATGTGAAGATACTGGTTAAAGTCTCAATGTGGTGCATTGTTACTGCTGAGGTAGTGAGTCATAAAGTTGTGTAAGGGGAGTAGACGGTAATATTTACCCCGTTTTGTCATGCACAAGCATGTGATATATGCCATCAGTGTGCTGTAGGGTTGGAGCCTCCTGCATCTTACTAAGAGCTCAGACTTGTAGCTGGCAATGCTTTAAGGCAACATGGCCCCACCCCGCCTAAAACATCTTGCCACAGCGACAGTCCACAGAAAAACCTTCTTTATTCTTCACAGTTATATAGTGAATGGATTCTCTTTTGTTTGTAGTATACCTGTGCATCTAAAATCCATACATAATTATACTCACCACATTTAAGCCTTCCGTGGGCTGTATCTACATTCACTATGGTACTTATCTTAGCACACAGCTCTTATATGAGACGAAAGTCCAATTTAGAAGGAAATTAATTCAGCTTGATTATCCTGTAGTCAATTAAATCAGCTCTGAATATTCCCTTTACTAATAGCCAACCATGCAATTAGGACCTATGATATAGGCTTACTAATTAGCCGCGTATAATGGCATGGTCATTTGCAATTTCTTTTCATACCCTCCTCCCCAGACAGGTTCAAATTGATCCCGGTCTAACCCTGTTAATTATAGTAATGTGCTGGCCTTTTCTCTATAAACTGATGAATTCAAAAAAGGGAAACATAGAAAAAAGAAGTCAGCTTACTGGTATACCTCTAGCCACTAATTACTCATTACTATCCTCGTTGCTATCCTTTGATATTCACCTTTGTATTTTGGATGAGCAGACTAAAGCTGTGAAAGAGATAATCCCTCCCTCAAGGCAAAGACAATGGCTCTCAGGAGAGAATTGGTTTGCACTCAATCACGTAGTATCATATGACAAAAACATCAGAGGATATATGGAGATATATATAGAAGGGTAAATGGCATGCATACAACAGAACGATAGGCTCCTCATGTGATGCGGAGTGGGTGTCATAAACATTATTTATACTGACTGTCTGCATTAGTACATCTTAGGGTTAATACTGTATCAGGATCAATCTATCTGAATGTCTTTTCACGATGTAATGTCGTGACTAGGGTACTACTGCTGTACATATAGCTATTCACAGTGACCCATAGACTATTAAATATATTAAACGTTCATAATTCACCTGTTTAATTTCAACCATTTTTATATATATAGATAATGGCATGAAAAATATTATTATCTGGATTTCATCTTTCATTTGTATGTTTATTCATTTAATCAGGACAAAATATGGAATCTGAAATAGTATACCTGGCATTACTTTGGTCCAGAGTGTTTTAACTTTCCCTATCCCAACAGCATGCTGTCAGAGAGAATTGGTCCACCATGTCCTCCTTACCTAATCATGCCCATATCAAGGGGCATTCATCAGCCTACACTGTAAAAAGTTGGTTGCCATTTTTGTAGGTGCACAGTCGATTCTACTGTATGTGTACATGTGTTTATTGTTGGTAAACAGTAGAATCTACTGTAAATCTGCAGTAGATTCTACTGTAAATCCATTCAACAGTAGATTCTACTGTGTACCTACACTAACTATTTACAGTGTAGCTGTCTCCAGGGCACAGGTTGGTGGTGGTTCACATTGCCCTTATTGCCCCACCTGTTTACAGTGTCTCAGAGGAGCTTGACAAGAGTCTGGGCCTGATGCTGTCCACTTATTGTGTGAAGTGTAATTCCTACCATAGTTTTAGCAGGATAAATATGTATTAGATATTAGTTCTCGGGTAAGTATAGGTAGTGGAGAGTTGGCCCTATTATATTATTTAAAGGAGAAAAGAATTAATCAGATATTCTGTGCCAAGTAAGGGCATCTCAAGCTCAAAACTCATGATCAACATACACTTTCCTAATCAACACTTTGCATTCTATATATAGCTATATATGAAAGAGTAGGTAACATGTTTGGCATCAACAGAACAAGTGCTAATGATTAATCCGGTATACAGTTAGACAAGGCTACCTTCCAATTGACTGTTTGTCTAGTTGTAGAAAGGAGTTTAACTTCTCCTGTAAGGCGTTGTACGTTAAACCCCGGACCAAAATGCACCCAGGTAGATAGCCACAGCCGCCCCTCCATGTGGAGGGATTATGCAGCATACACCCAGGAATGTTAGTGCATTGCTCTTAATGTCAGATCCACTCAAGCATTTGCTCCTGTGACCTATTGGCATCTTGTAAGGCCAACAATATAGAGGCAGTTTCAACTACCATTTTATATAATGTGAAGTAGCTATTGAACCTTGGTATAATTATATACACATGTGAATAAGGGAATAGCGATAGCTAACAAGGTCGACCGTCTTGGCATGGCTAACAAGTAGGAGCTGGGTTAGACATTAAATCTAAATAATGATATATTTAAATGGTGATTTTATCATAGTTTTGACAGTTTCCCTTTGTAATATATCACACCTAAACTGGATAACTGTGGATACACTGGATACAGAGCTAACAAGCAAAGGTATTGACACCGATAGTCTGGGGTATAGATGAGTAGGGGCTGACAAATCCAGAAACTACAATCTTGGCAAAGTGCTCCCTCGGGTACCATGAGGATTTAGGGCCCCTGTAAAGGTCCTAAGACTGCCTCCATGGCCTATAGTTATAGGACACACACGTCAGGATATGGCATATATAGTGCTATCTTCCAGCTGCCCTTCACTGAAATGTCGTTGAAAAATATATTTCAAATGGCAGTATTAAACCAACAGCATGCAGGCCCCCATACCTATACAAACCTGCACACCCTGGCAGCAGATCACGCCCGGCACAGTTCATCCCTCCTCCCCATACCCTATACTTAGCCTCCTCTACCCCATCCTTTCTATATGGAGTCCATTACAGCACTAAAACTCCCTTCCACACCGTTCACCACAATCGTGTTATGGCTATCACTTTACATTACCTGCTGCAAATCCCCACTGCTCCTGCACGGTTCCCCTTTGTGGTATTATCAGGCTACATATGTATATAGATGCACATTGGGGGCACTTTCACCTAAGTGCGTTTCACGGCTCAACTTCATATATTCCCCCAGAGGGACACCCCAAACTCCACAAGCAGCATGCAAATTTCTGTATTGGCTTTCCTTTTTCCTAACATACTGATTAAAGTCTACGTATGGTGAATGAATAATATATTTCCACTTATCCTGAGTGTTTTGTCAGTGTTAGGGCCAGGCAGAATGGTCCCTACTTACAGAGGGTAAATCTACAGCCATCATTGCTGCTGCTGAAGGAGTCAGTAATAAACTTGTGTATGGGGAGGAGAGGGAACAGTTTAGTACAGTTTACCCCCTTTTATCATGCACAGGCATGTGCTGTGGAACCTTTGTATACTAATACTACAGCCTCTCACGGAAGATGAGGTGTGAAGGGCTTCTTCATACTACTAGGTCAAACCGATTCTCCCATGTAGCATAGGGACATAAGGGGAAAATAGTCCAACAGGAATACGGAGGAAATGTCGCAATACCAGAGGTGTATAATTATTATATGAGGTTATAAAGTAAGGGGGGGGGGATAAGTGATAAACGGAGAATTTTGATATTTTCTGGTTGATCCCACTACATTAGTATTGCACAAAAACAGGCATATATGATAATGATCATAACCTAGTTGCTGTCAACATAGTTAGCCGGCCCTGTCCATTTTCTAGGCACAACAACATTGGACATGTGTGGTGACATTTGCTGACCGGACCTGCTGGTATTTTGGCTGGTCGTATTCCGCATTATCTATGTGTGGATCCTTGGTTGCATGTTTTTTGTTCATTTTGAACCGGTTGTTAGACACGAAGAGGGAAAGTGTAAAAGATGAGTGAAATAGGACTGTCTCTACTCTGTTTTATGGTTAGGGAGTGGTCATTTATTTTTAAAGGCATTGTTGTGGCGGGGTATTTGGGGCGGGGGAAGGGGACAAGAAGGAGTTGGACGCCTTCAGAGAGGGAGACCAAAAAGATTTCCAAGGACCCTTCTTCAAGGAGGGCGACTAAAAACTAAAAGATTTAACCACTTCTTAGCAAAAAAGCGAGAATCTCAATTTTGTTAAATGGGTCGGCCATGATCAATTTGAACCCATTTGGGGAGGGGGGTTGAAAAAAAGAACCCCTCCTCCGGGGGGGGGGGGGGACTGGATAATAATTGGCACGCTGAGCGGAAGGTATCAGGTGGTAACCTTAATACCCCCAATACTATTGTGGGGTATGTGCAAATAATACCTTTTCATTTCTGACTGAGCCGATGAACAAAAGACATCTGAACTAAAAAGATCCAAGGCATGATCCGACAGTTGAACAATCCCTACTGTACAAGAAGTGTTGTTTTTAAATGCCTATTGCAATGTGAAACAGTAGCTTATTCTATCTACTTAAGAGCAGTGTGCTTCTATGTTCACTGAATCCATTCCATATATACCCTCTTTTGAGACATCCAAATGCAGCATTCCCGCAGGATCACATGTATCCTGTTTCAAAGACATAATAGAATGCAAAGAAAGAAAAAGAGGGAAGAGAATGGAATATTTCATGTATTCATACTGATAATGATGTACTCATGTAAGATTGAAAAAGATGCCATGCCATTTTTGTCTAGATATGCCAAATATACAAAGGTTCCTTTGCATGGTATGTAGATGTTACCCTGAGCTCTTGCCCCCAGTCATTATGTCCTTACCCCACCCCCATTCTGCAGCAGAGAAATGATCAAAAGACCTCTCTGCAAAGTACAATCTACAGCAGAGGCATTCAGTATTCTTTCACATTCTTGATCATGAATCATATCAAAAGTACTGCATTTATAGCTTTTTTTTAAAGATATGTAAGGGATAAATTAAAGATAATGGCGGTTGTTATATCTCAATTAATATCTTCAGCTTCCCTTAAAACCGTTTTCTGTCAGGTGATCAAAAAGATTACAACCCAGTCAAAGATGGCACCCGATCAAAGATGTTCACATTGGCCCGAGCTGGTGAGACACAGCCGTAATTAACCTCCCTGTAGCGCCATCTTCCAGTACAGAATGCCCCGCCCCATCCCTTGTCTCCGTCTAACGGCCGCTGTCTGTTTACATTGCAGTATCTCTGGGTCCCAGTCACGTGGTGGGCGCCGTTCTGGCTGTCGCCTCATTGGTGCTTATGGTCGGCGCATGCGCACTCAACATGCTGTGTTTACACCGCCGTCTGATAGCCATCATGGCCTCGCTCATCGCTCTAACCTTCACTTCCGGTAAGGCACTAAATCTACATTTTCTCATGTTTGGAGAAATATTGCCATATATTATGTAATGTGAAAAAGGGGTAATGTGATTATCATTTGAAACATGGCGTGCTCTGAAAGTCTAAACACCTATGGTAAAATGCTAACTACTGAACACCCTTGGAGGTCCATGGTGATGGTGACCTGGGAGATCACCCTGCTGCTCACTATAGGTGGTCATATATGTGATCATGCAGGGTAATCATGGTAATCACCCCCCAGCCAGCATTGGTCCCTGGGGCCCATATGTGTTTTACTTGGGCCAGCTGGGCTTGCCCATATCTGGGTTAGGGTCCTTTTTGTCCAGGGCTACCAGTGGGAGCCCAGATGGGCCAGCCCGGGAAAACCTTTTTTTCCAAAAATACGTTGTAAATATTTCAAAACATGCTGACATCTGATTTTCCTCCAGAAATCACCATTAATTTTTATTGTACACTTTTATAGAATATATATAATCTGGGCTCGAGCTGGGCACTTTGAATCTGGGCCGGCCCACCTGGAATCCCACTGGTAGCCCTGGACAAAAAGGACCATAACCCAGATATGGGCAAATCAGCTTGCCCACGTAAAAACACATGTGGGTCCCACTAAGCAATGTTGGCTGGGCCAGGATGGTCATGGTGATCACCCGGGGTGATCATATCTGATCACCTATACACAACTCTATGTGGACTAATATCTTTTTCTGTGTAACAAGGTACAATGTATCATCTAAACATAATTTCATAATTCCCTACTCCTCCCAACACCAAGACACATGTGAGAGCGTAAGAATGTAGAAGTAAAACGCAATAAAAAAGAATCTAAGTGGGATAGACCCATTATCTCAGTGGCTACAGGATATAGGATCCCTCCTTTGTCGGTGCTATATTCTGCAGACACCCAGACAGGTCTATCCCATATACCTGGACCGGGTGGCGGCAGGCTATAATGTCCTATAATGGGATGTTCACTCCCAGCGCCTACCGCCCCATATACATGCATTGTATTTTTCCTTTTAAGAGGCTCCGTCCATAGATAGCTTTGGATACTCCTCTTACATTCCTGTTGTCTGCAACGCGCCCAGTCCTATAGAATATTGTTAGGGAGTGGTCATTTGTTAACAACATGGGGTGTAGGTTGTGAGATTACAGGCTGATATGTAATTTTCACTTGGGGGAAGGGGAGGGGGGCGTCGGCATAACATTGTGTCCCCCCCCCCCCCAACCCGCCAACAGGTCGAAAATCGGTCTTTTCTGCATAGAAACGAGCTGGGATCTTTTCGCTGAAAACAACTGAAATGCCCCCCACCCCCGGGGAAAACAGGTGAGATGCTTCTCCGATCTCACTCAAGGGGTCGACATGTTTGGCCACCTCCTTGTTGCTAAACATGATGGCTCCCTTAATGCCTGTGAACAGACTGCACTTGCCGCTTCACCCTGCAGCCTGGATATAATGTGTTCATCTCAGCTTGTAGACCTGTTCCCACGTATGTCATACACAAGCCATGCGTCTCCCAATACTAAGGACATACAGAGCATCCCAGGCCCCTGCTTGCACTCTGTATCAAAAGGGGTCATCTGCGTTCTCATTCTGCAAATATACTTCATTATACAAGAGATATGGGGTAGAAAAACACCCCCTTTTTTCAGAGAAATACAGATGTTTAGAGGCATTAAGATTATTCCATTATCCCATTATTCCATTATCCCATTATTCTAGAAAACAGAAAGTTAGCTCAGTCTGATCAAGAACGAAAAAAACAACTGACTAGCTTGGGTGTAAAGACGCCTCTGCACAGGTTCCTTGACATGATCCCTTATTCTAAAATCAAAGGATATTGGAAACTTTATTTTGCGCAGAACGCAGCTGACGTCCTCTTTAGCTGCTAAGTGCAGGGGCCGGGACCCCATCACTCTGACCAACAGTGGCCATCCATACACAAGTACAACATCTCTGTATGAAAGCCAACATTCCCCTCTTTTTTTCCTATGGGAAACCAGCGAAATCCTGCCGCCTGCTTGGACGTGGGTAGGTTTCTGGGAAGACCTAGATCGGCAAGTAACCATGGTAACTGGATTATCCCTTTAAGGGTTGCGGAGTGCTTAAATGCATCATGTCAGAGGTCGTCATTATAATGAATGCAGTCTTAGAGAGCTACTCGCCATAACCGCATGCATGCATCATGACAGCTCTCTGGGAGAACACAAAGGGATCATCATAATGCAGCCCTGGTGAGTTACTGGCCAGGGCTGCATCCATGCTTCATGACGACAAAAAGCATAGCACATTAAAGCACCATGCGGCCCTTAAAGGTTTAGTGTTGGATGAGCGAGTGTGCGACGACGAATCACGCAGCAGACGACAATTCGTCTTTTGGCGGGAGATGAGTCGGTAATGTACTTACCCGGGCCGCCAGCTGTCAGCAGCTGCGGCACCGCGCTGCGGGCCATTTGGCTACAGTTACATCACAATTGCCCATGGTTTGTCTGATGGTGGGGTTTCTTAATAGGAAATGCATTTTTCTACACCAGTTATGGCTGAGGTTCTTCTAAATATCAAGCATGTTCTGTGGAATTCACTGACGTATTTATAGACACAGGAAATTTTGCAATTGGTTGTCTAATGTGGGTCATACATAATTAGCACAGAAATGGAGAACTATAACATAAAGAACTATATTGTATACTAAAATTATTTTAAAGTCTTCCATATCTATTGCATTTTCTAATAAAACATTTCTGTACAAAAGTGTTGCATCTGTAACATTTTAAATGATAGAACAAGATCTTACACTTCAGTTTTTACCCATGCAGACGACTAATGGGTCTCTTCAGTTTCAGGACTGCCATGTATTACCTACCCTTTGTACTGAACACCTACTGCTCAGGAACAGGACCACCCCATTAGTTAGAATCAATACAAAACGGACTACCCCCTTCTCAACTACCATTGCGATTAGAATGCATTGGCTTAAAAGCACTTAGTATAAAGGAAACACTCAACACAGTACTTTCCCTATCAGAGCTACAATAAATGAAATAATGGTTATCACACTTTGGAGTAAGGCACTTGCTATATGCCCCTTCTACCAAATTTACCTTGGGGCTATGCCCTTTTGCATCATCCACACCTTCTGTTCCTGGTTACCATGGCAACCGACACCTTATCCCTATCCTCCTCCAGCGCCCCCTGCTCCCTGTGCATTCTGCATACGTCCTCCAGGTTGTGAGAGGGGTCCTACACTTAGGGCTGATCCTCCAGTGTAGAACAGGGGAAATTTAATGACCTTTCAGAGTGCCAACCTGTGTCCTTCAGCCTTTCCACTCTCCCAACCTTACAACTGACTGCTCTCAAGCCACCTACCCGTCATGTCTATTCTATATTTTAAGAGCAGTCCATTTAGGTACCATCCCCACATATAACAAGTGTGCCAGTTTGCAATCATCAACCCAGACAACTATTGCTCTGTAAATCTATGTTGTGATATGAAGTGTTAAAGTAACAATGCTATTGCATTTTCATAAGGATCTGGTTCATGCAAAAAAATATAAAGGGAATACTGCAGGATTTAATGATCTTGTGAATTTCCAATATGCATAGGTTTTGTTAGTGCATTAGACTGCTCACCCTGGCCTTAATCTGATTTGTGAACATCTGGTGAGTATGGAAGCCAAACATAATCTTAGCTGTGCCTCAGGCTATTCTTTATAGTAGTGGTTCTTACCCTGATTCCAAAATCACAAATCACAAAAGGTATGTGACATTTGGTGCAGCTTTTGCAGCACTAAAAATAACAAAACCACCAGGGAGTGACACATTGATAAAGAGGTTGCCTCTGGCCAACATTATATTACAATATATTAGACTACAGACCTTTGAAGAGTTACATGTGGAAGGAGTGTGTGATTGGTGGAAGGATTATATTACTGTTTCTGTACAACAAAAGACTACAACAGAAAAGATTATTCATTACTTCCTTTTGATCTTAAATGAAATGTAGGGATCAGTTCTTGCCAAGGTCCTTCAGTGTCTGTAGACCTAATTAAGGAACTGTAGACCAATGCAGCAAGAAAAGGTGAATTGTGCAGAATGTCTTTGTGCTTCTGCTTACAACAATGGAAGTATGAAATTACTAATCTGTGATCTAATACACAATATCCAAAGGAAAACTACCTTGTTAACCTGCGGATATAAGATGTTTATACATTTACAAACTACAGACTGTATTATGAGAAATTGCATAAAACCAGCGTAAATCCTGTTAGGAATGGAACGGGGAAGTTTTCTCTTGTCATACAGATGTCAAAAGTTTAATGGCACGTTCCACTTGTAATTTGATATATTCCCATGCAGAATATTGATGCGTCATATCAACAATATAATATAGCTATGAAATATACCAGAGCAGAAATATTGTATATTGAAAGGTTGGAAATACCATTGGAGACTAGTAGGGTGTCTCCCATCAACAGCGTCCTGACTATGTAAGTGGGGAGGTGGAGGTGGGTTGACCTCCCAGCACCTCCCACCCACCCTGTTCCCTCCCTGTCTAATCCCTGACCAGCCCCCCTGACCCGCTACCAGAGGGCTGGGTATCAGGCAGATTTAATATCCCCATACTGCTGTACGTTAGCAAGTAAGTGTGTTCCCACTGTGATGCCTAGATATTCTGTATCTCTATAGTAATCATATAATCTGTGAAAAAAGCCCCTAGTGCAGGGTGCACTAAGTTCCCTTTTCCCAGTGAAGGTCACAATTATGTAGTTGATGAGGTTTTGCTACCCTATGTAGCACTAATGTGTTAAGCTAAGATTACTAGGAGAATGCAGCCCTGGCAAATAACTTGTAAGTTATGGATAATACTGACCCTACAGTGTTGATAAAATGCTCAAGAGTCAGCATGATGCATGAATGTAGTCCTGTGAGTGATCTCATCAGGGTAGCATTCATGCATCATGATGACAATTGGCATAGCATATGATACCAGTATACGTCCCTTAAAGAGATAATATCTGAGAGATACAGAATGTCCAGGCACCATACGAGGTGTATGTAGGGAGCACCAGTGGGCAGCAGTAGGGTGGGGCGTTATTGAATAAGGCCTCATTGTTATATAGAGTAGGGAGATGACCCCTCCTGTTATTAAATAACGCACTGCTCTTATTCAAACGAGCCACCTATCTGCCCCCAGACCCAGTGAGATATGTATACAAAGCCTGCCCCCTATGTATAAAGTTACCAGATATTATATTGCGCACATGAATAGAATTGGATTCCTGTGCAAAATAGACTTTCATAATTATATTGAAAAGTAACATAGAAAATTGATGTACTTGTAACTAGTCCTCGAAATACATACATAAAATGCCTCTCACCTTACTCTACCATGCTAATGTAGGTATGTGGCTGAACATATATTTATGTCGGGCATAACTTCCATTGGGGAAGTTATTCCCATATTAGTGACATACCAGTGCCACCTAGTGCCTCCTACCGGCACCAGCCGTGGAACTCTTCTCCAGGGGAGGGGAGGTACCAGCAGCAAGCAAGCAGGCAGCAAGGCCAGCAGCAGGCCAGCAGAGACTTTGATTTAGAATTTCGGTCAAAATTCGGTCAAAATGACTATCTGCTTTTGCGGAACAGAGTACCATGGCAACAGGAATTCCTGCCCCAACTGCAATGCCCCAAACCCGGACAAGGGAACCCCCAGGAAGGTGTTACAGGGACAGGACCAGCCTGCACCGGCACAGGATGGCCATGGCGGCCCCCAGGGCCGGCAGGAGACCGGCCAGGGCAGCTCTGCCTCGCCGGCACCCCCGGGCGGTACGGCCCGCCAACACAGCGAGGAGGCCGCGGAGTACGGTGCGGCCCGGGAAGTAGAGCTCCAGCAAGCTTTAGACCGGCTCGAAACATTGACAATAAAGGAAAAGGCTAGAGAGGAGGAGCTTAAGCGGACACAGAGGCTGAAGGAAGCGGAGATGGAGCTGGCATCTTTAAGAGCAGCGAATAACCGGATAGAAAGGGATACGAAATTCGCAGAGTCCGCATTCCGCGGTGTTGTTGAGGCCGTGGAGGGCGCAGACGGATTGCAGCGGTCGGCGGACGCCCGCGGAACAGCCTTATACTACGCGGACCAAGGCACCAGCGGCCATAACCTGACGGCAATACCCGGGGAAGACTTCGACCGAGGTTTTCCGTCTCTGTCCGCGAAGCAGCAGCTCGACGCGCATGCGCCGACCAATATGGCCGTCCCCGGCTTCCGCCCAGACGAAAACAAAGCCAACGAAGTCGCTTTTTCGCAGTTTTTGAGCGAACGAAAGCGAATTAAGGCTCAAAAGTTGTCGCAATCGAAAGAGCATGGTCGATTACCCCCCTCCCAGCCCTCAAAGCCGTCGCAAATGTCGCAGGAAGGTTGGTTGGGGAACTTTTGTGAGAATGGCCAGCCTCCACATACCTCGGCGCCGACATCGTCTTTGAGCGCGGGGGGTGCGCTTCATCCCGGGGGGCCGGGCGGCTCCACGCTTCATCACGGACACCCGGGGAGCTTCACGCTTCATCATGGTACAGGTCAGTCTGGCAGTTTTAACCAATCAGGGGGTGTGTGTAGGTCTGCTGGGGCCACAACACCCTCTCAACTGTCTGATCCTACCATTGAGGGGAAGCATGGACACACCCAACAGCAACAGTGCCTACAACAGGAGCAGTATCAACAGCAGGTGTTGGGGCAGCATCAACAGCAGCAGCAGCAACAGCAGGAGGATACAGACCCCTCCTATGCAGAATTTCTGCTGTGGAGACAGCAGCAACAGTGGGCTGGGTTGGCAGGGGATGTGACCCCTTCTGCCCAGTCTACTCAACAAAATCAGCAAACACTACAACAACATCTACAGCAACAGCGGGGCCAACACGGGTCCAACGTGCATCAACAGCAGCAATCCTACACCTCAGGCCAACCCCTCTCCGCGACACCCCCACCAGGTTTTTCTAGTCTGCCATCAGCAGGTGGGCTAGGCATAAATCTGGGGGCGAGCCACACCCTGCACACTGGGCTGGCCACGGCGGGGTTGGGCTTCGGCAACATGGGCCTACAGTCGGGTGATGTTGATGGCCTCTTCAGAAACGTCGCGTCAGGTAAGTCAGCTGTGGAGGGTGATATCCTGGCCTCTCTACATGCAGCTAATGAGGCTAGCATGAGGAAACGGTCCAAGCTGTGGATCAGGCCAGACTACCACCTCCCAGCTGACAAAGACTACAGCGAAATGTCATATAGGGAATTAATTTACGGGATGATTAATGTCACGCAGGCCCTGATCATAGCCGATCATCCCGACTTGAGCCCCTTGTCATACCTAGATCACATGAAATTCATCGCCCTGAAGGAGATAAAACCCACCTATTGCATGAAGGCCATATGCCAGTATGATAGAGAGGTGACCGACAAGGTGCTGAAAAAGCAGATCCCCAAGTTTGCCGCGGCTGACCACGGCGCGATGGCAAACAACATGGGTATGGACAAGACTCTGGCCTACGTAAAGATGCAACAGGAGATGGCAAAGCAGATGTCCCTTCTAAACAAGGCCCCGGGCAAGCCACCAGCTAGGCCGTCAAGTCAGGGAAAATTCAGGATCGACTGCCCTGACCACCTGTGCAAGCGGTTCAACTTCACGGCGTGCGATTGGACATTATGCAGGAAGCAACACTCGTGTGCGGTCTGCGGTGGCCCGCACGGGGCTCGGGGATGCGCACACAACCCCTACAACCAAGGGGGGCAGCCTCAGAGCCAGGGTAGCTTCCAGGGTCAGCAGCATCCATACTATGGCCAGCAAACCCAGAACTACGGCCAACAGGGGGGCCAACAGCGTAACGCGTGAGGCACGGACGAGCACGACTCCGCGGACTACGAAGCGGATGTCGGTACCTCATGTATGGAAGACATTCACTCTCATACATGTGAAGAGCTAATATGCACAAGTAGTATAGATGACCTACTAGACATTTATAAAGGTTATATCCCTCTATGGGACATTAGCTGCAGACACAGGGTTCAGGGGGTCGTGTCGCAGTTGAAGCCAGCAGGCTGGAGGGACATGTTGTTGGGGCATGGTGTCATAGATGAGGATTGTCACTTTATATTAGATGGTGTCCTACATGGGTTCAAGATGGTGGACCCCCATGCACGGGTAGACAGTTATGAGGTAAAAAACTATTCGTCAGCTTCGGTAGATAATTTTGACTTTATTGATAAGCTCTTGAAAGATGAGCTGGGCTGCGGGAAACTCAGCGTGTCGCGAGAGAAGCCGACATGTGTGCACGCCTTGGGTGCTGTTCCCAAGGCTACCGGGGGTTTCAGGCCCATCACCGATGCAAGCAGGCCCGACGGACTGTCCATTAATTCCCATATGTCCGCCACTTTTCAACACTTCAAGTTTGCTAGACTAGACGACGTGTGCGAGGTTCTCCGTCCGTCGTACTACATGGCGGTGACTGATATTGCTTCGGCGTACCGCTCGGTACTCATCAGACCCGAGGACCGGAATTATCAGGGTTTGAAGTGGAAGTTGGACGGGTCTGACACCTACATGGTGGACAATTGTATTTGTTTTGGCACAAGAGCGGCTCCTTTTATTTTTAATAGACTCACGGATGCCGTTACCAGGTACATGCGCCGTCAGGGCCACATGTGTTTCAATTACCTGGATGATTTCCTATTATTAGCCGCTAGCGAGAGGCAATGCACGGTATCCCAACGTGTCCTCCATGAGCTACTCAGGCAATTAGGATTTTACATAGCTTACAAGAAGGTGTCTTCCCCGTCAAGGATACAGCGTTACTTGGGCATAGAAATAGACAGTATCGATATGAAACTGAGACTGCCGGGGGATAAGCTACAAAAGTTGGAGCAAGAGCTATCGTTTTTTCACGGTCGCCGTCAGGCAACGCGAAAGCAACTGCAAAAACTGTGTGGCATTCTATCTCATTGTTCGTCTGTCGTTAAAGGCGGCAGGACATTCTCTCAGCGGGTGATCAAGATGCTGAGTGGTTTTCCAGCGAACAAGAGGTACATAACTCTAAGTAAAGGGTTCAAGAAAGACTTGGTATGGTGGCAGGGCTTCTCCAGATGGTTCAACGGGGAGGCTCGCATCATCGACCCAGATAGCAAGAAGGAGTTAACTCTAGCTATGGATGCCTCAGGGAGAGGCTATGGGGTCGTGTTCGAACAAGACTGGCTCGCGGGTGCCTGGGAAGGTCCTCTTAGTAGCAGGGAGGACAGGCACGGCCACTTTTGTTCCGAGCCGGACATGAAGATCCCCGCGAATATTAATATACAGGAGTTCTACCCTCTTATAGAAGCTCTATGGAGATGGGGCCCCTCCATGACAGACAGCAGAGTAGTTGTGTTCTCAGATAACACACAGGTGGTTTCCGCGATTAACACGGGCCGTAGCGAGAATGACACAACTATGATTATCCTTAGAAGGGTCTTTTGGCTATCTGTCATTTATAATTGTCATATCACAGCAACTCATATTCCGGGCCGCGTTAATGTGGTCGCAGACGCCCTATCCAGATTATTATTCGATAACAGCAAATTCCCTGATTCCCTGTGTTGCAGGGGCAAACCAGAGATGCATGCTCCTGGACCGGATGGCGGCAGAGGCGAGAGCCCACGTCTGGTCCCCCGCCACCTGGCGCACCAAAGCCTCGCAGTGGAAGCGCTTCATAACATTCTGCACATGGCTCGGGGTCAAGGTGCTACCAACGGATAGCCGTACCATGTCACGCTACATAATGTTTCTCTCGGACAGCCTCAAATTTAGCACTATAGACAATTACGTTAGCGGTGTCATCAGTCTGAACAAATATTTTGGGTACGATGTGCAATTTATTAGGCAGGACTTTGCCTTTAGTGCAACGCTGAGGGGACTCCGCCGGATGCTGGGCGACCCGACACCGACCAGGGTGACGGTCACGGTGTCCGATCTACTCGCCATGTACCGCCTAGTAAACTTCAAAAATCATAATGACTGTGTAATGTGGGCTTGTCTGGTCACCAGCTTTCGCTCGTTACTGCGGAAGAGCAACCTCGTACCAGCGACCTTCAAGGACACAACCGGCCACTTCATGCGACGAAGCTCGGTCAGGTTTTACCCCTGGGGGGTGATGCTACGCATTAGCAGTTCAAAGACTATACAGTTTGGCCAGCGGGAGCACCTGGTGCCCATCACCTACACCACCGACTCTCCACTGTGCGCCGCCTCCTTGTTAAGGCGTCACCTCTCGGATTCTCCGGCTGACCCCTCCGCTCCCCTCTTCCTGGTTAGGAGAGGCTCCGACCAAGTACCGCTGACGTACCCCCCGTTGCTCAAGTTCCTCAAGGGGCTGATTGTGGGCATCGGGATGAACCCGGAACGTGCGGGGGTACACAGCATGCGGAGAGCGGGGGCGGCTTTCTTCCACCAGTCGGGCATCCCCCTGGAGGACATAAGGCAGGTGGGCGACTGGGCCTCCCTAACCGCACATACATAATACATACATAAAATGCCTCTCACCTTACTCTACCATGCTAATGTAGGTATGTGGCTGAACATATATTTATATCTACTAGATCTACTCTATATTTCATCTATACATGTATCACTCTTGCTGATAAAAATAGAAACATGGGCACAGCTGTGCAGGGATTTGCTCATGCATTAAACATTAACACATTGCCCTTAGGTATGTCTGTAGAGAGTCTATAAGGTTTGTTCAGAGCATCACCTAGAGTCCTGCCACAAAGGTCTTCCTAGGAACAGATAAGCTGGCAAAGTGACAGATTGGGGCAGCTGTGAAAGCATCTTAACATCCTAAGATGGGAGACAACACATGGCTCTAATAATCACAGAGGCAGCTTGAATTCTATAAAAAAAACTTACAGGGGAGATTGGCATTCCAGAAATCAAATCTGGCTTTTATAGACTGACAAGAACATTACACTTTTGTTGAGAAAAAGAAAAAGAAGTCATGAGTTAGAAAGGTAAATACAATTTAGAATAGCATCAACACGGGAGGCTTTCTTTAATAATTAAGCGAAGCTTTAATACTGTTTTGCATGCTCTACAATTTGACAGCAAGGACTTGCAGATAGATAATCTTGTATTAATAAGCAGCACCTGCAATAGTGCCAGAAGGTGTTAATCTTATTTTTCCAATGCCAACTGGATGACTGCCAACCCATGGTGTGAATTTTCAGGTGAAGTGGAAATCCTAGCTAGTAAAGGTAGTAAGGGATGACTTGCTCTTGTCTTGTTTTATTTGAATCTATCCTCCAAAATTTACTTTAAAGTTATCCTCTGCAGAACTGTCTCCATTTATAAAAGTAATCCATAGCAGTTCATCCTGGGGTAAAATGCAGCCCCACACCCTTAATCTCTATACCCCAATCCCTGTACATAAAACCCTGTATACATATGTTTAGTCTATGATGGTGATGAAGAGTCTGCGTGTGTAAGCTACTAATGCTCTTGTCTTTCCCTCCTGTAGGTGTCCTATTGGTAGCCACTGTTGTGCTCTGGGTGAGCACCCATGCTGACCTGCCCCACCTGGAGCTGTCCTGGGCCACCTACCTGGCCGCCTCGGTGGCTGTCCTGCACCTCAGCACCTCAGTCATTGTCATAGCTGACCTGTTCAGGGCCAGCAGGAAGGGTACCCCCCACCCCTACAGGATGCAGCAAGCCCCCGCCGACGTAGAGGAGGAAGTGGACGAGCTCTTGTAGCACCCCCTGGTGTGGGTCTAGGGAACTAGGGTATTAGAAATATCTTCTATGTACAGTGCTCTGACTAGTGTGGACTTGTTCCTGTAACTGCTGTGTGTACACTGACACCAGCAATCTCGTGAAATCTTGGCTCTGCTCTCGCAACGTAGCTTGTTCCTTGCAAGCTATGGTGTGTGGATGTATGGTCACTGCCTAAATCTTATGAGAAATTCCGAGTTCAGAACTAACATGGCGGTGCATATGAAGAAACCAGATTTATCGCTATAGTGCAGGTGTACAGGTAAAATGAGGAGTATTGATATACTTCTATGATATTTTGTCTTGTCATGGTAAGAGAGGCTTGTTTATCTTTATATGACAGAAGAGAAACAGTCATTATCTATGTATTTTAAAGTTCGTACATCCGATGTCTGGGACAAACAAATAAAGTTCCCTAAAAATGAGTCAGAATATCCACAAATAACACAATTAACTCCCCATCTATTCCATTCCTCTTCGTTCCCTCAGATTTTGCTCTAATTTGATTTTATTGCCCAATATAATTATGGTCATTTTGGAATAAAATCGTGCACGATTTTAATCCCCACCTTGAAGAAACACAGTGAAATACCATGGTTAGACCCCAAGGAACCCACCTTTCGAACTGATACTGCCCATGGATACCATTTTAATGTCCCCAAACCCACAAATAATTTATTTTTTATAGAATATGGCATATCTTAATGTGGAATCTAAAATTTGGATATGCCCACTTTAAGATTTCCCAGAAACAAATGTATGTTCTGTGATATTGATCCACAAACAGTTTAAAATATCCCACAGTTTATTATCACAGTCCTCATAGAGAGAGCCTAGTGTACGATCAGAAGATATTCCAAAACAAATCATCTATAGGAATCTCAGCTCTTCTGAGCAGAGCAGTATTTATGTGATTACAAAGTCCAAATGCTGCATTTCCATTTCGGTATAGGGTACTTAAAATTTGCAAATCAACTGCTTACCATTATTATCCATTAAACATAATAGCTATTCAGTCGTGTTGGGGGGTATAAATTAGATTGCCTCTTGTTTCTCCTACCATTTAAATGCAAATAGAAATAGGCCTACATGTTACAACTGCCCTAGTCTCCTGCATCTACATCGTGTATTGTATATGCTGACGTGTCCTATAAGACTAGGACTCCACTAGGGGGCGCTAAGCTGCAGCCATTTAAATTCATTGTTCTGCCCTATTTTAAAGGCTATCACCCTGAATAACCTAAATGTAACCCGTAACAAATGAAAACAACACTTCTCGTTCAAATTAATCTACAAAGTGTTTTTTATCATCCTGTTGCGTAGCCAAGGGTGTCACCCTAGGGGAATCTGGGCCATGGTCTTAAGCATGATCTTTATTACCCTATTAGTTTTATGGTGCCCTCTCCCAAGATTTCATCACCATCGAGCATGGAGAGATTGACATTACAATAAGGTATATATACTGGGTATATGTCATAATACCTCTGGAGCCTTTTGTACAAGATGATGTCACTTATGTTGATGGAAGATTACAGGAGTAACATATTTTCCAGCTATAAATTCATGAATCACATTATCTCATATATTCCTGATGTTACCATTCACTATAAGGACAATTTCAACAGATAAATGGTAATGTAACAGGAAGTTTCATTAGTATTTCACAAGGAAACATATCTATTCATGTCCCTAGGTGGGACTTGTATAATATTTATACCAAATACATCAATACTGTATTGGGAGCTACACATGCAAGAGTGAGTGAAAAGGCAGATAAAGAAGACGGTTGGATTATCAATAAAACGAGTATTATGATTGGTGATCAAATTCCCATGTACATAACCTTTTTTGTATGTACATGTATTTTATTAGAGGCTAGTTGCTTTGTATATTGCCAATAACGTGGATCAAGGTAATTTGTGTGCTGATCTTGTGATGCCCTGACAAATTATATCGCTCTGAATATAGTCACAAATGATCTTTGTATAACTATGCTTGTGTCTATTAAAGCCAACAATTTGATCTCTGGAGAAAAACTTGATTAACAAATTAATGTTTTTGTTACAGAGAAAACAGAGGAAAGGAAGTATTTACAAAAGTATTGTGACTCTGTTCTAATATTGGCATTTCTATGTATCTACCACGAATGATGTGTATATTTTGCATCTTGTATAATGAGTGACAACTTAGTCCCCAGGATATCGGATACCTTATCCAAGCGCCATTCCAAACGTGTATATATATGTATCCACTCCGTACCAGCTTTGCAGGTCCACTCCCCCCAAAGTTGGGGAATATGGTGCTATGATGTCGGAATTTTCTGCTATTAATTTTGAAATGATAATTAAGATTAAAGTGAAATATGTCCAAATTTTGCAGCCATAGCCCCATACAATAATAGTGCATGTTCAACTTGTATCAAAAGCCAGCCTGGTTCCTGGAGTTTCTATACTTCAATATTGCTATAGACAGTGCACGGGTGATCCTTTCTGGTACCCTATAATCATCCATATACAACCAACCCGTTCAACTGATATAAAGAGAGAGGTTTTATTGTCCTACGCTTTGTATAAATAGCTTTATTGGGCCGCATTTGTATAGTTTGAAAAGTGATACCTGTTTTGGTTGCTAATAGTATTTCCTGAAGCAATGATATACTGTTTTGTGTCCATGATCACATTCTACATAACGCTGCTATCAAAGTTGTTGTACATGATTATATTGGACAAAGTTTGTACTGATTTTCAATATACTTGTGTAAATAAAAAGATATCAAAATCTTTGTTGATGGTATGATAGTTCAATTCACCTCCATAATATATTATCTCCAGTCAAAAGATCAGGCATGGATTATGGACACGTAGATTTCCTGTAAAATAGCTCCAACGGTCTAAATTAGTCCCCCCCCCCCCCCAAAGTGGATGAAAATGTCTGTGATCATCATGCCTTTGCTGGGTGTAGTCTAAAACACGCCTCTGAAGCCTAATATGATAATATTGGACATAGATCCCATCTCTGTAGGTACAACTATTATGTTGATATTGACCCCTCCTCCTTCACCCCATCCATTAGTGGCATACACCTGATGATACCCTCTGTCATGCCGAGCTTGCCTCCCATTAGTGGTCATGTGATTGTGCACTGTCGTCTTGATGATCAACCATCATGGACCTAGTACTAACCTAGGGATATCACATAACATGTTTGTGCATGGACTATGCTACCATGAGAGGAATTATCCCACTAAATGTGTTGATGTTTCTGGATCAAACAGGAATAGTTGCATATGCAACATTCATAATAGAATGAAGTGATAGAAAAAGATCATACACTTAAGTTTTGCCCATCATGCAGATGACTAATGGATCCATTCAGTTTCAGGACTGAAACAGTTGTCATTCATTGCCTACCCTTTATACTCAACACCTGCTGTTCAGGAACCCCATTAGTTAGAATCAATACATCTCAACCATCCCATTGGTTTAGAGCGCATTAGATTGAGGGCACTTAGTATAAAAGAGACACTAAACACAGCTACGATAAATGAAATAGTGCACAGATATCATACTTTGGAGTGTCTGTGGTGAGCCCCATCTACCGGCTTTACCTTGGGACTATGCCTTTTCTCATTATCCACCCCTTTCGTTTCTGGTTACCATGGCAACAGATGTCTCATCCCCATCTTCTCCCAACACCCTCTGATCCCTGTGCATTTTGCATCCATTCCCCAGGTGTGAGAGGGGGGAGGGTTCCTACATCTAGAGCTGCTGCTCTAGTGTGTAACAGGTGAAATTTAATGACCTTTAGAGTGCCAACCCGTGTCCTCCAGCCTTTCCATCCTCCCAGTCTTACAACTGACTGCTTTCCAGCCAGCCACCCATTAGGTCTATTTTATACTTACCATTTAGGTACCATACACAAAGGTGCCAGTTTGGGATCATCAACCCAGACAACTGCTACTGCTCTGTAAGTACAGTATGTGATATAATGTTTTAAAATAGCAATGCCAATGCAATTTCATATCCATGTGATTTAATGTCCCATATATGCATAGCATTTATAAGTGCATTAGTCTGTTCACCCTGACCTTAATCTAGTTTGTGAACATCTGGTTAGTGTGGAAACTGAACGTTATCCTCGCTATGCGCTATGCCCAGACAAGACAACCCCCCAAAGCTGTTGCTGGGTATGTGCCTGTGTAAGGCTAGTATGAGATAGTTCAGTAATTACCTTTAGTGGACATGTACACATTTAGCTAAACAGTGTTCTAAACAGGGAAATAGTACTGACATGCACAGCCCAATTTTTGTGATTTATTACATATTTTTTTACCCTGTTTGGAATGGAGTGTTGAAGCATCACGTTATATCTAGTCATACAGATGTCAAATGCTTCATAGGCACGTTTAACTTGTAATTTGATGCTGAATATTGATGGCTAATATCAACAATATAATCTAGTATGAAATACACCAGAACAAAGATATTGTATATTAAAAGGCTGGAAATATCGTTGGAGACTAGAATGTCTCCTATCGACAGCATTCTCACTATGTAAGTGGGGAGGCGGAGGTGGGTTGACCTGTCTGACCTCTGACCAGCCCCCCTGACCAGCCCCTTGACCTGGCACTGGAGGGTTGGGTATCAGGCAGATTTGATATCCCTATACTGCTCTAAGTAACATTGTTCCCACCGTGATGCCTGGGTATCATGTATATCTCTCATGATCTTAAAACCATCATTTCTCTAGTAATCTTAAAGTAGATTTCACATTTTTGATACAATAAGTGGTGGCATTCCCACTTAATTCCCAAAGAAGGAAAGAGGTTTGGGGACTGAGTTTTGATACCATTGTGCTATGCTCATTGGCATCATGATGCATGAATACAACCCTGGTAAGTAACTTGCCGGTGCTGTATTCATGTATCATACCTAGCCCATGTGGTTAAGGCATTACTAAATGGTCTTTCTGATGCATCAATGCAGTGCCACACTGTGTTAGTTTAATGGGACAAGAAATGCTGCTTTAAAGGTTAAGGATTACAAAAGATACAGAATTTCAAGGCATCACAGTGGGAATGACTGTACAAGGTATCTAGAGGCAGCAGCAGTGGCCGCGGTGGGACGTTATTGAATAAGGCCTCGTTGTTATATGGAGTAGGGAGATGACCCCTCCTGTTATTAAATAACACACTGCTGTTATTTAAACGAGCCACCTACTGGCCCCCATACCAGGTGAGATGTACACAAAGGCTCCACACATACTATGTTACCATTATATTGTATACATGTATTGAATTTGATTCCTGTGCAGCATAGACTTTGATAATATGTTGAATCATTTTTTAATAATCAATATAATAGACTGTGGCTTGCTTTCTTGATATGTGAGACAATGTTACAAAAAGTATGTACAATTATGATGTTACTTGAAATTCCTAAATGCACACTCTTCTTTGAGGTATATACATAATATGAATAGCAGAAATTAGTTTTAGCCATGAATGCCAAGCTCCAACCTCAGCTTTACTATAACACATGCACAATGTGCCTCTTATCCCCCCCCCCTGCTAAGGTATATAGATTAATTCATTTATCTTTGCATCTAATCTATATTCCATCTTCATCTATATATACACTTGCTGATAAAAAGGGAAATACGGGCACCGCTGGGTGAGGATTGGCTCCTGCATTAAACATTTACACATAGCCTTTAGCTATGTCTGGGCTTTGTGTGTCGAACATACAATGCTTGTACCTACAGCACGACCTAGAGTCCTGCCACAGAGTTTTCCTTTTGATACATCAGGGTGGCATAGTTTGAACTGTTTATGTTACATGTATCAAGCCTTAAGTCTTTAAGTCTGAGACAAATGATTTGGTTCCCATGATCAAAGACACAGTTCAGATTCTATAAAACATCACAATACAAGGAGATTGATGTTCCAGGAATGGAATTAGAGGGAAAACACCTATATTGAAAATGATATTAATGGTCAGAATGGAAAATGTAGACTGACACATCTGGCCCGGCATATACCAAGGTAGAATCGGAATGAGATTTGATAGGTAAGGAAATGTTATTCAGTGTGATATATAAACAGTTTTTCTATGTTTTTCTTGATAAGAACACTTGCTATTTTGGATGTTCTCCATTCTGACGTCTATGATTGGCAGACAAATAATCTTATATTTAGCAGCACCTGCATTAATGCCACATGGTGTTTATCTTATTTGACTAATGTCAACTGGCTACCTGACAACAGCAATATTGATAACTGCCTAGCCTATTGTGTAAATATACTGTTTCAACCCATACGTGTATGTTTAAATGATATGCCCTTATATGGAAGCTATGTAACATTCTATCTTGGCCTATCTAGAATTAGCTTCAATAGTCTGCATTTCTAAATTCCAATAAGTATTTCTTGTTATTGTCGTCCTTCACATTCTACATGATGCTGATATACATAACTATATCGGACAAACTTTGCACTAATTTTCAACAACTTTTTAAAAATAGATCTATCAGATGTATAATACCAATTTTGTCAAACTGGAGAATTCATGCCTTGATAACTTAGAAATGAATATTAAAAAAATACAGAACGTAACATACTAGAGGATGCATTAGTTATGGATCGATTGGTATTTAGCTCAAACAGCAAATTAATTAATTATGATGAAATGTCATCATATCATCTCTGTGACATTGCAAGGTAGGTACGACCATTGTGTTGATATTGACACTCCCCCTCCTCCTTCACCCCATCCATTAGTGGAATATACATGTGATGATACCCTCGGCACCGATAGCATTCCTCCCATTAGGGGTCACGTGATTCTGCACCGCCGTGTAGACAACCAACCATCATGGACCTGAGGAATATGATGCCATAAGAAGAATTCTCCCAGAATAGACCCAAAAACTGAGCCTATGTCAGAAGTCGTTGTTAGAGGCTTAATTACTGGTGTATGAAATGAATTACATATTGATGCTCGTACACCTTATGGAAGGACACGAATTTATGACATGTAAAAGGAAAAACATGATGATATTATTAAACATTTGTATAGTAATACATTATACTAATATATATATAATATCTTACTATAATAAAGAGTAATGTTAACAACCCGTACTATTACGTTAAGTCATAGCTTCAAGCCATCTCCTCTGCATTCATTTACTTTATCTTTAATCCTTCTCATACCAGCGTTGTATCATCTCCATTATTTACTCAAAATATTCAACAGGATTTGTCATAATCGCAGACCCTCGGCATTTACAATTTTCAGTATAAATAGATACAATGCAGAATAATATAATACAATCCCAGTGATATGTACATGTATCATATAACTACATAAAAGATACTAAGAATGTTTAATGTCATTTGACTTGCGTATACTCCTTAGCATGAAGCCGCAGTGCAAATTCAGTTCAGGAATGAATTACCCCCGTTAATGTAGGTAGAGTTTGAGAGGAAGGTATATGTTGCATCTACTGAATCAGAATTATAGTGCAAAAGTATGGCCATGTAAAAGTATATACCAATAATAATGCCGCTCAAACTTCATCCTCCCTTCTACACAATGTGAACTTGTAACAAAATTGCATAAAACTGCAAACCAGGTCGATTTATGTACATTGCACCTAGATATGTGGTGTCTTTTAGTCCCATAACGAGTTCGAGTTGCGTTTATGCAGCTAATATTCACATGTCATGGGGCGCTTCTCAGGTTAGTCAAAAGAAGAAAAAAACATATTTAAGCGAAATCATGTCAAAGAACTCATTAAATACACAGAGTATATACAGCTCATTTTGGTTATGGTTTCTATACATAATTATTTTCAAGTCACTGATATATATAGGACGTAGCTTTTATGAAATGTCCAGTAGTAGAATGGTGTTGGACTTGGGCATGCAGGTAGTTCCATGAAGTTTATCCTGCTGTATTGGGCTCTTTGCACATTATATTGACAATTTGTATATTCTGTAGCTTCCATAGGGTGGTGACAAGTCCTGGATGGCCATGATACTACTGCCTTGCTGTTGCTTGTTCCTAATGGCCATGGTATCAGGTATGAATGCATCACCCATCTCCAGCACCTGGACGAAGGTACCCTCCTGGGTGTACACACGTATGGTGGTGTCAGTGTCAACCAGGAACACATAGTCCCCTGTACCAGACATGTGATGGCTTTTAACATTCATCGATTTTACATTGGTACTTCCTAAATCGTACACCTTCAATGTTTCGCCTTTGAGTGAGCACCACAATAAGTCGTCCTTCGTCAGGTAACTCTCTACTATGTTTGTCAGTTGGCTTACCCTTGCTCGCGTACTAACAACTTGTCTGTACTTGTTGTATACAGCAATGTCATAATAGTCAGCTGTTACGATATGTTGTGCATTGATTGCTATCGTGTTTAGGCTCCGCCTGGTTTCTTGCGGCTCCCATTTCTCCTCCGGGTCCCCATTTTCTTTGTAAATAATGAAAAAATCATCCGCTTCAGTTTTGATGAACACTTCTCCATAATCGGAACATTTCATTTCCTCTGACCGATTTGCTAGGATATATGGTTTTTCGAAAACACACCTTTTGTAGGTGGTATCAACTTTAGCGATTATAACTCTAAATGCTGAGTCAACCAGCACTAGTTTGGTCTCTGACAGCCAACACATGCTGTCTATGTAGGGGTAGAAGTCCTGGTAGGGGTCTTCTGCCGCCCATGTGGGGGATTCAGCTTTAGGTATGGTGCAGTTCATCAGGTAGGTAGCTGCAACAAAATACAGAATTGATATTCAGTGTAAGGGTCCCTGAAAAGACATTTCTGGAAACACCAGGATTCGAAACCGGGGCCTCCCATGCTGAAGCGGACGCTTTACCATGCATTGAGATCTCCTTCATCAAAATGTGAGATGTTTCACCTGGCTCAGAAATTGTGTCATCACTATTCCGCTGGCAACATGAGGATGTGTCTCCTTCTGAATACAGGGAATACAGTCATGTCTTTCTTGACCCAGTTTTGTATAAAGCAAATATCTATGTTAGATCATTTATATTATATGGAATGAGAAGGGTTAATAGTCTACAGTGGAAATTGAATAATTCCCAATTATTTATTTCTTTAAAGGCCCACTACATGACCCAAAAGAGGTATGGAATTTGCCAGTTTTAGCAAAGATACCACATATCAAATAATTACTACTTGAGACAAAGAGTCTACTTAATCTGCACTACTTATACCTGTAACATGGGGTAGTGGTACTGTTGTCCCTGCCGTGGTGGTTGTAGTTGTTGTCGGTATTGTTGAACTTGTCTGCATAGTTGTCACTTCTTCTGTAGTCCAGGTTGTTCCTGTGCAATGAAGTCGAGAATTATTCTCTGGAATGGAGCTTCCTCTAGCACTCTCTCTCAGGAAATGTAGTTGTATTTCACTTGATTATTGAAGAAAAATGTGGATACGTGTAGAATGATTATTTTTATATGTATTATGGTGTTACCATATCTAAACTTTAAAAAATACGAATATTTTGATACCTTTAGTGGTGGTGGGCATCGTTGGTTGTGTTGGTGGCGGTGCAGAAGATTGTGTCAGGGTTGCTGCAGTGAAATTATAGTTAATAATGTTTGGATCAATGTCAGTGCCTGGTTCAATGAGGCACCCATTTCTGGATCCTGGATCTGGGTTTCTAATAGGATAATGTTTGAAAATAGTCCTTCTGAATATCCAAATTGCCTTCGATTGATACATCGCATTTTTGAGATATTAAATGGTATTTTTTTAGCCGCATGAAAATTACAATTAGACAGTCAGTCAACAATTAAATTTGGTAAGGCAATTGTTCCAACTTCTAGATTAAAGGATTCTTACAATAGGTGAAATAAAGGTATTTTCTGTAAAGGCTATGCTTATGGTGTAACAAGCATAGTATTTGCTACAAAAGTGGATCTTTATCTTACTTATTCTGACATGACATGACATTTTACATTTTCAATTTACACTTTCAATTTACAGGTTTTGAATTGATCACTTGGAGTCATATATATGGCTTTCAAATTAGTCGGAAAGATGATATCATAGATATCATTTTTCCAAGATGGCTTCATCCAAAACCATGTCCGTTCAGACGATGCAAAGCATTTAGATATAATCAGAAATCTTAAACGGTAACGTCGGCTGACCTACCTGAGAGTATGATGAGTAGGAGTATACCGAATATCAAAACAGCTGCTACTATTGCATACACAACACGGCGAGACAACTTAAAGTTGCAGCGCGGCTCTGACTTTGGCGGTTCAGGTGAAGGTCCTCTAACAATCTGCAATGTTGAAATAATATTTTTTTAGAGAACCAAACAATAACTCTACCCAAACCAGCATCACTTTCTCCATACCACATGTATAAGTAACATTTATGCAGTAGTTAAACCACTGCCAGACCGATGTACGTCGGACATTGGCGACAGTCTAGGCTGATCACAAGTCGGTAGACGAGTGTGCTCAGCCGTGACTAAGCCAATATCCTTAGTACAGGGGTCTGGAGTGGTTTAACTAACTTATGCCACACACTATAATGAGTGTTTTTCTCACCTTTTGTATGTCATATACAGTCAGGCTATTTCTTTTGTTCTGCCGGCCAAGTATTGTATAAATGATGTTAGAGTGTCAGGCCTGTCATCAACGACAGTGAATGTGATTCATGTACTTCATTGTGTGATTATCATAACCAGTTACCCAATTACGTTCCTGGGGCCATAGTTATTGGTTCACATATATTTCAAAGTTGCAAGGAGAGGTATTGTAGTGACTACAATATGATTAAAAAAAGTCACATTGACAACAATGACATGACATTTAAAGCCTTCTTGCCGAATGAATATGCTTATGAAATCACCTATATTATCTACGAGTAAGGTCAGACTATCATACCTGAACTGTAGGCTCATTATTAATAGCAGTGATCTCATCAGGGTCATCATTCTCCCCGGTGCCTTTGTGTGGTCCTTTCTTCTTCTGGTGCATGTAGCGGACTGCGAACGACGGAAGACGTGATTTACGTGAAAATCCCTGAAACGTACAGCATAATCATTATAATATATCTTAGAGACATGGAATCATTACTAATAATGTGTAGGGCGTACATGCTATATCTTACTTTTATTTACATTATGAAAGTACAGATACATCGTGCTACAATTTCTGGGATCAGGGGGATATGCCTTTTACTTCATGTGGAGAAACAAAGCTACTATGCTTTAGTATTAGAATGGCCGTTCTCCACACCCCATGGAGAAACTGATGCTCATTCTCCATGGTGTATTTCCCCATGATAATGTCACTAAAATAGCTATGAAACCAATCTTTAAATGTCGTATTTTAAGATTAATTTATCAATGATTACCTGAAATAAACACAGAGATCCACTCTATATTAAAAAAGTATTAAAATGTACTACCGGATTCGCAGGCCGACTATGAATCTCAGCGTTATGGTGATTTCCTTCGGGTGTCTCAAGTTTGGGGTACAGGGATCCACGAGTAGATGGGGAGATATCGGGGATACCAGTACCAACGACAACCTAGGTATCATTGCATGCATATTTTATTGGCCTATTCATGATAAAATATATTATTGTATCTAGAAATTCTAACTGTCAATGTGTAATTTTACAACTCAATATGTTTGAGTTTATCAAAATTAGAAAGGAAAATATTATATCACATCCTCATTACGAACGCACAAAGAAATAATGTCAACATTGAGTGAATCAAATATTGATTAGATTAACAATGCAGCCCATTATGTACATAACTGTTAACTTAGTATTGATTATTTCTATTCATCAAAGTTAAATTGCTAATGGCCACCGTCCACTTCGGCCGACTAAGCCCATACATTTCATAAATAACTTCGGCCGATGTGAGCTCAGTGGACGGTGGCCATTAACCTGCTTTATCAGTGTTCATGGCGTTATGCCCTTTGTCGTCAATATACATTAATTCATGCATCATGCTGACAAAGAATATAGGACACTAAAGCACTATGCGGCCCTTTAATAATTAGGGGAACTCCTCACCGTTTGTGGCGTGTTCTGCTGCCCCCCTCTGCTCGTAACACTCCCATTGTGGTGTACAGTATCCCCGTCGTTGTTAGGCTGGTAGGCTGCATTGACCTGCCCCGTAGGCGGGTAGGCTGCATTCACATGCCCCATAGGCGGGTAGGCTGCATTGGCCTGCGTCGGGTAGGCTGTATTGACCTGACTTGGGTAGGCTGCATTGCTCTGCCCCGTAGGTTGGTAGCCTGCATTGCTCTGCCCCGTAGGTTGGTAGACTGCATTGCTCTGCCCCGTAGGTTGGTAGCCTGCATTGCTCTGTCCCATAGGTTGGTAGCCTGCATTGCTCTGCCCCGTAGGTTGGTAGCCTGCATTGCTCTGCCCCGTAGGTTGGTAGGCTGCATTGGCCGGCCTCGGGTAGGCTGCATTACCTTGACCTGTAGGCGGGTAGGCTGCATTGCCCTGTCCCGTAGGCTGGTAGGCTGGATTAACCTGCCTTGGATATGCTGCATTAGCCTGCCCAGTAGGCAGGTAGGCTGCCCCGACCTGCCCCGTAGGTGGGTAGGCTGGATTGGCCTGTCCTGTAGGCGGGTAGGCTGCATGGGCCTGCCCTGTAGGCGGGTAGGCTGCCCCCACCTGCCCCGTAGGTCCCATGTGTGACAGAAAGCCTGCATTGAGCATACCCTGACCTGTGATGGTGAAGGGGCCGGAGGGTAGAGGTATGTTGGGGGCTGAGGGGTTGGTACTCTGGGGGTTTGAGACTCCCCCTTTCCCTCCCACCTGCTGATGGTTTGGCACCGCCATTACCTCCAATCTGTATTATAATAGAATTAGAAAGGTCTCTTATGTGTGCATACTTAATGTTATTTTTTTTGCCTCTATTGTTTATATGTCCGTAAACATGTTGAACATGTTGGAATCTGATATTATCATATCACTAAATATTGATTCAATTCACAACTGACAGGCAGCCTTCCATATAGTAGGCAGTTTCATGACACATTTAATGACAATAATGTAATATAATTAAATGAAAAGAACTATGGGAATTTGAGTAAAATATACAGCAGTCCAACATTATAGCACTCCAATGCACTATATGGGTATATATCTAAAACTGGACATCGACATCCATGTATCAGAGTCCTTCTAACAGAAAGCTATATTCAGTCTCATCAAAGTAGAAATCCATAGGTTGCTATATTAAGGAGAAGGCCATGTTCATGCCTATGTGTATGTCTGTGTGGGTGTACATGAGTCTGTGTCGATGAGTGTCTGCATTCATGCTACAGTCATAGGGTGCTTTTAGGCAAATTTCACTTTTTTGAGAATTTGAACTTATTGGTGCCAAATCAGGTGTTTTTAGGCAAATTTCACTTTTTGTGATTTTGAACTTTTTTCTCGCCAAATCAGGTGTTTTTAGGCAAATTTCACTTTTGATTTTGAACTTTTTTCTTGACAAATCAGGTGTTTTTAGGCAAATTTCACTTTTTTGAGATTTTAAACTTTTTTCTCGCCTAATAGGGGGTTTTTAGGCAAATTTCGCTTTTTTGCAATGTTGAACTTTTTTTTCGCCAAAAGCTGCGGAATCTGCCTCCATGCGTGATCCTATTGATGGACTCTGGAAAGACCCATGCATAGTGAAGACCTACATAGTGGACATGAGGTCAAGTTAAAAACTGCAAGTCACTTGTTTTGCAACTTGCACTGAACTGAACCTAATAGCCCTTAACTGGGTTGTCAACAATCAATTAAACTATGACAAAACTCCCTCTATTTCGGAGACCAAATACACTATCAAATGATATATATTTTTTCAAAATAACACCCTGTGTAGAATGGCCCGATACTCAGGAATCCTACTGTGAATAAAAAAAACTCAAATTCGAATTATTAATACCTGAAAATTGAGAAATGCTGATGTTCACGGTTTATGTAGGAAATGTACTAAAAACAGCAAAAAAATGCAACAAAACCCTAAGTTTCTCAAAAACTGTTCAGTAGGATTTTTTCTAACTGAGGTTCCAGTGTTTTCTACCCTCATATTACACATTGGCATGGAGAATATATTGACACCTAGTCAGGATTTTGCGCTAGGAGCAATCTGTGAGGCAAAAAACAGCCAAAATGAGCCACTGGTCTGAAGTATAAAACTGGGCATCGATCACTATAGAGCTACAAAGAGACAGCGAATCGATGTCCAGTAATAAACTAGGGGGCAATTGTTAAGGGTGAGAGTGAGGGTGAGGGGTTAAGCTTTAGGGTTAGGAAGGGTACAGCATAGCTGTAGTGACGTTGAATATTGCTAGGATGATGATAATTCTATGATACAATTAGAATTGCATAGGCACCTAAAGAATTGCATAGGCACCTATAGAATTGCATAGGCACCATTAGAATTGCATAGGCACCTATATAATTGCATAGGCACCATTAGAATTGCATAGACATCTATATAATTCCATAGGCACCAATATAATTGCATAGGCATCATTAGAATTGCATAGACACCTATATAATTGCAAAGGCACCTGAAATTGCATAGGCACTAATGGAATTGCATAGGCACCAATGGATAAACAGAGAATGGAGAACGGGATGAACGGAGAACGGGATAAATGGAGAACGGGATAACCGGAGAACGGGATAAACAGAGAATGGGATCGGGGGTGGGGGCTGGGGGATCGGGGGTGGGGAGATCCGGAGAACGGGAAAATGGAGAACGGGAAAACAGATAATGGATAAACAGAGAAGGGGATAAACAGAAAAGGGGATAAATAGAGAGGGGGATAAGCGGAGAACAGGATAAACGGAAAAGAGGATAACGGGATAATGGGATAAGGGGAATCGCATGGGCACCAATGGAATTGCATAGGCACCATTAGAATTGCATAGGCACCTATATAATTGCATAGGCACCATTAGAATTGCATAGACACTTATATAATTGCATAGGCACCTATATAATTGCATAGGCACCTATATAATTGCATAGGCACCTATGAAATTGCATAGGCACCTATGAAATTGCGTAGGCAGCAATGGATAAATGGAGAACAGAGAATGGGATAAACAGAGAACAGCATGAACGGAGAACGGGATAAATGGGATAAACAGAGAACGGGATCAGGGGCAGGGGCTGGGGTATCTGGGGTGGGGAAATCTGGGTAACGGAGAACGGGAAAACGGAGAACGGGAAAACAGATAATGGATAAACGGAGAGGGGGATAAACGGAGAACGGGATAAATGGAGAAGAGGATAACGGGATAATGGGATAAGGAGAATTGCATAGACACCAATGGAATTGCATAGGCACCTATAGATTTGCATAGGCATCTAAATAATTGCATAGGCACCTACATAATTGCATAGGCACCATAAGAATTGCATAGACACCTATATAATTGCATAGGCACCTATATAATTGTATAGGCACCTATATAATTGCATAGGCACCTATATATTTGCATAGGCACCTATATAATTGCATAGGCAGCTATGAAATTGCATAGGCACTAATGGAATTGCATAGGCACCAATGGATAAATGGAGAACAGAGAACGGGATAAACGGAGAGCGGGATAAACGGAGGACGGGATAAATGGGATGAACAGAGAACGGGATCGAGGGTGGGGGCTGGGGGCTGGGGGCTGGGGAGATCCGGAGAAAGGAGAACGGGAAAATGGAGAACTGGAAAACAGATAATGGATAAACGGAGAGGGGGATAAATGGAGAAGGGGATAAATAGAGAGGGGGATAAGCGGAGAACAGGATAAATGGACAAGAGGATAACGGGATAACGGGATAAGGGGAATTGCATAGGCACCAATGGAATTGCATAGGCACCTATAGATTTCCATAGGCACCTATATAATTGCATAGGCACCTATATAATTGCATAGGCACCTATATAATTGCATAGGCACCTATATAATTGCATAGGCAGCTATGAAATTGGAAAGGCACTAATGGAATTGCATAGGTACCAATGGATAAACGGAGAACAGAGCATGGGATAAACGGAGAGTGGGATAAACAGAGAACAGGATAAATGGGATAAACAGAGAACGGGATCGAGGGCGGGGGCTGGGGGATGGGGGATGGGGGCTGGGGAGATCCGGAGAAAGGAGAACGGGAAAATGGAGAACGGGAAAACAGATAATGGATAAACGGAGAGGGGGATAAATGGAGAAGGGGATAAATAGAGAGGGAGATAAGCGGAGAACCGGATAAACGGAGAAATGGATAACGGGATAACGGGATAACGGGAATTGCATAGGCACCAATGGCATTGCATAGGCACCAATGGCATTGCATAGGCACCTATAGAATTGCATAAGCACCATTAGAATTGCATAGGCACCTATAGCATTGAATAGACACCTATAGAATTGCATAGGCACCTATATAATTGCATAGGCACCATTAGAATTACATAGACACCTATATAATGGCATAGGCACCTTTATAATTGCATAGGCACCTATATAATTGCAAAGACACCTGAAATTGCATAGGCACAATGGAATTGCATAGGCACCAATGGATAAACAGAGAATGGAGAACAGGATAAACGGAGAACGGGATAAACGGAGAACGGGATAAATGGAGAACGGGATAAACGGAGAACGGGATCGAGGGCGGGGGCTGGGGGATCGGGGGTGGGGAGATCCGGAGAACGGGGAACGGGAAAATGGAGAACGGGATAAACGGAGAACGGGATAAACGGAGAACAGGAAAACAGATAATGGATAAACGGAGAGGGGGATAAATGGAGAAGGGGATAAATAGAGAGGGGGATAAGTGGAGAACGGGATAAACGGAGAAGAGGATAACGGGATAACGGGATAAGGGGAATTGCATAGGCACCAATGGAATTGCATAGGCACCTATATAATTGCATAGGCACCTATATAATTGCATAGGCACCTATATATTTGCATAGGCACCTATGAAATTGCATAGGCACCAATGGAATTGCATAGGCACCAATGGATAAACGGAGAACAGAGAACGGGATAAACGGAGAGCGGGATAAACAGAGAATGGGATAAATGGGATAAACAGAGAACGGGATCGGGGGCGGGGGCTGGGGGCTGGGGGCTGGGGAGATCCAGAGAACGGAGAAAGGGAAAACGGAGAACGGGATAAACGGAGAACGGGATAAACGGAGAACTGGATAAACGGAGAACTGGATAAAAAGAGAACTGGATCGGGGCCGGGGGAACAGGGTGTGGGGGGTGCGACAGGGGATTGACGGCAAAGGCATGGACGCGTAGCACATGCCGCCCTGCAGCCGACCGACACGGCGAAATGGAAACGGCGATGATGTCGCTGCTGACGCTCGGATCAACTCGATTTTCGGCCGAGACGTAAAACAGCGGTTACACGCTGCCGGCAAAGGCATGGACGCGTAGCACATGCCGCCCTGCAGCCGACCGACACGGCGAAATGGAAACGGCGATGATGTCGCTGCTGACGCTCGGATCAACTCGATTTTCGGCCGAGACGTAAAACAGCGGTTACACGCTGCCGGCAAATGCATGGACGCATAGCACATGCCGCCCTGCAGCCGACCGACAACGGCGATATGGAAACGGCGATGATGTCGCTGCTGACGCTCGGATCAACTCGATTTTCGGCCGAGACGTAAAACAGCGGTTACACGCTGCCGGGCGCTGACGCCCACAGCCACCTGCTCGCCCCTAGCCACCTGCTTTCCCACAGGCACCTGCTCACCTTCAGCCAAAATCATCTGCAACGCACGCCGCCCGAGGCCGACAGACACGGCGAAAAAGATACATGCCGCTGCAGTTTACGCTCCGACCGACTCGCTTTTTGGCTGAGACGTAAGGCGGCGTTTACGGGCTGGTGTGCGACGACGCCCACAGCCACCTGCTTGCCCCCAACCACCTGCTTGCCCACACCCACCTGCTTGCCCACACCCACCTGCTCGCCTGGAATTTGATCAAATAATGCATGTGACCTATTAAAGTGGGTCAGTTCTTCCTGGGGATTACGATTCAGCTGTCAGAAATGAGAAATAACGTATTGTACTAAAATTAGATCACTCATTCGACTTTCTAATGACAAAAGGGGTATGTGTGAGGCTTGTGCTTGCCTGGTATGTCGCAGAGAGCGGCATCGGAAAAAGCAGACGACATTCACCATATAGTTAACCTTTTGAGGCCAACATAACCTATTTCAATGTGTGTATAAGAAGGTCTAAAGTGTGTTGGGGTGTGTGTAAAAAGCAGGCCTTAAAGGGTTATTAGCTAGGTGTGACAAACTTAGGCGGGCTCCAGTGAGTTTTCAGATGCCACTAGACTTGCCTTGTCCATCATTCCAATGATACATAAATATGCAAGGGGTTAAATTAGTATAGGGCTATGTGTTTATTGGAAATTATTCAACACATTTTCAAACTTAGGCCTTGGAGTAAGGCCATCACGGTCTAGGTTGCGCACCATTGCTTCAGGTACAGGGCCTTTAACAAGGAGGGAGACCAGGGTTTTTGGTATAAGGATCCGTAGGGAAGTCCCCAGCTTAGGGTCCCATATGGACCCTAAGCGAAGCCAACGCGCTATTTTTCGTACCGGAATTCAAAAGGAAAAAAGCTAGGCTGTAGACTCTTATGCTAAGGGTATTTTTGGCCACAAGTGCACTGGGAGCAACTTAACGTACAAAGACGTTGCAAGCCAAAGGCTTCAACGTCAATAACAAGCATGATATATTCTAGAGCGATATTGTGAATGGTTTTGTAATTTCATACAGGTTCATAAATACTATTGGCGTTTGTTGAGTGCTTCAGTATTACTTAATACATGTCCACATCTGTGATTAATAATTGCTATAGGTAGATCTATCCCTATAGGTAATTGGGTGAGAAGTGATATATGAACTGATATGTGTAAACTGTAGTCACTGTAGACCTATATAGGTCTCACTAGTGGCTGCGAAGGGGGCAGTGGTAAAGAATGCTAAATGTGCATTAGGAAACAAATGTCCTCATGGCAGCCATATGTATGCAATATGGAGGTCATATTTCTAACCAATATCAAATTAACTTCATAAGCCTATGTTAATGGACATTATTGTGTACATATTTCAAGGTATAGGTATATGTGCTTGTTTTTTCAAAGCGTATTATGGTCTACTATAATGAACAGACCCTACACACACTCTCTCTCCAAATGAGCACGCCTCTACAAGTTACCTGGGAAATATAAAATGCCACCGATTCTCAGAGTTGGGCAGTAAAGAAAAGTTCATAATAAAAACCTACCTGTCACCTGTCTTGTGTGCATCAAGCCCGAGGTAGAGTGTTGATCTTATAACTGTTGCACCACACAATGTCTTACGATTTTAAATTACTGTCAGACCTTATCTGGCGGTCAATAGCCAGATCTGTGTCAAGTGCTCTGTTTCTGATAATGTACAGATAAGGCATGCTGAGGTGACATTAGTGTTATGGTGTGGTTACCTGTTGGTGGCTTCCACACCCCGACTGTACCTCAGGTATTCCCCACTCATACAGTAGCCTACCTCACACACACACCCCTTCTGTACCCCAGCTACACACCCACGCCCGTACTGTACTCCAACTACACCACTACTGTACCCCAGCTACACACCCACACCACTACTGTACCCCAGCTACACACCCACACCACTACTGTACCCCAGCTACACACCCACACCACTACTGTACCCCAGCTACACATCCACACCCCTACTGTACCCCAGCTACACATCCACACCCCTACTGTACCCCAGCTACACACCCACACTCCTACTATACCCCAGCTACACACCCACACTCCTACTGTACCCCAGCTACACACCCACACTCCTACTGTACCCCAGCTACACACCCACACTCCTACTGTACCCCAGCTACACACCCACACCCCTACTGTACCCCAGCTACACACCCACACCCCTACTGTACCCCAGCTACACATCCACACCCCTACTGTACCCCAGCTACACACCCACACCCCTACTGTACCCCAGCTACACACCTACTGTACCCCAGCTACACACCCACATCCCTACTGTACCCCAGCTACACCCTAACTGTACCTCAGGTACACACCCACACCCCTACTGTACCCCAGCTACACACCCACACTGTACCCCAGCTACACACCCACACCCCTACTGTACCCCAGCTACACATCCACACCCCTACTGTACCTCAGCTACACACCCACACCCCTACTGTACCCCAGCTACACACCCACACCCCTTCTGTACCCCAGCTACACACCTACTCTACCCCAGCTACACACCCACACCCCTACTGTACCCCAGCTACACACCCACATCCCTACTGTACCCCAGCTACACCCTAACTGTACCTCAGGTACACACCCACACCCCTACTGTACCCCAGCTACACACCCACACTGTACCCCAGCTACACATCCACACCCCTACTATACCCCAGCTACACCCTAACTGTACCTCAGGTACACACCCACGCCCCTACTGTTCCCCAGGTATAAACCCACATCCCTACTGTACCCCAACTACACACCCACACCCCTACTGTACCCCAGCTACACCCTAACTGTACCCCAGCTACACACCCACACCCCTACTGTACCCCAGCTACACACCCACACCCCTACTGTACCCCAGCTACACACCCACACCCCTACTGTACCCCAGGTATACACCCACACCCCTACTGTACCCCAGCTACACATCCACACCCCTACTGTACCCCAGCTACACATCCACACCCCTACTGTACCCCAGCTACACACCCACACCACTACTGTAGCCCAGCTACACACCAACACCACTACTGTACCCCAGCTACACACCCACACCCCGACTGTACCCCAGCTACACCCTAACTGTACCTCAGGTACACACCCACACCCCTACTGTTCCCCAGCTATACATCCACACCCTTACTGTACCCCAGCTACACCTTTACTGTACCTCAGGTACACACCCACACCCCTACTGTACCCCAGCTACACGTCCACACCCCTACTGTATCCCAGCTGCACACCCCTACTGTACCCCAGCTACACTGCCCTACTGTACCCCAGCTACACTGCCCTACTGTACCCCAGCTACACCCTAACTGTACCCCAGCTACACACCCACACCCCTACTGTACCCCAGCTACACACCCACACTCCTACTGTACCCCAGCTACACACCCCTACTGTACCCCAGCTACACACCCACACCCCTACTGTACCCCAACCACACATATCCCTGCTCCAATTGTACTTCAGATGCATATTATCTACACTCATGTTTGGGTGACATAATGATAGAACAAGAAGTTTTCCATTCATTATTTGTAAACATTTATTTCATATATTCTCAAATATAAGTATGTAATTATACATTATGTAAAATATACATATTCATTCATTCTTCCGTCTTGATTCAGTAATTAGAAATATTTCTGCAGTGACTCCCCAAGGACCTCTTCTAGCTTGGCGATAACAGTTTGACATTCTCTCTCCACCTCTTCACATTCATCTGGAAAGTAAAAAATAGAGGCATTTCAGGTTTTACTTGGTTGTTTGTGTAGTTTAACGTCCCTTGCAGAGGAGACCTTTCACAAGTGACAATGCCACTAAATATTTTCTTGATATACAGGAATTATATTACATGTATTATGAAGTACATGTATTACAGCCGGTTAACCTTTTATCCTCCTATATTAAACTAGTATTCGAGTAATACGTTAATCATAAAAAGTAATAGAAATAGATTATTAAAAGAAATGATAGAAATAGTTGATTCCTCTGGTGGGAAATGAGGTAAATAGGCTATATTAAGTACGCTACGTAGCTGCCCTTACCTTCCATGAGTTCGGCTAAGAAGGGGATGGTTTCTGGCAGCAGGAGGACGTAGTCGTCTCCCATCTGTACGGCCGCCCCCGAGATGACGCGCAGCGACGTGAACCGCACCTGGAACATCACCACGTGGTCAGTTAGTTAGTGCTGCAGGTAACTGTATTACACACCAAGTGTTTTCTCTTCTAACATGTAATTCTCATATCGACATTGTTATATTTCATGTGAACAAAAGCTATGGTCTATTAACCCTTTGGCCACGCCATAGTGCGTTAATCAACGTGTCCCATGTCCCTGGTGGCCATGATGCATGAATGAAGCCCTGGTGAGTAAGTAGCCAGTAGATCGATGTACCAGTTTTAAACCATATCAGATCAGAGCCAAGGTAGCAACATTCATTTGTACCATGTCGTCGCGATATATAACACCTTAACATATTCTACACCTCTACATTCTAATGAATTTAGTTTTTCCAATTTTAATTTTAATTTCCCCCGATTTTCAAATTGTCACCAGAGTCCCTTTATCCCTATACAAACAGGGGTTGCTCACCTTGGGAGACACGTTGCGTGCCTTGAGCAGCACCTGGTAGTTGAGTGCCTTCTGGTGTGAGTCCTCCTTAGCAGCTACCATGAAGTGGGACAGGCACGGCACCACGTGCCCGCTCATACGCTGCTCGTACGCCGCGTCCCCACCCACAAAGTTCTCAATCTGAAAGACGTTAAAAATACAAGACATGACTTGATGATATACAAAACATGACTTTATAATATACAAAACATGACTTATAATATACAAAACATGACTTTAAAATATACAAAACGTCATAATTTCATAATATGTAATTTTACATCTACCGGTATTTATATTGGCTTTTCATCAGTAAGCAATGCGAGACCCAGATATTCCGCCCGGTCCTGTTTTTTGTAATCTGGTCAGATGTCAAATCTGCTTGATTATTTGTGAGACAAAAGTCAATAGCAGCCCCTATTTTTGAGCCTCATAACGTTTTATTTGATATGATTTTCAGCGCAATTTCCTAATAAGCGTAAAGGGCCAATCTACGCTGCGCTACACTTAGTGTCTAACACCTACCTGGTCTACCAGTGGCTGTAGCAGCATATTGAACACGTCCCCAGTGAACACTCCCTCCGTGTCGTGCATCATACACTTAGTGAGACAGTCCAGCACGTAACCCAACATCTCACAACTCAACGACGCGCTGTCACCGCCCGACCCAAAGTAGGTCACCGCTGAAACAATCAGAAAATCAAAGAATGTAATCATTGGTCGATCATAATCTAAAAAGATAATAAGAAAACCCAGAAATTCCTGCAAAATTTTAAAAAGTGACATCTGTGCGTTGCCTCTACTTACGGCCGGTGAGTGAGTTGTTGGCGACGAGGATGGTGCTGGCTGCCTGTAGAGTCTGACCGATGAAAAGGTTGAACAGGGACCGCAGCTTGGCCGCCAGACTGTGACAAAATACACACACATCTCTTAATGATATATTTAGTTGTGTATTGTGTACGCTTAATACTTGGTCAAGTCAACCTAGTATGGTCACTACTGTATATATAGAAATAGCTACCACAAAAGAGGAAGATGAACTCGTTTGAAGATTTAATATATACAAATTGTCAAATGCTTTCACACAGTATCATACTCACTTAATATTCCTGATTGAAAATTTGTGAATTATCAAATTAACACCTTGCACTGAATTATAATACGTTTGCATTTTACTTCCATCAAAATATGTACATAAGTCATAACCTCGTAGTGACTACATACCTGTCGGCGAGTCTGAAGAAGGTGAGTTTGCGGCGGCGGGCCTCTGGTGTGTCCTCCCGACATCCCCAGTCATACAGCTGCAGGTAGAGACAGCGGTGTAAATATCAAACAAGTTAGCGTCTCTTTATATCCTCTTTATTTCTTATTTTAATATCTTGCTTCAGAATAAGTTGGAATTTAGAGATGGTAATTACATACCCCACTGCGTCTAGCTATAGTAGGTAACCATAGAGGCAGAAAATATGGTTTATCAAATGGGAGAGCTTATTGTGCTGAACGTTACATAGGCTTTCGATGCATGAATACTAGTACTGCATTCACGCACCATGAGACCCTACGGGGTTGATTCACTGTTGAGCAGCCCTGCATTCATGCATCATTAAGGTATCATGCAGCCCTTTAATGGTTAACAGCTTACCTTGTAGAACATGGGTCTGAAGCTGGCCTCTGAGAGTCTGACCACCATGGCCAGCATGGCCTCTATCACCGCCTCCTCCACCTCCGTCACCGCCTCACGACCCAGCTACACACGGGGGCAGAAAGGTACAGATATCTGTTACATCTATGGAGCTAACCACACAAACAGTATGATGATGATGATGATGTAGTTTTAACACCAATGCAGCCCAACCCTGGTTGGCAGGTTCACAGGGCCCATGCTGCCCGTACTGGGGAAAAACACTAAGCCGGCTAACAATAGCGTGCATTGCGCTGAGCGAAGGATTTTAGTTGACTCAGTGATGACAGTCACAAGAAATTTCAAGACGAAGTTCAAATAGAAGCCCCTTACACGACATCAGTATGATATGAGTGCATAAATATATAATTGTATAAGTCTTTGGAACATAATTTCACGATAACGCAGATACAGTTGTAAGACCTCCAATAAATCCATCCCTGATCTGTATCTGTATTGAGCAGACCTTGTGTTTTAACGTCCCTCAGTGTGACACAGTGCCCTACCTTGGCGTTGGTGTTCCTGATGTCGAGAGCGGCACAGAAGAAGTCGAGTAGCGGGGTGTGTTGTGCGGTCAGGTCCTCCCGCCCGATACTCGTCACGTGCTCCTTAGCCATACTCAGCACCGACCTCAGCGCATTCTGCACAAACAGAGACAGTTGTTATATTTACTTCAGTCTCAACACGGTATTTCCATCATTATTTGAGTTAACTGGTTAAACCTAAACACTTCACTAGAAATGAACTATTAACGCTTGAGCGCAGCATTGTCGGTTGAGGTAAAATCTTGGCTGATTGTCACTATCTCGAAAAAGTGACCGACAGGTTCCTTCGTATTTTCTTTTTCATGATGCTTACTTAAATTTATATACATATTCAACACCAACTCTTACCATCTAAGATCTATATATTTGATAAAAATGAGCTTTCTGTATAAGGGAGATATAGTGTCTGAGGACTCTGTTCAAAGCGAGAAAACTAAACGTCACAAAGGAGGGAAACCCTGAGGACTCTGTAAATGTGTAAAAAACAGCCCGCGATGTATATTATCTGGTTGTCGTCTAGTAGTTTACCTTGGATACTTGTGGTGAGGACAGAACTTCACTGAACGTGTCTCCAAGCGCCGGAACCAGGACGCGCGGCGCCACCACTGTAGCCACCTGGTGTCTGAAAAACACATCAAATTTTATAATATTACCATATGTATTAAAAACGTTTATTTAGATATTTCATATTGAAGTGTAATAGAATAATTGAGACTGGGGGTATCCCATCCTTCTAATTTTAAAAGGATTGGTTACAAAATATGTGCGCTTCAAATTGAAATTCATTGACGGCTGTGTACCTGATGGCAGCGAGACGGAGCGCAGTCTGAGACTTTGTGTCTTGTGCAAACGAGTCCAACTGGCAAACCTACGGAGTAGAGGCAGTACAAAAAGACATTTAGTAAATAACTCATGGTCTCATGAAGTTACAGACATTTTCTACACTTGTCTACAATAAATATCAACTTTCGACAGGAAAATAAGAAATTCCTGATTCTCTACTTTATGGAGTGACTAACATGGGTAAATGTATATAATGTCTACCGTAAATTCTCGCGTAGAAGCCGCGGCTTGTACGCGAGTCAGACTCAGCTTTCTTTTGATACCAAACATGCCTATATAGGGTGCGGCTTATACGAGAGTTTTTATTAGTATACTACAGTACCAAAATCGTAATATTCAGACCCCTTCTGCGGCTTATATAATTTGTCAAAGTTAGGGGTGCGGCTTATACGCGAGTTAGGCTTATACGCGAGAATTTACGGTATATGGTGTTCTGGAACGTGTAAATGAGTGTGAGACATATAGTATATATGTAATGACTATTTCCTATCAAAAAAAGAAGAAGAAGGCTATTACACAAACTACTTACCACAGTGAGAATCTGGCGTAGGTATGGACTGAGGAAGTGTGGCAGGGTGGTCACGATACGGTGTAGCGCGGTCAGACCACACGTCAACACCAACTCGTGTCTGAAACGTCAGAGACAGTTAAACAGGGGAATCATGAAAAACTTTGAGACAAACTACAACCCCAACTAAAAGGACATGTCAATTTAATACAGTTGTACAGTTATCAAATTATGGCTGTTGAAATTATTACAAAGTATTTTACAATGAGAATTCTGTTTTTAGTTAAAGCCTTTTTTTCAGAATATGGTACAGTCAAGCCTTGATAGTCCGTCCCTTGATAGTCCGACATGCATGAGAAAGTTACTACCAGGCTCTGGCTGGAACAGTTTCGTACATATTAAAGCATAATTATATGCTTCAATAGTCTGTCAGATTTGAGATCCGGCTATCTTTTGACTGCAACGGGGCTGGTTAGACTATCAAGATCTCACTGTATTTGATTTTTATTGCGGCACAAAAAGATCCAAGATGGCCTATTTGACAGCACTTACTCTGTGATGAAGTCCCTGTTGGCGAGTAGCTCCAGGAGTGGGTTGATGAGTTTGGGTAGGTGTGGTATGGCGTGTGCCCGTACCACCGACACCACCTCCGCCTCCACCAGCAGCACGCTGCCCACCACCGCCGGGGGGTCCTCCGCAGACACACGCGACATGACCGACTTCAACACCTGCATCAAGACAAAGACAATTTTACCTTTAGATTCCTTTAAAACTATATCTATCTGTCATTGTAAATATATTTTATGCTGAATTTCTATCAAACGATAAAGCATACAGAATCGGACGGCATTATGCTTTAATGCAGTATGCCTTTTGTTGCCAAGAAGCATGGATTCAGCGCTGACGTAACTCGCCAGGGGTGCACCCATGCATCATCCTTTAAGGGCTAAATACCAATGTAGGGATGCCAAGTCACTCCACCCCAAAATCGTATTTCTTACGATTTTTAGACCCAAAAATCGTAATAATTTCTGGCTAAAATCGTAATAAAAATTGTAACAATAGAACAACATTTCTAATGGGTCAGAATGATGCAAGAATGCATTCTAATGCTTCATTGAAGTCGTAATCTGACCCATAATTCAAATCACAGTTTGCTTGCTCCTCCATGTGTAATTTTTATTTCTAGATCAGTTTGCTTAACGACCAACACAATCAAATTTTAGTCTAGTTTTGGGTATTCGTAATAAGCTATTTATCCCATATCTCAGTATGGTACATTTATGGTACATTTACCAGAGATAATTGAAAATCGTAATTTGAAATCCAAAATCGTAATGGGCGTAACAGGGGTCAAAAATCGTAAAATTACGAAAAAATCGTAACACTTGGCATCCCTGGGCCAATGTAGTGTGAGAGACACGGTTCCTCCGAAAAGACGTTTCTTGGAGACACCGAGACTTGAACACAGGAGCTTTCACAGCAGCTTCAGGTTAAACAGCCTCAGGTTTTGTGTACTCACATTGACAAAGCGTGCCTGGTGTGCCTCCCCCAGGATCTTACACAGCAGCTTCAGGTTAAACAGCCTCAGGTTAAACATTGTGTACTCACATTGACAAAGCGTGCCTGGTGTGCCTCCCACAGGATCTTACCCAGCAGATTCAGGTTAAACAGCCTCAGGTTAAACATTGTGTACTCACATTGACAAAGCGTGCCTGGTGTGCCTCCCCCAGGATCTTACACAGCAGCTTCAGGTTAAACAGCCTCAGGTTAAACATTGTGTACTCACATTGACAAAGCGTGCCTGGTGAGTGGTGTGCCTCCCCCAGGATCTTACACAGCAGCTTCAGGTTAAACAGCTTCAGGTTAAACATTGTGTACTCACATTGACAAAGCGTGCCTGGTGTGCCTCCCCCAGGATCTTACACAGCAGCTTCAGGTTAAACAGCGCCATCTGCTGTGTGGCCGTCACGTCCACGTCCCGCTTGACGTTAGTCTCCAGCGACATCTCCAGTAGCCGGTCCACGATCTGTAACAGTGGGGTCTGCTGGTCCTCATCCGGGGGGTCCAGGAGCAGCGCCTGGAGTTTGGACGCCAGGAGCTCCAGCGACTTACGCCGCACCCCATGAAGGTCCAGGTCCAGCAGTCCGGAGACCACCTCCAGGAGGACACGTGTCGGCAGCAGGTACAGCACCTGGAGCACAAGGTCAAGGTGAGATGAAAAAGGTCAATTATCTATGGGCCGGATATGGTTATGGTAGGTTTATTCGCAAGATTATACGTGTCAGGGCTAAATCCCTGCATCATGAAGACAGATGTCATAAATGATAATGCATTCAAGGCACACTAAGCAGTCCTTAAAGGGTTAAAGGTAAAATATTGTGACTTTCGGCGGAGGTTTTCTGGTAATATTGTTGCCAATCAGTAACTTTGGTTATAGGACGTAAGTGAGAAAGTGGAGCAGTGACATTGACTAATGTATCCTATATGACCTTGAAATAAAGAGTTCTAGGATGACCTTGACCTACTGACCTTGTCGATGACCTCGTATGCCTTTCCCATGATGGCCTTCCAGAACTTGCCGTGTGAGGTTGTGATGAGTGCGTTGTGGGTGCGTGCCACGGCCAGCAGGTACACCACCGCCTCCTTCACAAACTGGTGGAAGGTGGCGCTCGTCGTCTCCTCACCGCGCACAACCTGAAACACGCAGATATGGAGACTTTTTAATACACATGGGTATTTATAGCATATATGAACATGATCCGATTGAATATTTAGATTCCAGAAGCTCAGATATGGGGAGAATTGGCATCTGTCCCTTGCATCAAATACATCGACAAAGTCTGACAACAGTGCGATACGTTTGAACTGTTCTTCACGAGTTGAAGTCCACAGCCTGAAGAGAACGATACAAACGTGTTATTCTCAGTGTCATGTCCTTACCTGTGTGATGAGTGCCTCAGTAGACAGGAGTCGGGTCAGTAGCCGGGTCAGGTGGAACTGCAGCAGTCTCAGCTGGTGTCCTGACAACGTGGACGTGTCCACCACCGTAGACATACTCGTACTCTTAGTCCGCTTACGTTTACCTATGTTACAGAATGTATACACGTTACTGTAGGTATATTAAAGCATTGCAGAGACACAACATGTGAAACTGGATTGTTGTTTCTAGCGTAATCTTGACTTTAGAAGAACATTATGACCCCACTGGGGAGCTGAAAACGTCCAGTTTACTACTGTAGTATATTTCTACAATCAATTCTATAACCCGCACTCAGACCTTGGGGAAACCCTATAACCCGCAGGGGTGTTGAAAATGTCCACTTCATTACTGTAGTATATTTTTACAATCCCTATAACTGTACCGGAGGTTTGTTTCCAATATAACTCGCGGGTTTACGTTGGAATTTACTTGACATCTCATATGACTGTGGCACTGACCTGCGTTTCATAGAGAATTAAGTGACGTCTCCTCTGTTCATATAGATAACCGTGGTAAGAACCATATAAATAATATGTGCTAGAGTACCCACTACTTAACGCTAACCTTAACACTACTCACCTTTACCTTCGCTGGTCTCGTGCTGCTCAGCTAACCACTGTAAGAACTGCACCAGCTGGGTGGCCGTCTCCACCATGGCCGACACGTTAAACTGTTCACACACGTTAATACCAAACTCCATGTCCATCTCCAGACTGCCGCTCACCTGGTGGGTGTGGAAGAGGGTAATCTAAATGTTTTTATTTTAATTTAATTTAATTTCTATTTTTGTGTGGTTATTTGTATGTTTACCGGTACATAGTTTAATCCTAATTGCAAAACAGTACTAGGTTAGTGGTCTTTTCACAAATTAAAGAAGTATAGTGATGATATATCACCTAAGTATTTATAGACTCTATTAATAGTAGAAAATTAAATATTCTTACATATAGATTAGGCCAGCCTCCAAAACATGTGAACAATACTTTTACATAGTTTCAGTATCAGAAAGATGAGATATACCGTAACATTTTGCATATCTATTAATCTGTTTAATTTCTCAGATATTAAACTAGGTTTTGCTATAATTTATGTGTACTAGTATGTGCTCTGGGGAGGACCAATTGCAAAACCCTCGAATTTAAACAAACCAATATAATTGTCCTTACGGTATCGGTTGGTGTGTCCTGTTCTGGGGTGGGTTCGTTGTCCCTCTGTGCGGTGGCTGTAGTAATGAGTAAGGTGAGGACGCGCCACAGAGCCGTCTCCGGGCCGAGTGTGGTGACCAGTGTGGTGAACACCGCCTGGGAGCGGTGTCGGGGGATGGAGCGCTGTGCATCCACAAACACCTGCAGTAAAGGTACAACTTTGTTATCTAATGCATATCTTAAATTGGCAGTATATGGCACAGCATAATGCAAACCCTTAGGGAGTGTATCACGTCTTAAGGGTCGGCATGATGCATGAATGGAGCACTGGCGAGTACCCACCAGTTCTCCATTCATGCATCACAGAAAGAAGTGCAATGTAGCACCACAGAAAATGTATATAATAGCACCACAGAGGAAAGTGGATTTCATATCACCGCAGAAAAAGTGAATCATAGAACTGCGCTTAAAGGGTTCTCAAAGCCTTTCCTCATGCATATAAACCTCTGCGTTACCTACCTGTACGATCTGTGTGACAAGTTGGTCAGCAGCCTTGGCCGTGTTGGAGCGAGCCCCCAGCAGGGCGGGTACGATGGTGGTGATGGTGCGCGACACGACACGCAGACTGTGTTCATCGTCAGCAGCCAGCAGCCCCGTGCCCACAAAGGTGAAGATGGACATGACGTGGTGCAGCAGGTGCTCCTGGGGGGAGGGGGAAACGGTTAAAAATAGCTAAAACAGGTTGCGTCACTCACCCGGCATGTCGTCATGATGCACCGATACAGTGCTAGCGAGTGACTCGATGCACTGATACAGTGCTAGCGAGTGACTCGCAGGCACTGCATCGGTGCATCATGCCGGCAAGTTAGCAGTTTCTCTCAGTACAGTAAGCTGAAAAGGTCTTGAAGTCTTGTGTTTTCCTGCCAGAAATGGGCTTTTTTCAATTTTTATTTTTGGAATTTAAATAATTTTATTTTTCATTCAAGCTGTCACACCGTACTAGGAAAATAAGTTATCCAGACCTATTCCCTTTTAACATGGAATTTGGTACTCAACAATAGCCCACCAGGATTATATCATGGCTAGCAGTGTCCCGGGTTGTGAGTACTTACAGGGAAGTAGAAGGCGAGGTTGGCCATGACTCCCAGGGCGTGCTGCTTGGTCTGTGTGTTGGCGCGGGGGTTCCTCACTACCTGTACCAGCACCTCCACGTTCACACTCTCTGTAAGCAGATGTGTAGTACATAGAGTAAACTGTCCCTTTTCCTTTGCAATTTTTAAATTTTTTATTATAGAACAACAATGTTTATGTCCATAAGGATAGGAAAATTTATGAATCGAAATTGGCTATATTGCTATAAAATCAAAATCTTAGTATCCCTGATCAATGCATGGCACGGCACTACTATTGCAATGTTTAACGTCGAGGTTTACCTTGTTTAGGTTGGAGCTGCAGCTGCTGCCACTTGGAGGTGAGGTTGTGTATGACGGCCAGGACAAGCCGCTGTCTGTACTCCCACTCCTCCCCCTCCTCACTCTGTAACCTAGACAAACACGATGTCATATATATATTATATACAAGTACAAAAAATGCACTATATCTAATACATCATATTCAATGAATACTTCCTCTGCTCATGCAATTACAAACTTGAATCGTTTGCTCATATCTAGGGTTATATTCTGTTACCTACTGCCTCCTGTTTAGCATAGCCTACCTTTCAAGTTTCATAGAAACTCTAGCGTGTGTTTTGTCACGTTGTGGGTTGGCTCTTATATTGTAAAATACACTATAACTTTTAATTGTCCACCCCTCTCTCGCTTTTCCCATGAAGGTAAAGCATGTTGAGATTTTTATAAAAATGGTTGTCATTAAAAGGAAGATCACTTACTTAGTGAGTAGAGTGAAGAGGCCGCACACGCACGGCTCTGAGTCCTTCATCGTCTTACGTTGTTGTAACGCTTCCAACAGGAACGTCATCCGCTTCCAAGACAACGCATCTCCTCCCAGCCCGGTCACCGCTCTGAGAAACGATATTTCATATTTGAGTCAATGATGATACAGTTGTTTTCCTGTACTTATCCTCAAATCTAATCGAAGAAAATCTAATCACACATTTTTAAAACCTTGCAAAATTTGAGCACATATAGTTCTAATGCCTTTACATTTTTAAACCATAAGATTTATTCACATTATTTGCCTATACATATTTAGTCTAAATAGAAGAAATTCAATCAAACTCGTTTGCCCTACCTAGATCTGCGTTTGCTCTTGACGGTGGCGGGTGTGGTGGGCTGGTTGTCGCGACGCTTCACCTCGTGCTGCACCTGGTCCCACTCCAGCCTCAGCGCCTGGAGGAGGCGGTGCGCCTGGTTGGCCACCTCCGGGGTGGTTGGGGACTCACCAATATCCAAGATGGCCGACACCAACTGGCCTCGCTCGGCGCTTGATGGCAACGCAGTGAACAACTCCTTTGTTATCTAGGGAATGAGGAATGTATGAAAACATCGGAGGAATCATCAGAAAAGCCTATGACAGAGAAACAGTTGCTGTATCCTTTTATATTATGAGAAAATTACAAAATATCATCTTTGATACCGTAGCTATCAATGTTGCACACACAATAGTACAAGTAGTCCCCTACCTGTGCCATGACGATAGCGGCGGGCAGCTCCAGCCCGCGGATGGTATGGGACGTCCTCATGGCCACAAACAACAACTTGAGTACCGGGCTCTGTACCGTCATGTCACCCGCGTCCTCAGTACCTACTCTCTCCACCAGATGTCTCAGCATGTCGACGTGTGTTGACGTAACGTCGCTGACAAGACACGCGTCTAACACCTCGTGACCTACTGCAACCAGCTTGGGCATGATGCACTGTGGTCAAAGAGAAGTACAAATACAGGAATATTGGTTATGTCAACGTGTACTTTTTTGGGGTTGCCTGTAGCGTAGCGACCTGACGTTGACGTTGCACAGCAACGTCATTGCAACCCTATTATTATTGTTTTCGAAGAGAAATATTTTTCAATTTATTTCCCCAAAGATGCACGTTTCAGTGTTGGGATAAAGACGTCTTTCTATCTATAACCGGCCTCTACGGAAGACATAATATTAGCAGTAATGCATCATGCCCTTGGTGGTCATGATGCATGAATGCCTGACGAGTAACTCGCCAGGGCTGCATTCAAGCATCACACCAAGCCCTACGGGATTGAGACACTCACGAAGGGTGGCCATGAAGCACCAATACAGCCCCGGCGAGTTACTCGCCGGGGCTGCATTGGTGCTTCATGAGTGTGTGACATGCCGTCCTTAAAGGGTTAGGTATGGAGAGGTGCCTACCTGGTTGGGAGTGATCTGTAGGTGGTACAGGAGGCGCTCTCTGATGGTGACTGGGGTGGTGGGGTCCAGCACCGGCCGTACTACCAGCTCACACAGGTCAGCATCGTCCTTCAGTACCTTCCACAGGATCTGCATCAAGACAAGTGTGTAATGTGATACATGTATTACCACAAGCATTAAAATGATGACTTGAGCTACCAATTTAATGGCACTGTAGCTGCTATAGGATTTATAATGAGACGGGATATTATTATGTATATATATAGTATAGTAGGAAGAGGGGGTTCCCATGCACCCGAAGACTATATTTTTTTAACCTACATTTTTGGAATCCTTAATATCCCTAGTTACCAAATTTGTTTGTTCCCAAGGTCAAATCGTGTCCCATCAGGTCCATTGGCGGCCATCTTGGCGGCCATCTTGGATTTTTCATGAATTTCTACAGAAACACAAATTCTTCCATATTTTCCAAACCGTTTAAGCTACATTTATGAAATTTGGGTATGTGACACATGCTTAATTGGGCTTTACACTGAAAATATAAAAAATGACCTTGACCAAGCGTAGACACTAGGTCATACCTTTAACCCTCTCGTGCCCAGAACTCCATAAATGCGCGGTTTTAGCCCTATCTACTTTGTATGCATCACCCTGACCCCTCTGTTAATCAGATCAGAAAGATTCTTACAGTAAATGAAGCGTATTTAGACAAGCTTTCAAATGGGACCAAATATGTCATGCTGAGATGAGTGGTCCGTTCTTGGAATACATAATTTCATCAGAAATTTATTTTAAAATAGCATTAAAAGCAATCCTAATGTGCGGTCTGGCAATAGCTAGGCCTATGAATTACAGATATTGACCAAAATATTGATAAAAATTAACAAAAATATTGATAACAAATGAAGAGTTTGGATGCAAAACGACATAAATCCATCCCAGAATTGAAGCACATAGTGCATTTTGTAGAGCCACCCTGGGGTCAATTTTAGTAATTTGGTAACAGATTGTCTACTGAGTAGACCCTAATGCAATGAAAAATTGTTAATCTTGGAAAAATAGTTTGTGAGTTATATCTAAGCACCCCTAATCAATCTTTTTGTCAGATTTTTGTCTCTTTTTTGGAAATGGCGCTTATGTCGTTTTGCATCCAAACTCTTCAAATATTTTTGTTAGTTTTTCCTGGAGATTACGATAAGAGTTTTCATTTTCTTCTATTCCCAGTAGGTATAGCTTCATGTGGTACACCAAAATAGGCGTTTGTTAGCCCAAAGTTGGTTATTCCCCACTAAAATAGCAAAACCAGACCTCTGTATAGCATTAGCAATATTGTTTGATGTCAATGAAAAAAATGGTTGTCATGGTAACCTAACTTATAGTGTTTTCTAAAATAGCAATGGAAATAGCATTCCAATAGCTTTCAAAAAATATAATGTGAAACATACATCAGAACAAAATATTCAGCTGTCACACCATCTTCCAATGATAATGTAAAAAATTGGCTTTCATCAAAATAGTTCAGGGCACAAAAGGGTTAAAGAGTTGCCAGCACCTGTATCAATGTTGCATGAGTGACTAGTAAATGTTGCAATGCAACTAGTCATTTGAGCAAATATTATAGCTGGTGCAGACTGATGCTGTGCCCACTGGCTATTTGCTATCTCAGGGTAATGGCAGTTTGGCACAGGCATAATAGTTCTATCAATTGGACTCCAAAGAGCCACCTGGCCTAAATGAAGGCTTAGGCCGTTACCTACTATCTGTGTATTCAATTTGCCAAACATTGTCATTTTTCTGTGTCTTTCACAAGTGTTTTCTCAACTTCAAGGTCATATTATATGACCTTGACCTTGACCAAGGTTATATGATGTAGTCCCATTCAATGGGGTTCAATGTATCTGCCTTTATACTGTTGAGAGTTCATGCATCTAGCATATCCGGTTCTCACATAATTCACATCAAATTTCAACAGTTGCAAGTATTTTAAGGATATTCTCACTTTCAAGGTCATTCCATGTGACCTTGACCTTGACCAAGGTCAAATAACTTATCCCCATTAAATGGGGTGTGACATATGAGTCTCATATCAAATTTTCACATGTCCAGCTACAACTATAGATTGCCATTTTCTTTGTTTTGAGTTAAAACATACTCTCAGGTAGTATTTAGAGCAAATGTTTCACTTTCAAGGTCAAATCAGATGACCTTGACCTTGGCCAAGGTCAAATATTTTATTTCTACTGATATGGGCCCAATATATGAGTCTCATGTCAAAATTGTACATGTCCAGCTATGACGGTTCTCAAACAATTTATTTTATTTTATTATTTTCTAAAATTTTTCTTAATTTTTAAATTTTTATTGAAATGTATGTTACCATGGCAACCAGTTATCTTATATCAATGTTAATAACTATATTACTTTGTATTGATGTCCTCTATATATGTAAATCAGAAAATGTGAGAAATGGCCATTTTCCAAGTCCTGACAGGAGTTGAAACGTGGTCATATGCACTTTTTCGGTGATTTTTTGAAGTTCAAGGTCAATTCTGGTGACCTTGACCTTGGTCAAGGTCATTTTTTATATTTTCAGTGTAAAGCCCAATTAAGCATGTGTCACATACCCAAATTTCATAAAGGAAGCTTAAACGGTTTGGAAAATATGGAAGAATTTGTGTTTCTGTAGAAATTCATGAAAAATCCAAGATGGCCACCAAGATGGCCGCCAATGGACCTGATGGGACACGATTTGACCTTGGGAACAAACAAATTTGGTAACTAGGGATATTAAGGATTCCAAAAATGTAGGTTAAAAAAATATAGTCTTCGGGTGCATGGGAACCCCCTCTTCCTACTATACTAATATAGGTCATCAATGGTAAGAAGGGCAAAGCAGGGACACAGTCAGAGTTTATTGATTATGTACCGGTAGAGGGTTGAAGATCAACGGTTCTCTCTGCCTGAATATTCTGACAGAAATTCTTACAAATTATCAACCTATTTCTTGAACCCTCCATTGCCCTCCATGAAGGAGAAGGCCATGTTTAATGTAGATGTTCAATTTTCATTTTTATTTCGACTGTCCACATTTTTTGTACAATGTACAATTTACAATTTTGTATAAGCATGGTACAGCCTTAATGCCACAGCGTTTTTAGATTTTGAATCAAAGAAAGAGAAATATGAAGAACTGGACAGTCTACGTACATTTTGTATGTGTGTGTGGTCTGCGTTGATTTCCTCCTGTTGTTTGAAGACCTTCTTGAAGAGCTTGGTGCAGCGTCCTATGTCCTTACTGACCTTACGTGCTGCCTTGACGCACACCACAGCCCCCGCCCGGAGGGACTCCTCCCCGCTCCCCAGACACACCAGCAGGCATGGTAACACTGTGGAGAGAAAAATATACGTTAAATACGCTTGAACATTGCCTTTAGGCCAACATAAAATAGGGTCGGTAGGTCTTTTTTTATAGATTACGAGAGGTAATTTCTCCCTTTTCTCATAATTTAAATCAAAAGAATTTTTATTTTTTTATTTTGATCCCCACAAGATTAGGGTAGGGCCAAAAAAATGGGGTCAGCCTGGATACCTGAACACAACTTTTTTTTCTTCAGCCCAGTAAATGTGACCTGCCCAATATTAAAAAATATACCATTGTACCAATATGAGTAGTTACCTGGTGAGTCTTTGCTTTCTAGGAGTTCCAGCAGTTCCTCTTTGGTCGCCTTCTGCCAGCGTCGTGCGAGGAGATGTGACACAGCGACCTGCAGCGCGGCTGACACCTGGTGGGAGGACGGCGCGACGTGCAGCGTCCACAGCAGACAGGCCAGACGCGACAGGGACGTCACACTCAGCGTCTCCTGGTAAGGGGAGAGGAAGTAGGGATGCAGGTTAATTTTTAATTTTTAGATTTAATAGATTTATCAGTGACAATGAATTGATATTGGTGATATTTTAATAAAACACTTTTTCAGATTTTCAATATTTTAGCCTTTCTAGAGTCAAACAAGGAGCACGGAAGCAGAATGGTCATTTGTACAACAAATGTGGATATTATTAAACAAACAAACACTCAAACATACACCACTTGGCCAACACTAACCTGTTAAACCCTTATAGCTATGTCACCCGAACTCCACTAATCTGCTTATTCCTCAAAGCCACATTCCATGGCCATCATAAACTTGTTTAACATTCATAGTAACCTATTTAGCCCCCTCAATCGTGTCTCTCTGTGTGTCTTTTATATATCTATATACCGGTATAATTTATTATACCTGTCAGTACGACCATTAATGCCACAGCACACAAACAGTACTTACCTGAGTTAATGTCCGCACCAAGTCGTGCCATGCCGACATGTCGCCGGTTGTCGTGTTACCGTGGTTACAGCTGACCTGTACCAGCAGGTCCAGCGTCTGTACCGTCACCGACACCAGCGGGTCGTCCAGCCTCCACCAACACGTGTCTAGGGGGCGGGAATGGGCAATTAGAGTTTAAACATAATATCATTGAATATAGAAGAATGCAATAGGATGGAGAAACTTAACTTGATTTCCTTGATTAGGGGATTCTGAACTTTTCCCATTTTCTACCTAGAGATATTGGCTTTTTCAGCTTCAGGTTGATAACAGATGTACAAAACCTGCATTAAATTCCCCAAAAATATATTTGATTAACCCTCGATTACTTGAAAAAATAAAGCACACCATATTTTGAGTGTCTATTGAGAGGAGGACTGAAATCCTTAGGATCACTTACATCTCTGAGAGTGCAGTAGACCTGCCTTGTTGGCCTCTACAAAGGTGATTAGTGCCTTCAGTGCCCACCAGATAGCAGAAGACGGCACCGTCACGTCATCTTGACGTGCATCCGTCACCCAGTCTGCGAGGTACGTCGTCAGACTGTCACCCTCCGCATTCACTCCTGATACCTGGATAAGCAAAAGTCATGCATCAATGTAAAGTAATACACAAATACAGATTCTCATAACTAGAGGCCATTTCCTTGACTTATCAGATTTTAATTTTCTGGGAAAGGTGATAAAAGATACTCCTTTTCTGTCTATTTTGAACTTAAGTAATGAAAAATTTAGGCTAAGCGGTAGAACTAACACTGAAACTGGCGATGGAAATAAATGTCTTGGTTCTGAGGCCCTATTTCAGAAAATAAGACAAAAACTGCTGATTGTTCAGTTTCTCACCTTGGTCAAACTGCTGACTTGACTGTTGATGACCTTCAGTAAATCTGCTGCGATTTCCATAGCAACGGCTTTCTTTGTGTCCTTGTGTGTGATCACTTCACTGAGTGCACACAGCGCGATGAGACACGCCTGGCGGTCGGTCTGAGCCTGTTCGCAAAGAGTGGCAGCCATCTTGGATTTGTCGTTGGCGGTAATTGCGGCAGCGAGTCCCTCTACGAGTCTGTAGTTTAGTGCGGAGATGACCTGGGCCTCCTTCCCTGCCTTCTTCTGGGCCTCCATCACCCACTCTGTAAGGGTGGATGTGACGTGTTAAAGTACAAATAACCCTTTAAGGACACTTGGCGTTATAATGCAACATGATGCAGTTCAGGCGAATGAGTTGGTTCATTACGCTGACCCCTCGAATATGTATTCTACAGGGTGGGCGTGATGCTTGAATGGGGCACTGGTGAGTTACTCGCCAGGGCTACACTCATGCATCATGGTGACAAAGGGTAAAATGCATGAAAACATTATGCGGTCCTTAAAGGGTTAACAGTATTTTCAGGGTAGCAATTTATTATAAAGAAACGACTCTAGGTCAGCATTAGTGTCTAACCTAAAAGCATAATTAATCAAAATAACATTAAAATTCATTTATCTCTTAACTTACTCTTGCTGAAGGTCTTCAGGATGGGGTCTGTGTTGGCGGCGGGGGAGCGGAGGATGGTGAGGGGCATGGTGAGGGCGGCGGGACCCGAATGACTGACCAGTAGGTACGGGAGGAGGCGCAGACCCAGGTGGGGCGTAGCGGCCGCCATACCCGCGTCACATAGTAACCCTGCAGCACACTCCAACACTGACGCCCTGGGTAAGGACATATACATGTTGTTGGTCTAGTTTTCAGATATCATATGGGATTGTTATTCTTTTTTTCTTGTCTTCTAGTTAAGTATTTTTTGAAATTTTAATCTTTTAGTTTAGTGTCACATACTTTCAAGGGAATCAATCCGTCTCTTTCAGGTCAGGAGATTTTCATGTATAAATAGTCTAAAATGTACTCAATCTGTAGAAATATATATTCATTTCATGTAGTTCATCTTAGTGTTGTTAAACTGATAACGTGGAGACTCACCACTTTGGTTTGTTATGTTTGCGCTTTAGGAGATCCAGCATTGCTTCTGACAACTTAGACTTGGGCACCGCTTCTTGTAGGCTCTATAAGGGGAAATTGTTACACATCGGTTTTACTCATACATAGAATCTTCAAATAAACATAGCTGAAAATCTCTCAGAAAATGCAGCAATTTCGTGTGGTACATGTATCGAATAGGCCCTACACTAATTTGGATTTCAAGGTTTTCAGACACTTGTTGAGAATGGTCGGGTTTCCCGTTTTTAAAGTTATTGAATATGACTCACCTGTCCCATATCGAGAACGGCTGCGACCACAGAGGTATCGTCATCAGTGAGCCGGAGTAGCAGCATATCGGCTATCTCCGCGTCACTCTCCCCGGCCCCTTCAGCCTTCAGTACGTCCGCTAGGTGGCGCACTGCTAGGGTGCGTGTCGCGGGGTGCGCGTGGTTGAGAGCGAGCAGTAGGCTGGTGGACCCGTCTATAAGCCGCCCCCGGGCCCCTCCCACGGCCGCCTGGAGGACTGCCTGGAGGGAGGCGGAGCTCACGTCTGTACTGGGGTCACCCATTAACTTCTCCACCGCCAGATCCACTGACACTGCGTACCTGGATGAACAAATGTGTTCTGACTTTAATATATTGCTATGGTTGTACGGAAGTATTTCAGTGCTTGCTTTTCTAACTCTCCTGTTATACATGTGTTCTATTCTAAACAGAAATACGATAACAGGAGCTGATTTTTACAAGTGGAGTAAATCCCTTCTAGACCATTACATATGGGGAGTGATACACTCTTGACAAGTCAGCATGATGCATAAAGGCAGGCCTGTCAATTACTCTCCCGTGCTGCATTGATGCATCGTCACAACCAAGGACTCAGGGTTCGCGCTAGCCACTCGCCAAATCGCCAGTGGCGAGTCAGAATCCAATTTGGCTAATCAAATCCCCTGAAAATTCGCCAAATTGGCGAATCCTGATTGGCATGTAGGTACAAAGCAGTGTGAAAGCAATTGTTCAATATGGGCATGTCATATATCATTTAAAAGGTAATTTCATAAAGAATGTAACCATGTAGCTATATAATTCCAGCTGACACTGGAGCGTCATCTTATCAGCATTGAATGAAAGGGGGGGGGGGCGACTTTCATTACACTTTTATTACTGTAGTTCAAAGTGGTTGGTCTCAATTTCTTACACTTACACAGCCTTGGAGCTGTAATGCTGGGACTACTGAGACTTCTAAATACAAGTCCTGATAAATGCATATAATGATAAAGAACATTATCACCAAATCATTTCTTGATTTATAACATTATTCTATCTGTCCTGAACAGGGAGTGATATCCCGCCCCTGATGTCCCTCATTTGGTTTTCATTTATAAGAGCAAAATTTGAACCCTTGGGAACCACCGCAGCAGACAAGTATACATGCCACGTTATTGGAACCAAGTTGCAAACAGATACCAATATTTTGAAAATTCAATATTATAATTGCCATTTCATTTTCCGCAAGATCCCTTATAGCATATTGATCCACCTATAATGTCCTCTAAAATAGGTCCTGTGTTATTAGCATCGGGATCGAGTGTAGCAATATAGCATTATTTAGATTATGTACTACAAATATTTGGCTAAATGATATTGAATTTGGCTAATCAAAGTCAGTATAAATTCGCCAAATTGGCTAATAGAAAAACTGCCCTAGCGCTAACCCAGGGGACATAGCACATTATAGCATCACGCAGCCTATAAGCCATGAAGCCGACCTTCTATACATGATAACAATCAATTGTCAAACCACAAGCTACTTACCGTGACTGTAGAGCGGCTAGGTAGGCCTGTGAGGCGGCGCGCCACTCGTCGTCAGGGCGCCCACTCTCCTTAGCTGCCACCAACTCCTCTATCAACAACCTGAGCGTAAGTAGAACCACAATACTCAGACATGTCTCATGTTTTAGTCATTTAATAATTAACATGGTTCAAATTTACAATATTTATCTTACTCGTTATTTCAGGTATTTTTTAGTCTCGCTATAAAATGCTATCGAGGATCAAGTAGCAAAATGCAAACTATTTATTAGGATGCACTTCCATAAATAGTCATACATGTGTACTATTTATTATACAGCTGACACTAGTAAACCAAACTTCTTCTTTTTTGCAAATTCATCCAAAAATATATTGTCAACTTGTCTTTAATCAACTTTAAAGACTGATCTCATGCAGGAATGACAATGGAAAATTTTCTCTATCTACTGCTCAAGTAAATAGTAGACTTTAATCCCCCTTTACCCCTCCCACACACCCCACATCCACCCCTACCCACCTGGTCAGCTCGGTAGCTAGGTTGGTTTCCATGGTAACCTCAGACAGCACACTACTCAGCAGGTTGTCATACTGTATGGTCCCGCTGTGTCCCAGCTCGTCGTCACTCGCAGCGCTCGATGAACTCACCGAGGCGGAGGTGGTCACCTTGACGGCGGCTGGGAGTAGGTGGTGGAGGAAGCAGCGGAGGAGCGCCGTCACATCATATTTGTCGGCCAACATGGCCAGTAGCGGCACTAGGGCTGGTACACGGCAAATCTTCTTGAAGCTCCTGTAAATGTAATTTAATGTTTAGGAGCTACATATTAAAAGTGAAAGAATAAAGATATAAATATTCTGATCTAGATTGTAAAAACACATACCTTTAGTTCTAGGAATATCTTTAAACTAATTACTATTTGAACTCACTTTTTTGGTATTTCCTGAACTTTCTGCGTTTTACAGATCAGCGCGAGGCACATCAGAGCTTCTCGTGAGAGTTTGGGCGAGATGTGCTGTGGAAAGAAAAAGATATATATCTATAAGTTATCATTTATAACAAGATTCTACATTTAACTAAACAAACACTAAAATGATAATATATTGAATGTCTATTTCACATTACAATTTATACAAATTTATCAAATGATTTCATTATTTATTCATGATTAAAATGTACTGTATAACGAACTGTACTAACCTTTGAAAGAAACCCCTATAACCCGCACCCTAGTTATGACACGCCACACTGTATAATGCCCCCTTACCTTGGTAAGAACCTGCAGCATGGAGGACACAAACTCAGCCTGCAGGGTGGAGTGAGAGGCGAGCTGTGCCACCACCATGTAACTAGCCGCCTTGTAATCCACACACTTGGACTTCAACCCGCGCACCAGCGCCGGCACCAGCACCGCCATCATCCGCTCTGTGACCAGCCCCCGCTCCTCCGTCACCCCGAGTACCGTACAGGACCAGAGGGCCACCACCGGCCGCACCCCGGGACTCCCCGCCCCTAGAGTCCGCACGAAGGTCGGCACCAGGTCACACAGGAAGGCCAGGAAGGCAGGGTCTGACTGACTGTGGTTGATGAGTGCAGAGCGAGTCAGAGGCGCGCCACTTTTCTGAAATGGTGACAATGAACAATGATCTTACCGTATCCAGTAAAATTAGCTCAGTTTCCAATTAGCGCACAGCCCTATTGTCAGCTGAATTTTTATTACTAGAAATTATTATTCAAAAATCGTCGGTCTTTGGAGAACATTTAGACTTTTAACTACTAGCAATTTATTAAAACCATTTGTTAAGATCCCTATTTTCAGTGTTTATTTTGACTTTGACTTTTTTTTCAGGGAAATCCCTGACTACTTTAATACATCTCTGAGGTCTTAGATGTAAATATTGTTGAGCTACCAGTAATCAATCTAAGGGAGAAAATGAAAAAAAAATTTAAAGCTTAGGGGAGAAAATGAAAAAAATGAAATGTAAAGCTTACCCCTGCGGCGTGAATCCAGTTCCAGGGGTGGGTGTCCTTGTCTATGGGCAGCAGCTGCACCACCCGCACAAAGATCTTTGTCTCGTGGTACGGGAACACGCAGCGCAGCAGGGCGTCAATGTTCATCTGGTGGATGTGGTACCTGCAAGGTCACATTGTGTCAGTTATTGTCTTAGTTTACAGAGGTTTTTACAATCACATGTTTTTTCTTTCTTATGATCATGTTGTAACATTTCTGGCTGACCGACTTGACAGCTAGTACATGTATGACTATGAGACATCACTGGTTCAAGGAATCGCTAGGGAAATAATTTTTCGTCACTGGTTAAAAAGACGGTCAATCAAAAGTCTGGAATTATTGGGGTAATATTCAATTCAATGGTAGCTATCTCGCCTATATATCAGACAAAGTTGTACCCTTACCTGTAGATGAGCCACTCTATGGCCTTGTGAGCACACTTCAGCAGGAAGTAGGGAGACAGTTGTATCAGGAAGCGTCCGAGCGCCTCGTTAAGTTTGACGTTCACCTCCCCCGACTGCAGCGTGCGTTCCCACGTCTGACTTGACATGTTGAACAGGGAGGCGGTGTACTCAGAGAACACAGGGTCCAGGCCCTCCAACTCCTCCAGGCCAGAGATACCTAGAGTACAAAAGGAAATTATTTATCTATCTCATATATTTGTTCAAAGAAAAGTTGTTACTTTTTGCACTAAGGAAAGAAGCTTTCACTTGTACTAGTCCTAACAATTTCCCATAGCGTCATGTTCAATTCCTGGTCCGTTTTGCTATCTATGATGATCATGACATGATGTACATAACCAGTAAATCTCTGTCCTCTTTTGACGTATATATGGTTTTAAAGATACATGAGTTTTATTATCAAGTACTATTTGTGTAAACAAAGTGTGGTTGTTCCCCCTAGTGACCTTACCTATAGCGTAGACAGCTTGCCGGTCTAGGTTGGCAGCTTCCTTGGGGTCAAACAGTAGGGAGGCCCTCTTCTTGTCTGCTGCCCACACGCTCTGTGTGTGGGGCACCGACAGCCGCTGCAGCTGTGACGCGAGAGACGTCATCTTGGTATCTGTAAAACCATGTAGAATATAGGCGTCAGTCTGGTCGCCCAGTGGGCGCATCCATTGCTTGATCTGGTAACCGGCGAGATAAGCACTGATACAGCAATCACAATGGGTACAGGCTGTTACATAATGCACCCTAAAAATTCCGCAGTGAAGGCCAGGGAATTATCTCATTGGTTGATAATGCATCCAGCTAGACGCCTATAGGCGTCTAGCTCGATGCATTATCAACCAATGAGATAATTCCCTGGGCTTCACTGCGGAATGTTTAGGGTGCATTATGTAATAGCCTGTCCCCATTGTGATGGCTGTATCAGTGCTTGTCTCGCCAGTTACAGGCTTAAGTAATGGAGCCGCCCACAGGACCACTAGCTGTGTGGCTATGCCTCTGGTACCGGCCTGTGTGGCTATGCCTCTGGTACCGGCCTAGCTGTGTGGCCAATCGCAGGACATTTGTTAAACAACAACAGGGAAAGCGGGAGCCTACCCAAGGATGCATTTCGTCTGCTCACTCTCCATCCTACTCTCTGAGTTCAACTATAGGAAATAACAGACCTAACATCTGCTAGGAGATTGAGGTTTCACGGCACTACGACCCTATTTGCGATATGCTAAGGCATTCCCATGGTGCAGTGTACTAGGTCAGACGAACGCTACCAATTTTCCTGCGCCTCGATCGCCGGCAGCGGAGCTGCTGGTACCAATCCAAAATCTCGTCACTTTGAGGTTCTGCCAGGGTGTTCACTTTTCACTTATGAAGTTAATTTTTGTTCTAAATGATGCACGCACATGTAATGATGTCACCTACCATACATTTATACAATGTCACTCCGTGGTAGACAAGATGTTAGGACGCCGAGGTTGAAAGCTCAATTAACAGGACCACCAGCCTGACCCCTATACAATTATGTGTATTTGTTATCTATCGTATGATATGAGTACCGGGGTACCGCAGTGTTCAAAATGGGCAATGATTTGGGAATTTGGGAAGCTAAATATACAGCCATATAGCCTAGGCAATAAACTTAAAACCTTTAAACTTTATTAAAGGCAATGATTTGGGAACCTCCGTCTACTGTAGTACTGGGGAAGCAGTACTGATTTGAATCATTTCTAAGTTTCCGACCCTGGGTAGGCCTAGTGATTTTGTTTAACAACATGCTTACAAGTTACAGGGAAGGGGGGGGTGCGTTTAACAATTTGAAGAATATATTAAATGCATTAAAACAGGCAAAAACCTTTCACCTCGTCCTTCCCCTGGGAACGATTTTTGACCAACTCAACTGTTACAATGTCAATTATCTTAATTGTGGGGGGGGGGGGGTAGTCACGTACTAGATCTGTATCTACTTTTTTAAATAGTAAACGTAGTAATATAAATAGCAATAGTACAATATTAGTAGACAGTGAAACACATGTGACGTAGAATGTCGAGAGATATGTGGGAACCAACCCAGACGGCCAGTGAGTGAGTATTGAGTGAGCCAACTGAGTGACACGAGCACGAAGCAGTGGGCGATAATAAAAGCAGTGACGGAAAGACGGCCGATTCTCTTACTAAATGTCTCTGATCCATATAAATTCACACCGACTTACTTTCACTGTTGTCTAATCTATCTCCAATACACGGTGGCAGTCAACAAATATCCCCAAATATTGTGCAATCTCTTGATGTATGTCTCAAAATTTATCTTTCCGTCCGCGGCCACATGTTTGTGCCTAGAAATGCCGACAGACGGCGCCACCGCTAGAAATCCAGTGGCGCCATCTGACGGGAAAGTGTGACACTGGTATGAAAACGGTAAAAGTTGTTGTTGCGTCTTCCAGGAGGAGACACTTTTCAGTCTTTTGGGTCACTAAACGTCACTTAATTACAGTGGACTTAGCCAAAACTCTGAATAAGTTAATTACTGTGGACTTAGCCAAAACTCTGAATAAGAAGAACGTGAAACTATCGCAACAATTCATCACAGAAGAGCTTAAATACAGACAGAAAGATACACTGGAAAAGGTAAGTTTGTACTCCTTTATTTTTGGTCCACCTCTGTCAGTCACTGACTGAGTCACAGTGAGTGTGTCACTCTCACTCGTACGGTCGGCCTACTACGTCTACGACTACGGTACTCGGCACTGTGTGTGGATCCACAACCAGAAGGGGAGCTGAGCCTGCCCTGGGGAATCCTGAGGAATCCTGAAGAAAAGGGAGCCGAGGGAGATGGCCCTAGACCCCTAAATTCGACATGGCGACATGGGCATTTCTTAAATTCGACATGCGACATGAGGCCTAGTGACATGCGACATGAGGCTTAAAAAGATAGTGACATGGGACATGGACAGTTCTTAAAATCGACATGGGACATGAGCATTTTTAAGCGACATAGACATGCGACATGGCCATTTCTTAAAATCGACATGCGACATGGGGACCCCCCCATCAAGGGCCCCAGGGAGGTTAGCTGAGCCTGAGGGAATGGAGCCGAGAGAATGAGCTATGGAGGAGGTAGTTGGATTTGCTTCCAACCTTACATCGACAGTACACTATAACAGTATAAGGAGAATCCAATACTAATTGAAATGCAGGGTAAAGGTGTTCAATATCATGTTATGATAATACTACATAATATCCATCGGATGATGAAAGTGGAAGGTACAATAAGTGACACCGCCTCTGTATTGAGGGCGCTGCAGGGCTCACAACCCGATGAACATTCTAAATTGGCCCCTCGAAGCTGTAAAGCTTATTGAGAACAAGGGAGTTAGGGAGTGGAGATGATTGCATTAAAGCCTAAATGATTTGGAGGTACTAGTAATTAAAGCTATTCATCGGGAACCCAAGCTACAGAACCAAATGCATGTAAGGGGGTTGGGGATTAGACAGACTGAACCCTCGGAGCAACTCCCACCATGAGAGGAAATAGGGAGCACGGTAAGTATTTGCAGCACATACATCGCAGTAACGGCACGGTGACGTCACAGTAATGTAATTGACAGTGAGAACAGTGTAAGTGGGTATTGGAGTGAGGTTTGGGCCATATTAATTAGGGCAGGTGGATCCCACTAGGGGTACACTCATATGGTCCCCAGATTCAAATATCCACCACATAAACCCAACATCATAAAAACAAACCCCCCTTGTGCACATGGCGACATGGTTATTTCTTAGAATCGGCATGAGGCCTAGTGATGTTCGACATGGGCCCTTGAAAAGTTAGTGACAGGGAACTTGGGCAATTCTTAAAATCAACATGGGACTTGGCCATTTAAGCGACATTGACATGCGACACAGCCATTTATAAATTGACATGGGACATGGTAGACCATCTAGATGACATCCCTCTCCTTAGTTGGTGTCGCTCCTATGGTAGGGCCCCAGACGGGTAAAATCGACAAATCGACATGAGCCTAGTGACAAGGGACAAGACCTATTTGTTAGAATCGACAAATGACATAGGCATTCCTTAAAATCGACAAGTGACATGAGACCTAGTGACAATTTTACAGTGTCAGTGACAAGTGACAAGACCCTTTTCTTAAAATCGACAAGGGACATTGACATTTCTTAAAATCGACAAGTGACACAGCAACCCCCCGTCTGGGGCCCTTATGGTCTATGCGACATGGGGACCCTCCATCCAGACCCCCAGTAAGAAAGGTTGAGGGGAAAGGAGCTGAGGGGAAGTGATCTGAAGGGAAGGGAGCTGAGGGGAAGGGAGCTGAGGGAAACGGAACTGAGGGGAAGGGAGCTGAGGGAAGGGGAGCTGAGGGAAGGGAGATGAGGGGAAGGGAGCTGAGGGAAGGGAGCTGAAGGGAAGGGAGCTGAAGGAAAGGGAGCTGAGGAAGGAGGAGGGAGCTGAGGGGAAGGGAGCTGAGGAAGGAGAAGGTAGCTGAGGGATGGGGGCTAAGGGGAAGGGAGCTGAAGGGAATGGAGCTCAAAGGAAGGGAGCTAAAGGAAGGAGGAGGGAGCTGAGGGGAAGGGAGCTGAGGAAGGCGAGGGAGATGAAACCAGTGCGGGGAAGGGAGTTGATGGCAAGGGAGCTGAGGGGAAGGGAGTAGAGAGGCTGAGGGGAGCTGGGGAAGAGCTGAAGAAATCTGGGGGAAATGAGGATGCTGAAGGGAAAGGGGAAGGGAGTTCACACGAGCGGGCAGAAGGGCTGTTCAAAGGGTAGAAGTGGGCCTAGAGACATGTACATAAAGGGGGCTGAGATGAGGTGAGGTAAAAAAAAAAAAAAAAGGTTTGTTTAAGGTCACCCGACCGACCATATCAAAACAGGGCTGACCCTGCGTTTGATTCATGCAATTTTGAAGAATTTTCATATTTCTAAAATATTTTTTCTAGTTTTTTAAAAATATCAAAAAATATTTTTGTTAAATATTAAGATGGTATGTTACATGGATTTTTATGCAATTTCGAATACATTTTCACATTTCTATACCTTTTTGATCAATCCTTGGATATGCAGAAAGGCTTGCTAGAACTTTCATGTAAAAATAAAAACAAGATTAAAAAAAAACCTGACCTACCGACCTAGACTTTCTGCCCAAGTTACCTGAAACAAACCTTCTTTTTTAGGCCTGAGCCGAGGGGGGATGCGGGTTAAATGATAACTAGCTAGGAAGGACATGTAGGCCAGAATAAATCACTCTCATAAAGCTGTGAACGTCCAACTAGGACTACAATAATATGAATGGACCCATGTAAGGGAGGGGAACATATGGGAGCAGGGGGGAGGGTGAGTTTAAGTATCATTGCACCATGCTGGTAATGATGCTACTTTATGTACGTTTATGTATACCCGGTATGCATATAGGCCAAAAAAAAAGGTGTATTTCAGGTTACATAGTTTGAAAATCTGGATAAGGTATGTCAGATTTTCTATTTTTATTTCTTTTATAATTTTTTTACTTTGGCCTGAAAAGTAGCCAAAAATTGACCTGCAAACTTTAGCGCCCACTTGCCGACAACAGCGTCGACTCATGGACTATCAAATTGACTCTGAAATAGCCCAAATTTACTTGAAATATAAACTTTTTTTTTCAAAGTTTTTAGTTGGATAACAATTTCTAGGTTTGGCCCTCTTTGGCTAAGTAGGTTCAAAACTTGACTCGCAAACTTCAGCGCTGACTCGCCGACAACAGTATTGACTCGCCGACTATCAAATCAACTTTGAAATAGCCCAGAAATTACTTGAAATTTCTATAGGCCCAATGACCTATCCTGGCACATGGCCCCATTCTCACGTCCATTTGAGATGGTCACATTAGCACCTACAATTAGATCGTTAGGACACGGACACTCTCACTAAGTTTCTGGTCAGAGGGACATGCACAATAACTCAAAAAAAGAACAGAGCAATGGACAATGAGATAAGTGGGGCCCGGGGGGGGGGGGGGGGGTCATAAAGGCCCAATTTAGCCTACTTGCATTAGTGTCACGTGTACATATCCTCTTTCATAATAATACAATGAGGCTCCGGTGGGAGGTTACAAAATGTTTTTGACCCAGGGAACCCTGGGTTTAAGGGAGACGGTTCTGACGAGTATATTTGCAGTCAAACTTTGATGCAACTGTATAAACTGTATACATTTCCTGATGCATATTCTGAATAAAGATATCATTGCAATTAACTTACAACCTATGTCTATCTACCCCGTCATCCAAAGATTAGAAAAGAAAAATCTTTCCTAGTGAAAAAGATGGGAGAAAAAGAGTCAATCTGATATCAAACCACACCCCTCTCTACTCTGTGAACTAATGCTAAAGAATAGCAGAGTAAAGCCTCTTTTGCTGCTCATATATAGGTGCAGACTGACAACTTCAATACATACAACTAACAAGGATGAAAGTTAAAGGTTTCATCATACTGTTGTATAAACATTGTATAATAATGCTGAGTGGAAAAGAAAGTAGCTTTTAAAGTTACATCATACAAAAGGTCACACACATTAGATATTAAGGTTTATGTAAATCCCAGAGGAAAATTCTTTTCTCACTTCCTTTTTTTTTTCTCTGAGGAAATCTGTCATGATAGAAATAGGTTTGTTTTACAGCTTGAACCCTACTTTTCCCATTCCTTCTGAGATTTAAGAAGCGTATTGCTGATCCCTTTCATGTTGTAGCCCAGAACTTTTTAAATAGAACTTTATCTGCATTGCCTGATATTTTTAGTTAGAATTTTTCCAATTTTAGAGGCCAATGGCAATATCACTCACTGGCTGCCAAACCAGTATCGAATAAATAAAATATTTTTGTATGATACGGCTCATCAGCTCAGTCTCTGTGGCGCAATCGGCTAGCGCGTTAGACTGTTAATCTAAAGGTTGGTGGTTCGAGCCCACCCAGGGACGGAGGTTTTGTCCTCAACGTACGGCACAGTCACAGAGCCTGCTGGAAGGGCGTTTAGTATACGGGTGCTGAACCAGTCCAGAACGACCACTTCCCTGAACACACCCCTCCTCCATGGGCCCTGTGGACCTGCTGACCGGCCTTCCGCTGTGTTGGTTTTAAAACTATATCATCATCATATCCCCTCCTCCAACCACATCTCTGTCCGAGTTCCCCAAGGTCTAAGGGAGCGTTCATTATTTATGGCAGGGGGGGGGGCGGGCGTTTGGCAAAACGAATACGTCAAAAAAAAAAGACCCCCCCCTCTGAATGGGTCAAAAATAAAAGACCCCCCCCCTCCGAATGGGTCAAAAAAAAAAGACCCCCCCCCCCTCCGAATAGGTTGAAAAAAAATGACCCCCCCCCCTCACCATAGACGTTTATGAATACTTAATAATGGCATCAACGGCATACAAAATCCACATAGTCCTATACTATAACCTATTATAGCATGTGCTTAACCATTATTTGAGGGAGTGGTTATAGGGCATAACAATATGGTGAATATATTTATGTGGAGAGCGCGCATTTCTCTGTTTCCGTGGCACGTTTGATATTTTTGCTAAAAATTGGTGTGATTATTTTGGTCCCCACCTACAAGTCCTGCTAATACTGTTTGGTAGAAGTACCATGAAATGGCCCAGCTCAGGGGCCGCGGAAGGTGGATAAAGTTGGGGGGCCCAGCTCCCAAAGCCAGCTGATGAGTGTTGGTTAGAGGGAGAAACAAATGGTTGTTTTGGGGCCACAAGCCCCAGGAAAATTTGGGAATTTGACCTTTATATTAGTGTATTCAGAGTGGTCTGAAGTCTACCATATGATCCTGGGAAATTTTGTAATTTTACATTGAAATTGATGTGTTCTGAGGGACTTTGAGCTTGTCTTTCAAGAAAGTTTTAGGAATTTTACCTCGAGATTGGTGTATTCTTGGGTACTCTGAGTCTAGAATGTTCATGTTTCCCAAAAAGATTGGCTCCCCCACTTTACTAGGCCCCCAGCCCCCCCCCTGCTCCACGCTACTGCAGCTTAAAACAAAGATGTTTGATGAAGGGATGCTCTGGACATTATAATAGTGGCAAACCTGAAGAAAATTTTGAAAATCTAGAGGTCAATCGGCCCATTTTAATGTATCCTGGTATTATAACTTGCAGTTAAAGGAACAAGATCACTATTTAAACCTAGTTTGGTTTTCCAAAGGCTAGGATCAGTAAGAAATAGGGAGCTGAGGGTGAGAATTTGAAGTTGAACAAAGAGTCACAGGGGAATGTGTCTTTGTTATATAACGGCACGGATCAATTACAATCGCTTATGCCATCAATGGTATGCATGGATGTTACGTGCACCATAGTTGATAACCTTTATTTGAGGAAATGCCATAAGGTACCTGCCTTCAATATTCTAGTGTGTGGTCAGTATAACCAAGCCATGGGAATGCATTGACTCCAAAAAAAATAAAAGCTTTAAAATAGTGATGAATAACTCACTGATAACCCTGCAGAGCATCGGAAGCAACTTGACTAGAACCAAATATAGAGCTCTAAAAATTCTGATGAGGCCAAGTAGCGATGAGTAGCAATGATTATTCAGTGCCTGATTTCTGTTGAAGCCAAAGATGAACTTAGAGGGAGATTTAGAAATTGGCGACAGAAGGAGTGGCATCCGCAGCAGAAAACTCTGTGGATCTGGTGGCTATTTGCTACATTTCAAGGCATTCGGTACACCGATTTATAGTGGGATGATCATGTCTACTCTATGAGTCTGCTGATTTTTTTAAGTCCTAGAATCTGTGAGAAGCAGGCAGCTATCAGGGAGATGGTGAAGGTATTCTAAAAATATTGAGAGCTCTGCAATCAGAACGCTGTGGCTAAAAATTCTGATGAGGCCAAGTAGCGATGAGTAGCAATGATTATTCAGTGCCTGATTTCTGTTGAAGCCAAAGATGAACTTAGAGGGAGATTTAGAAATTGGCGACAGAAGGAGTGGCATCCGCAGCAGAAAACTCTGTGGATCTGGTGGCTATTTGCTACATTTCAAGGCATTCGGTACACCGATTTATAGTGGGATGATCATGTCTACTCTATGAGTCTGCTGATTTTTTTAAGTCCTAGAATCTGTGAGAAGCAGGCAGCTATCAGGGAGATGGTGAAGGTATTCTAAAAATATTGAGAGCTCTGCAATCAGAACGCTGTGGCTCATTTAGCAGGGTCTGGTACAAGATACCAAGGAAAAGTGTGTATCATGACTAGTGTAATCACGCCTTTGACTGGTGGCGTGGACCTAAGCTACAATGTATCAACATTATATGAGGTAGATCTGCATCTTGCATACTATGCATCTGCTCCTCTATTGGGAAGAAAGGCAGGGTCTTAAAATGTAGGCAAGTTCACCCTTGCATATGGATGCCAAAACGTGATGGGCAAGGCTAAAGTCCAATTAACCCAAACTATTTCGGATACAGTACTGTCATATTTCGGTGCCACAATAGCATTCATCTAACTGCACACTGATAGCTTTTCTGTTTAGACCCCCTACATTCTGTACTCTTCTCGTGTTGAATTAATGCTCTTTCTCCAGTTAATTATTGTTGCGTTAAGAAAAGAAAAGTAGTGAATCATTCATGTGTCGATTGGTAGGCAAGAAATTTAGCAAAGTTCTACCGTCTTTATGACCCCAATTCGCGACATGTGTCGTGAAATTCGCTTCACGTTGTGTCAAAAAATACCCCCTCCCAAATAAATACCCTTAAAAAAAATGACCCCCCCCCTCAGAATAGGTTGAAAAAAAAAGACCCCCCCCCTAAGAATAGGTTGAAAAAAAAAGACCCCCCCCCTCCGAATACCCCTAAAAAAAATGACCCCCCCCTGATTTGCACACCCCCCCCCCCTGGCATAAATAATGAACGCTCCCTAAAAACATAAAATAATTGTCTGCAGGATTTCGTTTTCGACTCTGGCGAGTAACTCTGTATGTGCCCCATGGGTGGAAATTCCAGCCCCGTTCCCAGACGTCAAATATTAATTGAGTGCTGACAATTGAGATGTATGCACATGAGGAAATGGCTCACAGGATGAATTTAATAACCTTAATAATGGGTGTGGACCACCAAATTCGACATGGCGACATGGCTGTATCTTAAAATCGACATTCGACATGAGGCCTAGTGACATGCGACATGAGGCACAAAAAACTCAGTGACAGGCGACATGAGCAATTCTTAAAATCGACATGGGATATGGGCATTATTAGGCGACATTGACATGCGACATGACCATTTTTTAAGATCGACAATCGACATGGGGACCCCCCATCCAGAGCCCCTTAATACTACATAAATAGTATTAATGTTCGTTTTTTCTTCTGCTATGGGTGTGGACCACTAAATTCGACAAGGCGACATGGCCGTTTTTTTGCCTAGTGACATGTGGCATGAGGAATATCAAAGATAGTGACATTGGACATTGGCATTTCTTAAAATCGACAGGGTGACATGGCTATTTCTTGAAATTAACAGGGAGGTGCAGAGGGGTCCCCTCCCCCCCCCCTTAAGGGGTCCAGGTCGAAAAGTCCCTTTTTTGGACCCTTTATTCTATTGTCCTTTTTGCCCAAAAGTTGCTAGGTCGCTTTTATTATTGCCTTAGGTCGAAAGTCGCCTCCAAAACGGCCCAGGTCGCCAGGTCGCTTTTGACCCATCTGCAGTCACCGACAGGGTGACATGGTCATTTCTTAAAATCGACATGGGAAATGGGGACCCCCCATCCAGACCCCCTCTGCTGGGTCTGGCTCTATGGTATGATGATGATGATGATATAGTTTTAAAACCGACACAGCCGAAGGCTGGTCAGCAGGTACACAGAGCCCATACGGACCGAACCTGGGTGATAGGTGGCACTATGGTATACCATTGTCCCCAGGTTCGGTCCGTATGGGCCCTGTGGACCTGCTGGCCAGCCTTCGGCTGTGTTGGTTTTAAAACTATATCACCAACTATACCATCGTCCTCTTGTTATTATGCCCTGCATACCTCTTACAGTCCTTCAGGAAGCATATTTGTCCGGATATTTGTACACATAGAAAAACAGTTAACATAGGATCAGCACTGCTACGTCTGCATTAGGGACCTTTAGCAACCAAGTGACTGCAGATGGGTCAAAAGCGACCTGGCGACCTGGGCTGTTTTGGAGACGACTTTCGACCTAAGGCAATAATAAAAGCGACTTAGCGACTTTTGGGCAAAAATGGCAATAGGATAAAGGGTCCAAAAAGGCGACTTTGTCACCAGGATCCCTTAATTTCGGCGACTTCCCGACCTCAGGGGGGGGACCCCTCTGCACCCCCAACCAAGTAAAAGCAAAAGTAAAAGGTCCCTATAAGGATATGGCTGATTCTCACCAATCCAGTGCAACTAACCATGGGAGGGGGTAATTTCCAAATATTCGAGCAGATAAAAATCCTTTTGCCTATGTATAGTAGAGGTGTTGGGCCAACTATGTACAAAGTTGGCACCATTAATTCAGAAAAGTGTTGCTATGGTTACCAGACAGAGTCACCATGTCAACAAATCATGAAGAATCGAGTGACGCACATATTTTCCCACAGTAAAATAATTTGTTTCTGCATTTGATATAAATATAGCCCTAGAACATGATTCTACTGTGTACAGAAGAAGTTGGGCGTCACATCTTTACTATTTTCAAATATTTTGTGATATATCTTGTTACTTTTTTTCTTCACTGAGAGAAATATGTGGAATGTTGCTATGCTGAAAATAAGAACTACTTTTCATTACACTATCTTCCAGATAGCTGTACACCCTTGAATCTTGCTGGATATTTTCAAATCCTATTGGAATAATTAGTAAAATATATACCCTATCAGATTGACATTCAGACAAAGGCTCTCCCATAATCCAAGTATCCCTACAATGGCTGTGAAGATGCGTCACTCGATTCCTCATTAGACTCATACACATCCGTTTAAAAAAAAAACCTATTACTTTAGACCTGGCTAGGTGAATCTACTTATTTATTCTCATTTCTAAACATTACATTTCTTCAGTTATGAAGGTCATATGCCTAATTACTGATATTGGTATTTAGATCTGCTTGGATCCATATTTTTATTTGTCTATAATTGATATTTTGGCCAAAATAGATAAAACTGCTTTCTGTGCTTATGCAGATGGAGATATTAAATGATTATATCTAACAGGAACATGTGGCTAACAGACACATTATAGGAAACAGTAGCTATGGTTAATAGCTGATATGAATTGCATAGTTATTTCTATTATTGATGTGCTGTCTATCGGTATGCATCACTCGATTCCTCAACAGAGTTATTTTTTATATAGTTTCTGCAGGAAGAAATCATTGATCATTTTATTACAATAAGGATCTTCCACATAATAATGTATAAATTAATCCCTTTTCAGTACCCAAAAATCGATACTGAATATATCATATCATATTATATCAGAAATATCATTCTTGGATTAATCAGTTAACCGTAGTGCCAGGTTTGGTAAGACATAAGCTGGGGCCCCACTACGCGATTTTTTTGGCAATTCTCACGATCCGATAATCAGATTATATGAGAACCCCATAGCTTTTCCTTCAGAAAAGAATAATATAGGAAACTCAATGCGATCAGGAGAATCTGAGGGTTTGTTTATATTTACATCTCACTATAGGTACATACAGTTTGATCAGGTACAAACATAGGCCTAGAGATCGTACTGTTTAGACAAATAAAAATCAAACCAGTTTAATATGAGATTGGGGGCCAAAAATCGGCCTTGGTTGCAAAATCGGGACCTAAACCGGAATCGTGTTGTATAGCCTTGGCAATTCTATTTTACACTTGTTTATAAACATAAACATTATTTACAATCATAAACCTATAGCAGGGTCTACAGCACCTCCCTGCTTAATGTATGTAATTGTTATGGTATATAGGTGAGTCAGATTTGTGAGACTATCCCCTATTTGTGAATAAAATCGGTTAGTGGAGCCCCACCTATATTGATCTACCAGTACGAGGAGCGGCCCCTTAAGGATTAAATTGAAGTTTGGAGATAGGCTTTGGACTAGTGGTTAAAGTCCACATCTGGAGGTTTTGAACAAAAAGATGAAACCAAAATTTACAACTGCAAACATACTCTTTTAAATACTCCTTTACTCGCCATTGCATGTATATACGCATGCTGTATATACAGACTAGAGTGCTCTTTTTAACAAAACTAGTAAACCTCCACGAAATTTGAATCTAAACATGTGTGCTTTCCCCACTTCGGACAGAGGGACTGAAATACTAGTGGTTGGAGGGTGGGGTGGTCCCATTAGACTCTGAGTCATTTAGAGGGATTCTTATTACATTAAACAAAGGGAAAATAGCTAGTACTTTCCAAATATGGTGGTAGAAGCGGAATGGTTGCAATAGAGGGTTAGTGGTAAAGAGGAAGTTGACTGTACTTTTATTTACTAGGTGTCACTCGATTTTGTGTGTCACTCGATTCTTCCGTATATACATGGAGTCACCTACCAACTGATATATTTATAGCTAAAGCCTGTCATCTTGACAGGTCGTTCACCTCATCATAGACATAATTGATATGTAAGATGGATAGTTACATATAATTATTATGAGAGCTATGGTAATTATATTTACTAGGTGTCACTCGATTTTGTGCGTCACTCGATTCTTCCGTACATACATTGAGTGACCTAGCACCCCTCAGGGATACTACTGAGTTCTGTTGTTTTAGTATATTATTCCCCTCGTTATAGATGTACTTGATGTATGAAATGAGTAGTTAAATATTATTATTGTGGGCTCTATGTTAAAAGATACTGTGTCACTCGATTCTTCATAAAAGTACACAGTGCTGCTGATGTGAAATTCATTTGGCTCTACTGCCAGGTGATTGCAATATTTTCTTGATTTAATTTTTATTTGTATATATGTAAGTACTAAGTATTGCATAGCAACCTTATGTTAGATTGTAAAATATTTCTGGGGAAAGCTATAGGGGGTGGTATCATGCATCACTCGATTCCTCATAAAACTACACAGTCAGATTCAGTCACTCAATACCTGGAAATGTAGACACAATGTATTCTTCAAGCATCTCTAGCATTTCTTTCATTGGTATTCTATATAAGAAATATGGGAAATGTTTTATGAGCATTCAACTATGCTCATTATACATGGTACAACTTTCATCCGCAGCAAAAATTGATGAAAATCGCTTATTTTTCCTGATTTTTGGCCTCCCAGACCCATAATATTGTTATTAGATGGGCAAAACCGGGGTTGCCCTTGTAGCCCCATCTGTCCCCGATCTGATAAGAGCAGTAAACATCAACATAATACCATTCCTGCAGATTTACAGCCTTCCAATGTCTAAATATGCCAGTTGCACTGGAATGGTGAGAATCAGCCATATGTCTGGATTAAATGGGGGTCTAGATGAGGGGTCCGAATTTTCCCTGTCAATTTACGAAATGGCCATGTCACCATGTCGATTTTTAAGAAAAGGCTATGTCCCATGTCACTATCTCTTATATTCCTCATGTCGCATGTCACTAAGCCAAAAAAGGCCCATGTCGCCGTGTCGAATTTAATGGTCCACACCCATCTAAATTAGCTGCGTCGGGTTTTCTAAAGGTAATAACATGTTGTAGAGCTTTAACGTGTTAATATTGAATGACCTGTCATGCACTGTCGTTTCAATGGGCAAAGACTTGAAATCGATGTTATTCCGATTTGCGGGAGTTTTAAAAGAGGTCAGGTATAGGCTGAGAGGACTATATTACATGTACACTTAGGCCACTCAAAAAAGAAATTGTTTCTCATAAATTTACGAGAGCCTTTTTTTTTTTACTGGGGCTAATAGGGAATTAGGACTTTTTGCGCACGATTTTCACATCTTAGTACATGTTGTTGTAGTTAAGAGTTTATTGACCCATGAAAGTTGTTACAATGCAAGTTATTCCTAGCTCTCTGCATTTATTGACAGCATAAGCTTTAATTTGATACTAAATATGCCAATATTTGTCCACTTTTTGACAGATTTCTCATTAAAAATAAAAAAAAGAAAGAATTCTCTGAATCTCGATTTTCAAGATGCGCGCGGTGAAGAGAAAGAACTTATTTTTAGTGGCCTTCTTGATCATTCTTACTTTGCTCTTTGGCCGCTTTTAAATCAAAAGTAGGCTCCACTGGGAATCGAACCCAGGATCTCCTGTTTACTAGACAGGCGCTTTGCCAACTAAGCCATAGAGCCAGCTGTTTAGTTATGAAAAACGACACCTTGAATAAACTGGATAGAACACTGTTAAAACATTGTATAGCATGTAACAGGGTTCCCACGTGTCATGGAATGTCATGGAATTGAAAGCCCGCTGTCTTGAATGTCATGGAATTCTGCAAAGATTTGCCATGTATCATGGAATGTCATGGAAATGAAAGCAACGGTATTGGTATCACAAAAACTCGTAGAATGTACCATTTGCTTTCTAAATTTTTGAAATTTTCTCGGGGGGCCAAGCCCCATGACTGACAAGAGAATGTTATTAACGTCATGGAAAATTGAGATATTTGCTATTGAATGTCATGGAAATGTCACGGAATTTCAATCTAAATTTTTTGTGGGAACCCTGATTTAAACACTTATTGTGTGTCAGTTATTCATCTACCGGTTATATAATCATGGAGGCAACGCGTTCCATTGAGCCTGGGCTTGATACACAGGGGTTTTCAACGCTTAAACCACGGTGTTGGGGTAGAACAATAGACCTCACACCTTGGTTATATTGCATACCATGGTATAAAACAGATAGACAATGGTTATGAAAAGGTAAGTAGGTACAAGTAGGATTAACCACAGCTTTCTGGTAGGGCGAGTTGGGATTCGCCCTCGTCTGGCCCCACCAGAAAGCTGTGGTTAATTCTGTATACCTTTTCATAACCATAGTCTATCTATTAAGCTTAGGTCTTTTATCCTGGTTACAAGTATCATTATTACAATATGTTCGTCCACAAAGTAACCAGTGGATGAGTGAAGCATCTCATCCGTACATGTGCGGTCTTTATGCCCATATACAAATCTTTCATTTTGTGCTTCAAAAAAAAAGGGAAAAAAAGAAAAATATTAATAGTTCCATAATTGTGCAGAAGAAAAGTTTCAGGGCTTGCCCGGGAGTTGAACCCGGGACCTCTCGCACCCTAAGCGAGAATCATGCCCCTAGACCAACAAACCTGTCTAGTGCCTGTTCGGGGGGGAAATGAGTCTTATTTTCGGGGGCAAAGTCTATTTTTAGTGAGGTATTAGGGACCTTTAGCAACCACGTAAAAGCTCATTAAACGCAGACGTAGCAGTGCTGAAAGGATAGGATATGTCTGCGTTTAATGAGCTACGTCGGGTTTGCTAAAGGTTCCTACTGCCTATATGTCTAGAGTTTGACAAAATGTCATACCAGGCTCGGTCTGTATGATATAACTGTATGGGCCCTGTGAACCTGCTGACCAGCCTTCGGCTGTGTAGGTTTTAAAACTATATCTATCTTAATGTGATAGACCCGTAGAAGTGGATCTAGAACCTGCCCCCCCCCCTCCTAAAAAAAGAAAAAAAGAAGGAGAAGAGAAAAGAGGAAAGAAAGAGAGAGAAGGGAAAGATATCCTATCACACATTGAAGTCTCTTTAAGTGAAGTATGAATCATAGGGCCTGACTGAGGGGGGAGGGGGGGAGGGGCTGAGTCTTAAAATATTGTGTCCTAAAATGCATGATAACGCATCATTTCAAGTCTAGATTTTCTTTGGGGGGTATGGCCCGCTCGCGGGAAACAGACAGTCACTCAAGGTTGGCCAGGTTTGCCCCCCCCCCCCTAGACAATTCTGGATCCGCCACTGTCTAGCATATAATGTTTAGAAGCCATCTGACTCTCTTTCTAATCAGAGTCAAGGTTCCCTACTTCTTCTTCCGCCAAGGGAGTCAGTGAATGCATAAGGGAGTCAAACAGTTGGTTACGATTAAGCCTGCACCCTCAGAAAAGTGAGAGTCATTGTCGCTAAAACTACCCTCACCTGTCAAGTGAGGGTAGTTTTCAGGTGAGAGTAGTTTTAGCGACAATGACTCTCACTTTTCTGTGTGTGTGCTAGGTGGTAGCACATACAGTTATCAGGTGTATTATTTCTCCTAACCTTCCTAAAAGCGTTATCTCTCTCCCTCATTGCAGCGATAACAATGTCAGACATCCATTCTGGCGTATAGACAGGTATAGTTAACATTCTAACAGGGCAATCAATGTCTAAATAATCCTGAATAATCACAAGTATTTTATCCCACATGTCTTCATGGTCAGTCGTGTCTACTATGTTATTCCAGTTATGTTATTCTAGTTTAGAATCATCAGCTAGGAAGACAGCTATTGATATAGAGGGTTAGGAGATAGAAATTACCAATGTGACTCTCTATTCCAAAAGAGCCATCCTGTGCCTAGACTCCCTTTCTGAAGGGAGTTGCAGCATAGACCTGGACTCTGTCTGTGGTGGGGAGTCATAATATGGAGTCATTTTGGAGGCAAAACCTGGGTTCTCTTAGGGGAGTCACACAACTCCCTTTTAAGGGAGTCAGGTGCCAACTCCCTTCATCAAGAGAGTCAGAAAGAGGATCAGAAAAGGGAGTCATTCTGGAGGTAAGCCTGGACTCCCTTTGACTCTATTTCTTTTCTCTGTGTAGATGAAAAACATCTCAATCCGATTCTGTTAGACTGGTTATAGACAACTCTGGATACAATGATTTACTCTAATATATCCTGCCCGAAGAAGTCTGATAAATACAGACGAAACATTGCAAACAAATATAAACCTCTCCCTCTTTTCGATATGAATCATTACAATAAAAATAACACAAATCACCTTGTCTGGTTATGCACGGTTTTGTGTGGATAAGCAATTTTTCAATCTCCTCTAATATATATAAGTAAGATATTTCAAGATGAATCTGATGATGAGGTGACCTTAGGATAATGGCACTGGTGAATGCTAAGGTTTTACTGTTGTTTAAAGATTCCTTTTAATAGCACTGTACAATAGATCTACCAGACATAATATGCGGAAATAGTGATTTAAAAAACACACAAAGCAGTCCCGTGCCTCTACATGGGTACCCGCAATTTTGACCGTGTCGCCGGGTCGAATTTTAGCAGTAGGGCAGTGGCATTGTGTCGATTTTTAGCTATATAAGAACAAAGAGAAAAAAAACTGTGAGTCGATTTTTATCCCTGATTTTCCTGTGTCCGTCGATTTTTAAAAGGGCCTATAAGGGCCATGTCGCCGTGTCGCCCGTGTCGATTTTTACCCATGTAGAGGCACAGTCCCCTCCTAGTGGATCCACCCTTGCAGTGACACAGCTTGTAATCCTAATAATCCCTCCTGCCCCTCCCTGACCCCATCCAACTCTCCCCCTCCCCACTACTAGTACCTCTGCTGCTCGGTGCCTGTTGGCAGCTCCAGCTCCCAGCGTCCCAGGTCAGAGTCAGGGCCGGCAGTGAGTGAGTGTCAGTAGGAGCAGTATGACAGAGATATACACATGGAGTACCACTCTACACACTCTACACTATGATCCTTAATATTGGGTAAGTACCTCTGTCATTAGGGCTATTACATCAATATTACATTGATATAGCTCAGCGCCTCTAGCTTAAGTGCTCATTGGTACTGGTGTATTTTAACATGTTATGAGAGTGTCTGTATAGTTGAAGGAGGGAGAGTGAGTGGGTGCAGTGTTGCTGACAGAAATATACAAGTGGCTGTGGGCTCCAGGCATGCTGCTATGTGCTGATCCCTCAGCCCCCCCCCCCCCCGACACACATACACAGTTGACTCATCACCCCTCCCCCATCACAAATATAGTACATCACGGCATTATTGTATTCTCATCGACTCTCGATTGAAATATATCTTGTTCATTGCAACTCTCACTGGGATTTATTGCCTGACATTTTGAGTAAGACCCAAAGAGAAAAGTGTGTTGTTGTTGTTTTTGTTTTTGTTGTTGTTGTTGTTGTGGCTTTTTCCTCGGGGGGGGGGGGGGGTACCTGAACACACTTAATTTTCATGGCCTCATCAGAATAACTCTAATCTCAGTGAACTTTGAAGATAATTGTTCAAGTTGACTGCATTTTTAAATATACCATTTTTTGTGTTTAAAACTTTGTAAATTCAATGTTGCTATGCCCAGTAGGTATACACCTTTCCCCATTCAGTCTAAGGGACTGCCACAATACTATAAACAAAAACACACAACACCAGAGGGCAGCTGGAGTTGGCCCCATTGTTGTGGGGAGCCTCCTGCCTCACTGCCTTAGGGTGAGTCCAGTTATGTTACATTTATAAACGGAGTCCCCCAGGGTTCAGTTCTGGCCGTAACTAGAGGTCACATGTTTTCTATGACATTTTTCTCTGTATTTCTGGTGCTAGTTTAGTTTTACTGTACTAATTACCCTGACTAATTAGGACGTATGCCGTCCAATATATAAACCATGTCACTGGAAACAGTTGGAGTGTAAGCTAGTGTTTTTCTTCATTCACCAAATGTACTATACATTAACATTATGTGTGTGACTAATGAATGCTGAAATGCGTTAAGAGTAGACCTAATTTACACCTAGACTTACTTGCTACAGTCCCTGAGTAACCCCCCCCCCCCCATAGGGCCCCGGACTGGGGGTTGCTGTGTCACTTGTCGATTTTAAGAAATGCCAATGTCACTTGTCGATAAGAAATAGGTCTTGTCCCTTGTCACAATGGTCAAACAGGCTCTTCTTGACTTGTTGACTTTACCCGTCTTGGACCCTCCTTCTCCCTCTATCCTTGTCAATTACTATATAACCAAACTAACCAGGCCATTGGGAACCATTGTATCATTAATAGTTGTTGAACAGTTCTCATCTATTTTAACTACATTTTTATTACCTACATAGATATACAAGTATTGAAGGCCTTCCCAGAGGGATATAATACTGTGAGTTAGCCTACTATGATGGTGGCATATAGTGGGGTAAACTGGCCTGCATCAGTGAGAGCTCTACTCCGCCACCCACTACCCCACCCCCCCCCCCCTCCTCCCCTCCCCTGGTTGCTCCCACTGGAATTAGACATGTTGAGAAAAGTATAGTTGAGAAAGGTATATTTGTCTTTATTCAAATTCTAGGACTTGAGCAAATCTAATAATGGGGGGTATAGATGGAGGATATCCCGTGTCGCATGTCGATTTTAAGAAATGGCCATGTCGTATGTCTATGTCATGTCCCATGTCAATTTTAAGAAATGTCCATGTCCCGTGTCACTATTTCTTTAAGCCTCATGTCCCATGTCACTATGCTTCATGTCCCATGTCAATTTTAAGAAAATGCCAATTTGCCGTGTCGAATTTAGGGGTCTATATCCCCATTATAGTGGTAGAAAGTGCTTCTGCACCCCATACTAGCAGACAGACATCCATAGGTGTGTTTACACAGCCGACTTGCTCCAGCACGGGGGTGGCATAAACAGGCCACAGGGCTCAACACTCACACCGAGCACCTCTGAGATATACTGCCCTATATATTGTATTTATATTGACATTGACTCATCCTATATGTTTTAATAATACCCCTATATGTCGGAATAACTCAAGTTATAATAACAATATTTTCAGACACATTGTGAGCAAATGTAGATCTCCGACAGGCATTCGTTGATATCGTTTATAAAACGTTATACCACACTTGGCTGGGAGAACAAAGAAAAACGGCCAGGTATATAAGACATACAAAAAACAACAACCAAGGAGATTAGTATAGTAAAATTTACCTGTACTAGAATTGTATATATATTCTTTTCATCCTATGACATCATCGGAAGAGCGTGTAAATTACATGAGATGTGTCAATAAACCTATTTAAAAAAAAAGTAGTGGCATAACTCAGATCGGGTTTCACGTGACTATATATACATATATAGCTGTATAAGCCTTGGACAGTCGCGCAATGGTCATTATCCGTGGCTGGCGCCTTGGGCAATTATACCCTGTCCTCGGCGTAAAACTCTTATACAGCAAGTCACTTGTACCATATCTAATACGTATGCCGTTCATAGCCCCAGAGAAGTAACAGTGCACAGCACCACTATCAGACAGCCAATGTATAGTCTCTGACGTTGTACATTTCGCAGTGCCCTGAGATAGTTTGGCTGCAGCAGTAAACAGTAAACAAACGGACAGAATATATATGTTAACAAACCACCGGAAATGTTAACAAACTGGCACAAGATATATCAAAGATATTGTAGAAAACTCCTGTTCTCCACGTCTTTGCTCTAACATTATAATAGGGACCTTTAGCAAACCTGACGTAGCTCATTTAACCCAGACGTATCCTATAGGGCCTTAGCTAGATGATCAGTGGTCAGCGCCATTCCCACTGGTACTAGGTCTATTCCCAGTACTCACAATAACCAGCTCAGCCAAATCTCGTGGCCGAGATTAGGGTACAAGCAGGGTGCAGGTATTGTGAATAGGTTGTAACTGGACAATACCCATATCACCTAGTCCAGGATAGGGTAGTGGTTTGCACTGTAGACTCATGATGCAGAGTACCTGAGTTCAATTCTCTTCCAGGTAATGCATGGTTATCAAATTCATAAGTAAAGTCATTTTGGAAACAGAATACATTATTCACAATACCAAATAAAATCTTATATATATTTACAGGACATATAATTTGGCCTGGTAGGGATTTGAACTTGGGCTCCAAGCATTATGAGGCCACAGTGCTAACCACTACACTATCCTGGACTAGGTGACATGAGTATTGTCCAGTTACGACCTATTCACAATACCTGCACCCTGTTTGTACCCTAATCTCGGCCACGAGATTTGCCTGAGCTGGTTCCTGCAGAGCTAAGGGTTATGATTGGTACCAGTGGTCCATAAGGTGGAGCCACTGTATCTCGCTAATGCGGAATACCTTCAGCACTGCTACGTCTGCGTTTTATGAACTTTTTCGTGGTTGCTAAAGGTCCCTAATACTCTCTGTAAAGGGTGTGCCTGCAGATGGGCCAAAAACGACCTGGCGACCTGGGCTGTTTTGGAGGCGACTTTCGACCAATGGCAATAATAAAAGTGACCTAGCGACTTTCGGGCAAAAATGACAATAGGATAAAGGGTCCAAAAAAGCGACTTTGTGACCTGGTCTCCTTAATTTCGGCGACTTTCCGACCTCAGGGGGGGGGGACCCCTCTGCACCCCCATGCTTATACTTAAAGAACGACGGAGAGTCTCGATGTTAAGTCTGAAGAATATAATTTTCTCGTCTCTAAATAGACCTATAGGGCCTACATAACCAGGTATGTCTATGTTGATATTGATATCTGCTCTAATTGCCACAGTCCACGGGGCTCAGAATCTGATGGGTAAATTGGACAAGTCGACGACAGCTGCTTTAATCCTTAATTGTATGGCCCTGGACCCCTAAATTCGAAATGGCGACATGGACTTTTTTGGGCTTATAGTGAGATGGGACAGGAGGAATAACTAAAAATAGATAGTGACACGCATGATATGGGACATTTATTGGAATCGACAGGGGACATGGGGACCCTTAATTACCCCTCCTCCCCCCAACTCCTTACTCTAGCTGTGATTGTGATACAAGAGTACTGGATAAATGCCTGTCATTTCTCTCCCCTTGCACTGATTCATTTCTATCATAAATCCCCTTTGTATACACAACCTATGCAATCCCTATGCAGTGTTTGCTTGAAAAAAAAGTTACCTACTAGTATTCGCTACTCAGAGTCATCTGGATTATAATGTGCAGGCCATGCTAGTGTAGACACCCATAAACAACTCATACATATAATTGGGCATAAGCTGCTTGTGTCCAGCAGTGACGCCATGAAGTAGGTTAATGACTCCTGATGACATCTAGAACACATAATAACCTATTATCCAAGTGACACATACGTGAGGGGCCGTCCATAAAGTATGTCACACTTTCTTTTGGCCATTCTGGATATTAGCACCCCCCTCCCCCTTGTCACGGTTTCCCCCATACCTCTATCATTGGGGACCAATAACCCCCCCCCCCCCCCCACCACCACTTGCTGTGTGACATACTTTTAGGACAGCCCCTGACATGTCCTTTAAATTGTTTAGGTGATGGAAAACCTCTTTGGGGCTGTGTACTGTGCAAAACGGGACGATAACTGAAAAGATACCTTGGGATACATATTTCGTGTGGTTTTAAAAAGCATATCTCGCATAGTCTTAAAACATTACCTTCTGACTTTCTGAGACATCTCTATTGCTTAAGATTACGGTGTATAGTCTTAAACATAAATGGAGGTCAGTTATAGTTGTGTTGCGCCATCTGGAGGGATAGAGCCGTTAGACTACGAGAGATTTGCAAATTTGGTAAATTAGCAATGATGTGCGTATGTAATTAATGGATGGCCCCTTTCTACAAAATGAACTGGCAACTTATGGCCATTGATTAGGGCGCCCCAAAATTTCAGAGATGATTATAATAGGGACCTTTAGCAAACCTGACGTAGCTCATTCCCCTATAGTTATTGACTTAGGGTAAATTAACCCTGAGTAATATACACTGCCTCCTCATTTTGCGTTTTAAGACAATTTTGGGACATGGGAAAAAGTTTGTCTTTCGGTGGCTATTCGAGATAGACAAAAGGGGAAAAAAGAGATATGTAGGCAAGATCGGGGCACACAATATTCCTTCAAATATTTCTCAAAAAACTCATTTTCTCTTCGTGATATTCGCCTGCAATCTTTAACAACTTTTTTCTATCTTTCGCTACTATGGAAATGTACTAAAACCAATCTACCCTTGGTAACGGGCGGCCATAGGCTCCAAGGCATTAATATTTTTCGCTGAAGATAGAAATCATAAATTTGTGTCATTTCTCTCTTCTACCCCCAAACCGGGCAAAAACTGGACATGTCCTATGGTATCACTGTTGGTAACACATTTGAACCAAGTACAACCAAAAAGTAATACTGTAGGCCTAATATACCATATTACTCCACTGACTAGCACAACATCCCATTATGACGCACGTGGCGCCACTGGTACTTTTCGTACTGCGCGAGATGTCAACGTGTGCAGACGAAATTGTATACACCCGTATCTCTGCCGTTTATCGTCCGATCGACTCACTTTTTGATATGGAAAAAAGGCGGTACATGCCCACAGCCTGCAACTCTCGCCCACACCCACCTGCACACCCACACCCACCTGCTTTCCCACACCCACCTGCTCACCCACACCCACCTGCTGGCCTGAAATGGAATAACATACATGTATGACACATGACTTGAGGGTGGGTACTTTTTAACAAGGAATTCATTTCTGATGCCAGAATTGACCAATGAATGATTATAAGGGAGTACTATATCTAAGTATTCCAAGGTTAGAAATTAAACATCGGGGCAACCTTGAAATACATATGTCGCCCCAACATATAATTTTCAATATAGGACCACTGCAACAATCACTAATATTGAGCAATGCTATTTTTATGTGTATAATTGAATGTGCAAGCATCACTGCCAAGTATCATCAGTTTAGAAAAAGCCATTTCTGTCCTTTTAATCCATCTTGATATCTATCCCAAATTGGTTACCGTAAATTCTCGCGTAGAAGCCGCGGCTTGTACGCGAGTCAGACTCAGCTTTCTTTTGATACCAAACATGCCTATATAGGGTGCAGCTTATACGAGAGTTTTTATTAGTATACTACAGTACCAAAATCGCAATATTCAGACCCCCTCTGCGGCTTATATAATTTGTCAAAGTTAGGGGTGCGGCTTATACGCGAGTTAGGCTTATACGCGAGAATTTACGGTAGACATCATACAAACTGTATTACTATCATTTGGACTTATCTTACTCCATTACCCACACATGAGGTGTCTTCAAGTTACTTTTGACAAATTCCCACTGGTGTCATGTAGTAAATGACACTTTTAGACATTAAATTTCATCCATGACCTTTAAACATGTAGAGCACACTGGGGATCACATTTATAACCCAACATGATGGCAAAGTATGAGCCATCCTGTAAGAAATTCGTCAGGCAACATTAAATTACCCTGGTGTAGATCACAGCCAATGTTGGACAAGTCTAGTTAGAATTTATGTTGGTCCAACATCAGAAATAATATGATGGCCCTGAAATGTTCCAACACTGTGCCAACACTGGGTCAATATCAGCAATATCAAGCATGGACCAGCTCTGGGCCAGCGGTCAACCCAGCAATGGCCCATTATCGGAATTTGCCAAGGGTGGGCCATCATCGTAATTTGTATGTTGAACCAATGTATTCATTACCTACAATGGACCATGGTTGTTATAACAATTGCGATGGAGTCGACCATTGCCGACATTGGCCCAATATACCCTTGCTACCTGGGTACCTTTTTGCGCCACAACGGCTCCCAATGGCTCCTTGCTGGTCCTGCTGATCGTGGGCTCCAGCAGTCATGTTAGCTCAAAGGGTATGATCATCGCAATCATATATATATCTATATATATCCATATATATATATCTGTGCTTTCCAACATGCTTAATTTGCCCTAAACAACAAGCTGGGCTAGGAAACGGTTCCCAGTAAACAACAACAAAAAACCATTGTACAACGTTATATAACGTTTCTCTATGGCTCCGTATTGTGGTAAAATGTGACATAACGTTAAAATACGGTATTAAGGTTGATCGCTACTCATTGAATATGGACTACTGCGCAGCTCTCTGCGCATAACGCTTAAAACTGTCAGAATGAGGCAATCTTGGAAAACTAGATACATATAGATATACTCTATGTCATATTCAAAAATTGGACAATTCCGAGCAGAATTGAGCATTTTATTGCACTTTAAATATTTTGATGTATTTGGAGCTAGTGATATTTTCTATTTTTAACATTGATTTGAATATTGGAATTATTGACCAATAAATCATTATCGAGATTGATATAGATCTCATCACTGTGCTTCAAACAACCAAGGGTGTAACACATACACATTTTTTACCCCGATCCTTGGCCTTTAACGGGCCTTTAAATATGAGATATAGACAGTTTTTGTCCTATTTTTTAACTTTAAAGGCCCAAAACCCTAAAATTGTGCACGGGCCCCCTATCAAAATTACCTTTTTATGTTAGCAAATAATCTAAACAATTTTTTGAGAAAGTAAAAAAAAAAGTCCATGGATTATTTCTATATATATTGGATTATTTGCTATTTTTTAAGATTTTGTTGAAAAATTTAGCATCAAATTTAATCAATCGTCCTAAAACCACCACTTCTTTTTCATAAAAGGGTTGTTTCACATTTAAGGACACAATATAGGATTATTTATATAAGATATAACATTGATGTGGGCAGTGGTTCACTAAGAAAAAAAATCGTGAAAATTTCACAATTTTTGGTATTTTTCGCCAAAAATAGAAAATAATTTTTTTCTTCAAAAATCTGTGATAAAAAAGGAGCTTGGGACCCCCCCTATTTTTTTCCATTTTCCATTTATTAATGATCTAAACTATCATGAGGCAAAAAATTGGGAAATTCTATGGGTGAAAAATTAAGAGTAGAGATCAACCTTAAAACGTTATTTTGATGTAATATAACATTTTCGTTAGCTGGGTCCAATATTTTCAAACAGCAGAGACATAGAACACCCCGAACCTTTTTCAATTTGGTAATTGTGGGTAAAAATGGTTTTCTAAGCGAATTGCCATAAGTAGATAAATACAATCATACTCATGAGGTATGCTCGTTTACCTATCCAACACATAATGATATGTAAGAATTACAAACAAAATGAATACTCAAACCTGCTCATTGCCACAGTATTTCTAAGTGAAAACGTGGTCGTTTCTAAAGAGAAAAATGCTCCAGGTAGACTAGTACACAGCGAAAAGAATTAGAATCACGGTGACTCCTAAATGGGAGGCTGGACTAGATCGCTGAGGTAACTCTCTCCACGACTCTAAGGCCGTTTTATTTTGATAACTTGGATTACGGATCTGCCGCCGAGTTTTTTTTTCTTTTTTACCTTTCCCCTCCGAGATTTTTTGAGAATTTCACCAAAAAAAAAAAAAAGTACATGTTGACCAGCAAAAGGTAGAATGAGGCCTTTCAGATTGGGGATAATTCTCAATATATCTTCACTAGATTGCCCAGAAATTAGATTTTTCATGCCTTTTTTTTTTTTTTTTTTGCCTCTGCCCTTCGAGAAATTTTGTGATCTGGTGCCCCCCGTAGGACAGCTTTTTTTTTTTGTTTTTTGCCTCTGCCCTTCCAAAAATTTGGAGCCAAAAGCCCGTAATCCAAGTTATCAAAAAAAGGTGGCCTAAAGTGACTCTCAATCAGTAGGGAGTCTTAAAATAGGAGTCATTATAGAGTTATTATAGAGTCCTGCTAATGTTAGGGAGTCACTTTAGAGTCCTGGGGAAAGTTACCTCATTGATCAAGTCGGGTGTCAGTGATTCTACTTCTTTTCTCTGTGTACCAGATATATTGACACGTTAGTACAGGGATGTCATTGCTATCAACTATTTTTGGTCTCGATATGGAGATATAATCAGTTATTCGATGCATGATAATAAGAGCTAGATTAAACCGTTAAAAAACATGGTTTGAGGTCAGAAATCACTTGGTAAATACGGCAAAATAAGAATAGACAAGGTGAATGGAATGGAGGCGGGTTCCAGAGTGTTTCTAAATAGATTCAACTTCAGACATTTCAATATATTTTACAGGTCCCTATCTTTTCCCCAGATGTCACATATCGCGTAAATGAGCATAGCTAGGTTTCTGATGAGAATATCTATATTAAAAAAGTCTTTCACTTAGTATAAGGAAGCTGATATTCAGTGTCTACCATTTTGACATCTGTAAGAAGTAAGTACTGTCCACATACAGCAAAAGTTGCTGGCAACTTTTGTTCCAGTAGATTTTGCTGTAGGTGTACAGCAACTGACTTGCTGTACATGTACAGCAACTTCTACTGTAAATTAAAGCAACTTCTACCATACATCTACAGCAAAAGTTGCTGGCAACTTTTGTTCCAGTAGATTTTGCTGTACATGTACAGCAACTGGGTGCTGTAACGTTACATCAACTTCTACTGTGGGTTTCATATTATTGTTGTCATCAATTTATATCAATTAATATGCATGCATGGAGAGTCCTTTCTGCATAATAGTTCAATTTCAGCTAGGATAATACACACTACATAATGTAATGGTTTAATCCTGCATTGATACAGCTGAACTGTATGTGATACCAGCTTTTTCCCAGTCCAGGCACTTAAGCATAACATTTTTCCTTCCAATGTGGTATATATTCTATACTTTTGCTGTTTTTTGTATTATTCAACACAATTATGCAAATATCAATACATTTTATGATAAGTGCATTCAGTCTCTGTCATCCAGTCTTAATCTACAATGACTTGAGAGTTTGTGAGGCTTTGTTTGACTTGGGAAAGGGTTGGGTGGAATAATTTCTACAAAAATGGTATACTGCTGCCACCTAGCGGCAGAAATCTGCAGCACAATGTACTGTAAATGTACAGCAACATTGCTCGAGACCCAATTTACAGTATGTATAATGCTGTAATTATACAGCAAATAGTGCTGTTATACCAACTACACCAAAAAGTGCAGTAAATGTACAGCACATTGTGCTGTTTAAATACAGTAACTTCTTACAGTGTACACTGAAAAAGTAAACTTGTCTCTGGACTCTTCTAAGTGACTGTCTGCAGACAAGTTTACTTTTTCAGTGTAGGCTATCCCATGCATATCTTAGAAGATGGCAATATACATCGATACATATGCCACAGAGAAAAGAATAAAAATCACGGTGACTCCCAAATGGGAGTCTGGACTAGATTACTGAGGTAACTCTCTCCACGACTCTAAAGTAACTCTCAATCAGTAGGGAGTCTTAGAATAAGAGTCATTATAGAGTTATTATAGAGTCCTGCAAATGTTAGGGAGTCACTTTAGAGTCCTGGGGAGAGTTACCTCAGTGATCAAGTCGGGAGTCACAGTGATTCTCCTTCTTTTCTCTGTGTGATGTCAATGAAAGACCTATTTCTGACATAATGAATATATCAATGGGCTTATAATTATAACATGGCGATAATATGGACAATGTTAATGGCATTCTTACTGTTGAACGTCTCAGTTTTGGGACCCTATAGATAGGAGACGAGGCGCTAACATTACCAGGGTATATCGCCATGTTAGTAACATGGCGACATACCTTGGTAATGTTTACGGGAGGGGTCGGACAGAGTGAGGTGTATCGGGACATGGATGAATTGATTCAGGTCGCCCTTCCCAGTTTGTGATTTGAAATTATTCATGCATAGTGTGTATTGAGGTTAGACCAAACCAAACTATATTCACCCCGCAGGATGTTGCCGGAACAGCTGTCCAGAACCCGTTAGTTTAACGTGCACGATGGAAGTTATAACGAGTTCTTCTACGTGATACGTGATATGGGGTAAGGCAACATATCTGTATCTTCAGGTATGAAAGTCTTCAAGTTTCTTCCAAGATTTTTTCATGCCGCAAAGACCTGTGCTTGACTATAGAGGGCCTTTATCCAGTGTCCTCGATTTGGACACTACACTCTTACCAATAGTATGTATACATGTGGCTTGTCTAGGATACTAGGGCTCCTAGGGGTTAGGCCATGGGCGTTTGTGTATGGATCCCTGTAGTTTAATCTGTTATCTCCCTCTTTTCGGCCTTGCCAAATCCTGCAGAGATTCACTTTTATAAGTCAAATAGTGGCGTGTTAATGGTGAGAGGGAATCTTTAACCAAAAGAATATGTAAAGTTTTCTGGGAATACCATCCTATTTCCTTGACCTCACTCCAATACAAGGTATTCCCTCTGCAAAATCAGCATTTGATTCAACTTACTGCATAAGTATAGTTAATTAGTATATGGAAATGGGATGCATCGACTTGGGGTTGGGATGCCCAATCCCCCCAATCCCCAATCACAGAGGCAATACCTTCCATACTGGTTAAGATGGCACCAATACCTCCTACACCACTATTTGATACACTTAACATTTGAAGTGGTGGACGAGTTATTTCGTGGTATGGTAGCATGACAGGTCATCTCTCAGACATTGAAGTCTAAACTCGTTATAAATGGATGTGTCTCACCAAATCGATACAAGTTAAATTGAGCATATAACCGGGTGCAATATATGACCGGGTGCAATCTATGACCGGCATGAAAGAAAACGGCTTATTTAGGGCAGATGTACATGGAACGTTTTTTTAAAATGATAATCTTCTTTTGGCTTAATTTAAAAAAAAAATCTAATTCACGCTTGCCGGTCATAAATTGCTCATCTCATAGGTTGAACCCAGTCATAGACTTTCAACTTGTATCGATATGGTGAGACAGGGCCTATAGTATTATAATACATGTGTCATGTGAGTCATCTAGAATACCCTAGTTCTTCAGGAACTTGAAAGGCGAGTTTACAAGTGCTCTAGAGATTTTGAGTTTCTCTTTACTAAGCCAGAGATGAAATGCACAGTTTGTATTAGAGCTGCATTCAGCGCTATTTCTAGCCCCTTTATAAGATCTACCACATGATAGAATACATCCTTTATAGTACTATTAGAGAAAGAAATGCTGAAAAGATACTTTATAGAATTATATTTTGTAACATTTGCACAGGAGTGCCAGTTACATTCACTTCAGTGAATAAGAACAAGCTCCAGCCTCCATATATGGCAGTCTCCATATTAGGGCATCCAGAGCACATGGGTACTGAGGCATTACACCAGTCAGAACTTCAGTGGTCATTTATGTACTATAACATGATATATACTTGAAATGGACCATGTCACAGGATTCCCCAAGGTGTGTTTAATATAGCTACCTCAATCACAGAATATGTCCCACTTTAGTTTATGAACTTAGACTTTGACAGATAATGTGCAGGGTCTACAATCTCTGGCTTAGGGAGTCTGAGATGGAATGTAACGGACACCCTAACAGACCCAACAGGTGGTATCACTCAACAGCTTGTCACTCTCCAAGCACATATCATGTTACAATCCCACTGGAGTCCACCACATGTGTGATTGGAGATCTACTACTTTCAAACTAAAATCTAGGCCAGACTTCTATGTGTCATAGAAATTATTCCCATCTATTCTATAGTAAATCGCAATAATACATGTTAATTTGTTATGGAATATAGCCGGCTATTAGTCAATGACTGTATAAAGCCTCCTGTGACACCAAAACCAAACCATTTTCATTTTTGGGGCGAAATAGCGCTGAATGCAGCTTTAACTGAGCGTACCTTTCATTGGACATGTACATATACTACCTATCCTTTACTCTAGATAGAGCACAGATGTAATTGACTCAGGGTAACTGAGTAATACTAAATGACCCAACCAAGGTTTAAGACGTTTTGGCCCACAGCCATTAAATAAGACCATGGAGAGACAGGCAAGATCAGGGGACAAATGTTTCCTTCGAAAAGAAATTTGAAATGTCTTTCCTTCTTGCTGTAATTGGCCTGCGATCTTTAGGTAGTGATTTCTCTCTTTTCCTTAAACTCTTAAGTATTCTTAAATTGCTGCCCTCTAAATGAAAGCCACATAGGCTTCAGTGTTGAAGCAAAGATAGAAATCACTACTTTTGCCAAAGTCTCCCATATTTCTCTCTTCACACGCAGAAATGCCATCTTCTACACAATAAACACCATCTTAAACGTTTAAATTAAATTTAAATAAAAGTTTCCAACACAGAGCATCACCAAAAAATATTTTAGTTCCTATACTGACCGTTCAGCAAAGGGTGGCGCCACCCCTACTTCTTGTACACTCCAAGAAGTCTATGATACAACACGAGAGTTGGCAGCAACAGCGTCAAAATAAAAGGAGCGTCCAGAGCAGTTCAAAACTGTACCACCCATATCATCGCCGTTTATCGTCCGATCGACTGGCTTTTTGATAGGGACAGAGGGCGGTACATGCCCACAGCCTGCAACCGTCGCCCACACCCACCTGCACACCCACACCCATCTGCTCTCCCACACCCACCTGCTCACCCGCACCCACCTGCTGGCCTGAAATGGAATAACATACATGTATGACACATGACTTGAGGGTACTTTTTAACAAGGAATTCATTTCTGATGCCAGAATGGACCAATGAATGATTATAAGGAATTACTATATCTAAGTACATGATAAGCTACAGATTCAGCTTACCCTGAGTCATCTGTGAGGCCACTCACACGCTCAATCTTTGTGTGTGTTGGGTAGGGGCTGATGGAAGAATCTAGGGGCAAAGTTACTATAGTTCTTGTGTAAACTGCAGTTGTTGCCCTACAGAATTGCCCCCCCCCTTTCCCACTCAGGCAGGGAGTTCCCGATGGAGGCTGCGGTGAATGCAGCCCTTGTATCAGCCCACAGTCCAAGTACCTGCTTACTTACATAACGGGTTTACCTTGGCAGACAGGGATTCCCGGAGGTATTCCGACATAAGTGTGCTATTGCAAGGACTATGGCATGGTTTGTGTTTCAGACTGGATCCCAGACACATCAAGGCACTTATACCTGTAGACCATACAATCTATACGATATCGTTAGATTCCAAATAGATTTACTTCAGAAATCTTATCGGGTAGATCATGGCATAATGTTGTTGTATGTTTAATGAACGATAATTTAAAGATTTATATATATATGTGTGTATATATATATATATATATATATATATATATATATATATATATATATATATATATATATATATATATATATATATATATATATATATATATATACACCTCACACTTTAATAACCAGATCCCTACATTCGACATGGCGATATGGGCATTTATAGTTTAGTGAGAAATGACAGAGGGGATAAAAAGATGGTGATATAGGATTTTGGCATTTCTGAAAATCGGCATGGGACCTGGTAGTTATATTGATATTAAAGAGCATGGCACGTTATGATGGTACACTGTTAAAAATCCCCCGTAGAAAAAACGGTGATTCACTGGCAACAATGGATGCCAAGCTTTCACCGTTTATTTTAGGGTCACCGTTTTTTAGATGTCACTGTAATTGTATACGGGTTTTCACCGTTATTTTTAATAATGACTAAAGAGGCTTAATTAGCTATTGCAGCGGCTCAAACTTTTAAGGATTATTTCTTTTATATAGTGATTTGCATAGACAGATTATTCTGTAGTCATAATTATGTTCTAAATTCACTACAATTATTCCCCATGTCTGATTCGGCTGCATGTCTAATTCATAAAGACATCTTTGTGACTAGAATTCATAATTATCATGAATTAACCACTAAGAGACATAGATAAATGTCTCATATCACATCACCATTACAATCTACAAGCAGAAGTATGCTAGGATTGTTATAAAACAACAACTCCAGTAATATCCATATATATCTTTCTCATTACCACACAAGAGGTGTCTATGGTATCCAAACTACTTGCCGGTGTCCCACAAGGGTTAATTATTTATTCATTATGAATATTCGATCAAGCTTAGGTTTAGACTAGAATGTTGATGCTGTATTGAAAAAGGTAATCGAGAACTATTTGATTTCTAATAGATTTAGTCCACTTTTCATTGTTGAAGCTTCAGAGAAATCTCCTCTGGAACTAGGCTGCCACCTAGTTGGAAAAGATTGAACTTCCTTTACTACGGAATTTCACTGTAAAGGAAATAACAGTGCTTTACCGTAACGGTTTACGGAGGTTCACTGTAAAAGCAATTGGGTTGACGCTGCCTCACCGTAATATCGGGCAACGGTGATGCACCGTTAGATTTAACGGTGAATCTCTGTATAATCAACGGTAATTTGTAACAGTGTATACCACGTGCACCACTCCACCACCCCATCAGGGTAGCTTGTTGTAGGCCTGTACTTTCACTGAACCTATATACTGAATCTGGGACCTGCTGGCGACCCTCCTGTGACACATGTTACCAACAAGTTCTACCTCTAATGTGATCAACACATGTGTTTAGCCAACAAAGAAAATATAAGTGGGAGCATTGTCTACATAGTCAGCGTGGAGTCTACTAGATGTTATGTCTTTAGAAATGTCTAAAGGCCAAATAGGTATTTAGGATAATGACCTTAGTTCTCGCACAATATATACCTCTTGCTCTCAATACAAGTGATGGCAAAATTCATCGAAGACATATGTATGCACGAATAAAGATAATTGACCCTGGGAGATACATATTGCAAAGTCATCATGTGTCCATCTACTGTCCAGGTGTATTACCCGTGTATTGATTAGGGTAGATTCACCAAGAGTCGGACAAATACCCTGAGATGGACAGTGCAATCTTAGATCATTCAAGGATCTATTTGAGTATAAATAACTCACAGCAAAGACTAATTACAACTCTACTGCCAAGTCTAATTAGGGTCAGGTGCAGGTCAACTACAGGTGAGCCAGGGACCTCTGGTCATGTGACAATCTGGAGGCCAGTGTGGTGGCTGCAGATGGGTCAAAAGCGACCTGGCGCCTGGGCCGTTTTGGAGGCGACTTTCGACCTAAGGCAATAATAAAAACGACCTAGCGACTTTTGGTCAAAAATGACTATAAGATAAAGGGTTAAAAAAAGCGACTTTGTGACCTAGGCCCCTTAATTTCGGCGACTTTCCGACCTTAGGGGGGGGGGGGGGGACCCATCTGCACCCCCAGTGTGGGAACCCCTTACCCACCTCACTCTGCTTGCCGCCACCGTGATCTACCTGCACCACCACACATCAAAGACTTGACTCTTGCAATTTATGTGTCCGGCTCCAGGTGAATCTACTCTACTCTGAATGTAGCGCTGGACTGTCCAGTTACTGGTATACATGTTGGTATAGGAGTGTGTGTAAGGGTTGTGGGTGGGGGGGGGGCTGACCAGCTGTTACCCGCTCCTTCTGGTTCGACGAGTGGATATAGTGAATAGTAGACGTACATTCATTCTGCACAGGAGGACTATATAGTGGGCAGTGGGTTCGATATTGACACAGTGACCAAGTTAGTAAGTAGGACTATTAGTTATCTCTTGATTTTATCATTTATCTATACATACCTTTTGATTTTGTGATTTACATATATAATTTATTTGTTTATAAGCTTTTGATTGCACAATGTATCGCATACAAACTTCCCTTCCGCAAGGGTGATGTCATGGGCTGCGGCAGATAAGCATGCTCCTCTCCCTTATTATGGTTTATGCTTTACTTAATGTTTCAAAATATTGTTAATTGGTACCAAGAATATCACTTGTATTCATCACAAAAGTAGAGTGGTATTTTCTTGTTGAGTATCCGCCTCTATTATATTGGATTTGGTAGACCATGCAGATATAGTCAACCCATAGTCGAGCATTAACTCAACTGATTTGGGCCATAATAGTCAAGTGACTATGAATTCAATGTTTTCATGCTCTAAAGTAGTCAATGTGACAAATAGATATAGCTAATCATGAGACGGCAGAACAGTAAATAGGACAAGTAACCCCCTGGCAGCTACCCCAAGACATCTCCCCCATAACCTACTATCTACCCCTTGGACATCTACCCCCTAGGACAACTTTAACCCTAGGACTTTAATCCCCTTGGACATCTATTCCCTGGACTTTTTTCCTCTTAAGACTCTACCCCCTAGGACATCCACCCCCTTAGACACCTACCCACGGACATCTACCGCCTGGGACATCTACCCCCTATCCCAGTGGGCAAACTTCAGTTGATTCAATGTTGATTCAATGTGTGTGATGACATGATATCAACAGTTGATACAGGGTTGTCATTTGGTTGATATTGATGAGGTCATCAACGTTGATCATTTACCAGTGATTCAACATTGATATGGCCATCGTGAATCAACAACAAATAAACATAATAAATGATGATATACATTTACCATGTAACTGTCATACAAGGAATCCCCTTAGTTGGGAGATCCCTTTAATATGATATGAGGTAAGTTGACTAAGTCTTGAGGTCTTGTAGTATAGTTGGTATTTATTACAAGTTGACAGCAACAGTACAGTAGTACAATGTAGGTTCCACTCAGTTACACCTATCCACACAATAATATAGGTCTTGGTAAATATACCTAATAACCCTGAGGTTAGTACTGGACTAGAGCCAAGGGGGTCCTACACCATGTCTGATAGTTGGGCCTAGTAGGGCATAGCCTATAGCCTTGTTCTCAGTCAGTGGAGAGGTCCTTGCTCTGTGGTGTCCAAGTGTAGAGTGAGGATGGAGATGCCCAGTGCTGGGACCTGACCCTATTTAAGGGGGCCAGGCCACCAGCATGGCATCTTGAGTGTTAGTGTCAGTTGACAGTGGTTGGAGGGTTGTAACAGTCAGAGAGACAGTCACACAATACCCCTCCATAGTTTGTCTACCCCTGTTAGTGTACATCAAAGGGGTGACCCTTATGCTGGTCTGTGGGAAACAATGTGCGGGATGAGCGTCGCCTGGCGGCGGCGGGAGTGCCGACTGGAGCGCCGCCTATGCGGGCCGGCGCGCGCCTGCGTGTGCCGGCGGCGGGAGTAGCGTCTCCCGCCGTCGGCTTGAACACGCGGGCGCCCGCAGCGCCGGGCTCGCCGGGCTCGCCGGTCATACCTGACAGGTGCCTCCCCCTCGGGAAAAAGGACAACTCTCCGTCAGTTGTCATTCCATCTAAAAATTTGGGGTGAATTTTGGAATTTTGTCCACAATTTTTGGTGGCAAATAGAATTTACCTTCTGTTTTTTTTGTTTTTTTTTTTTTGTTTTTTTTGTAGTGAAGTACACTTTTTTTGTAATATAGATGATGTGAGAGTATGTAAATACCAAAGGTCTGGGGAGAATTTTGGTTTTGTGCTTGGCTAGTCATCTACATTATATACAGTGTAATCTTAACTATAAGGTATGTAAACCTTCTTTGTACCAATTTGGTACTTTCTTAATCACATATTATACAGTGTAGTAATACATTGTGTCTTTATCTGACACTTTTCAAATCATTGTTTGAATTATATACACAGCATGGTACATCTTTGTCTTAATTCTAAAACATGATGAAAAATGTGTTATCAAGTAATAGGCTGTCTTTGGTGAAATAGGTGCTTTGTGGAACTGAGTGGATTTTGATATATCAATGTTCACATGTGAATACAAATATACAGAGTATAATGCAAATTATGCAAAATCTTATGATAATCTTTTACAAACTTTTTTGTTTGATACCAAAAAAACCAAGGCCACTTTTATATAAAAGTAGGCCAACCGGCTTGAAGTTTGTTTTCTTATTTCTAGATAGCGCTTATCTTTGGATTTGCGTGATATAGCAATCAGTAATGTACATTTTATGCATAGTTATGTGCTTGTCCGGTGGCGGATAAGTGTTCATAATTGTGTCATCTGACATTTTGCATTACTTAAGTTTGTAAGTTTGTATGTACAAATACAGTCCTTTTTATGCAGATATTTTGTCCTTATCCGGTGGAGGGTAAGTGTTCATAATGTCATAAAAATGACTCGGTATCTTGTTTCTGCAATGATAGTTGAATCTTACAAGATTCTTGGTGTTGGCAATTTGCAACTTGTGGATCTACACTTTGATCAGAAATGTCTTTGCAGTGGGCCGCTGCTGTGAGATTTAAGTCGTTTGTGTAGTATCCTAGGGTTAGTCAGCGGACTATCTCCCTTTTTTGCATGTTTTTCTGTAAATAGTCTTACATAATACAAAGGTATACAATGTAAAATACAGTGCAAATACAGTGTTATATACAAACATGTTTGATTAGCAATTTAGATTGTAATAATACAATTTCATACATATAAATGCATGTTTGAGCAAGTTTGACATGGTTAAGAGTACGCAATTGTTTTTGTAAAACTTCAATTTTTCAAAAATTGGCTGTTTCATTTTGGGATACCTTAAAATTGATTTCCTGATACTACTGACACACACTGAGACCTTGCTTTGACCTTGGGATTGTGAGAGTTTGAAAATTTTGCACCTTGAGCAGATTTTTGAGTGGCACCTTGAGGCTATTGTGTCATGCGGCGCAAGATGCGTCGTGTGCCGCGGTGACACCGGTGGTTGACACCTTTTGGTGAGCAGATCATGTGCCTTCTCATGGACTTGTCACCTGAAGTGAGGGGATCACTTCAGAGGGTGAACAGTGTCATTTGGGGGTGGGGAGGGGTTATAAAGGCTGTGTAGACCACAGTAGGATCACTTATTCCTTGAGTACCCTTGAGATAACACAGTATGGCGCATATGGCAATTTTGGAGGACGAGTTGGAGGCTGTACCTGAGGTACTTGCATATCTCCCTGAGGCTTGGCTGCAGGGTGACATGCAGGCCTTAGACCTGTGGTTAGGTGATCAAAACACCTTGGAGGGGCTGACTCCTGGTACTCCTTTTAGGAGTATTTTGAGTCGGTATGACTCAGTAAGGACGCGGTGGTTGCATAAAGTCCGGCACGACATTGCCAGTTTTGGTGATGTTTTGGTGTGCCGTCATCACGGCTGGTACTTCCTTGGTGCTGGCGGGATTTCCATGCGCAGGGCGGCATCTCTGGAGCTGTTGGCTCAGGCCCTACGTGATCTGGATGGATATGACCCGCGACTGCTTTTCACCAGAAATGATGGGGTCATCTGGGACTTCCTATTGGCTGTCGGCCTATGTGCTTACACGGTGACAGGTGATGCTGCAGACAGCGCTGAGCATGCTTTGTCTACTTTGGAGGCACGTTTTGTCCAGTGGAGGGAGGAGAACGAGTGGCTCTTCAGTGAAGATACGTGGATTGGATCTCCTGCCGCTGCCGAGTTGGCCGAGTCCTGGGAGGCCTTGGGATGGGGGGACTATAACAACTAGTGGGTGGCATCTATAAATGTCAATATAAACGGTCCTTTTCAGGGCCAACCAACTTTTCACAAAAGTTTTGGTCAATCTCACTCCTGTATAATTGTGTTATTCTTCCCCATGTACTTTCTCACTAGTTACAGCTGTAGGTGGTTGGGTGAGTATGGTGAGTACATTTTTGAATGTATTGGTGCTCTCTCTTTGGTCGTCAATTATGATGTTTTCCAGCTTTGACTCATGGGTATCCATGGTAACGGGCTGGGGTGAAATGTCATTTTGTAGTAACATGGCAAAATCTAGATTGGGTTCCCTGAGCGCTGGTATTATGCTGAACCTGGCACGCCATGGTAGATTGATAGTTTCTGGCAGTAAATATGCGGTCTCTCCTTTCTTAGTAGTAATTACTACTGGTCCATTCCATTCAAATACTAGTCTTGGGAGAGGGTACATTTTTATAATCATATCTCTGTATGTTGGGGCTGAAGCTTTTATAATTGTATCAAACTCATGTGGCACTGGACGCAAGGGGAAGGAGAAGTTGGTGTCTCCTTTGTAGACTTTTAGTACTACTGTGGGATTTGTCCTCTTAGTGACTTTTCCCTTTCCACAGTGCTTGGTTGCCATACTCTTTAGATATTTGGTCAGCCTGTAGGCTGAGTAAATGGTGAGTGTGAATAGTATGGCTATGATAAGGGTATGGGTCTCATGGATAGTTAGAATAGGGGTGGGGCCCTGTTCTATTTGTGCCGTGGTGGTGTCCTTCTTGTATAGGGTTTCGAAGACTTTCTCCATAGGCTTCTCTGTGACAAATCTATATGCTTTTGCAGTTGGCATATAAGCTAGTAGTGTGGATCCTCTGTGCATTTTGAATAGGGTGTAGGTGGCCAAAATTGTAGCTATAACCGAAAGTATCATTGGTATGATAGATGCTGCTGGATGCCGTGCAAATTTGTATAGATAGGACTCTATTAGTCTATTTTCCAGTGGCTTAGCCAGGCTGGAGGCATCACCTAGCAGGGTTTTTGCGAATGGGTTTAGGTCTAGTAATGTTGATTCATCAATATTACTTGATTTTCTTAACATATCCAGTGTCCTGGATAGGTTGACCTTTGGAAAAGGTGGCAGATTTGCCTTGGAGTCTGGTCCAATTTCTTTGATTTCATTTAGAGCCGCGAGGAAAGGTAGGTTTATAGTCTCCAAAGCATAGTGAAATGAAATTGTAGTGTTGCATGGCAACCTAGAATTTGGTAGTGAATAGTGATCTATATTCACTGTACATAGGCATGGTACACCTATGATTGAGTGTGATGGTGCTTTGTGAGTAGTAGCTGGTTTCCCATGACACGTAACTGTGTAGGTGGGAGAATTTGTGGTCACTAGATATTCATCTTGTGAAATGGCTACAGCGTGTGAGATAGGTCTCTTCAAGGGTGAGATAGTAAATTGGCACATTTCCTTGACTTGCTGAGCTTGGTTCAAATAAATTGCTACTGTGCATGTAGGTACATGTCTATGGATTCTCGGGCTAGTTTTGGTACAAATTTTGATCTTAGTTCCTGGACAGGTTAGCATATCTGCATTTGTTAGTTCAATAAATAGTGAACCATCTTCAGAGATAGCCAAAAATTTGACATCAGTAATTAATTGGGTTACTCCCTTTGTAGGTGTCTCCTTGGTGTTGATTGGTACTGGTGTAGTTACCAGTTGAAATACTCTGAAGGTGGAGACAGTGGATGCTACAATGATATCCAGGTGGATGTATATGTGCCGTTCCGAATAGGTGTAGGATATCATTCTTTGGGAATAATAGTAGTCAAGGTCAGTTATGGCGACCTTTGATCCTGGTGAGTGTATTCTGAGTGTCATGTCCAGATCATTCAGATGCTCCGTTAGTTCAGCTGGTGGTACTATGTCAGCAGTCATAATGCCTGCTGATAGCATCCTGAGTGCTGATGTGGTGCGCTGCAATGCTTGCAGATAGTTCATTCTTGCTACAATAATGGTGAGTGCATCAGTTAAAATTTGGATCTTCCTTCTTTGTGTGTGCTCGTGATTTGCATAAGTGTTCAGAGATGTGGTCATATTTTGAGCCCATAAATTCATATTTTGGCCTAGAGTGTTCATGGTTTGGTCTAGCATACTTTTATCCTTAACATACGCCTTGACAAATTTGTCTTGGCGTTGGGTGACCTTATCAATTAATATAGCTGCTTCTTTGTCTTGCTTGGAAAAAGCTTCTAGAATGCCGTCTATGTTCTTTATCTGGTCCATGACCTCTTTGACGTCATCTAGTGTGGCAAGACCTATTGCTCCTCTGAAGAGTGGGGCTAGGAACCCAAGTGGTGCTCTTCTGTACCTTCCTTGACTGTTAATTGGATTTGATAGGAACAAATGGATGGATGCTAAGGTAGAGTTAATTTCCTTGTCTGTTATGTCTATTAACAGATCTAGTTCCCTTGCCTGCTGTAATATCTGACTGGTAGAACTGTCGTCATGCAAGGTAGGAAATGTTAGTGCCATAACCTGGTCCAGTATTTTGGTTTCGGTCTCTGGTGGAGCAGGTATATGGTACGGTATTGCCAATATCATGGTTGTGGTATCGTGCCCATTGACCAATGGTTCAGGTAATGGCTCATATATGGCTCCAACGTTCTGTCTAACGGTGGGCACATATGTGATGGCTTGAGAAGTGGCCATCATCACTAGTAGTAGGATTGGCTTTAGCATGCCTGAAATATAAAATATATTCTATGTCTTAGTAAGACTTCTACTAGTGTTTTTGCAATATACTTAGGTTTAAATTGGTTTGCTGATTTTGTGAGCTATCCTTTTTGCTTATGTGAAGTATCCACTTGGCACTGCCTCTGTGTACATAGTTTTGAGAGCAGAAATCCTGGTTGGTCCCAATAGTAATATAATAATCAATGTAGTGTTTGAACTGTACCTTTTTCCATGATCAAGCTAGTGTTGGCTTAATGTCCAATCTGTGCTAGAGTCCTTTCCCAAGATTTTAGTAACTGGGTATGATATTGTAGAGTGGGTGTGGTCTGCTTTCTGACAGAGTCCCTCCTGCTATAGGAGAACTGGTATGGCTAGGACCAGCTGGTGTGTACCTGACTGCTGCAGGAGTAGAACTGGTGAGTTGGCTATGGAGTCAGGGCCTCTTATGTAGCCCACCCTACCCTCATCCATTGAGGGCCTGGCTTTGTTTCCCTGGTGGCTGTTAACTGCCATCAGTGTTAGCTTGTCTGACTGGGGTAATTATGTCTGGGGTAATTAGTGTGGACTACCTGCATCTGTGGGGGTTTGAATGCCCTGGCAGGTGTGTGGGTCCTTTGAAGGGTAAGGGTGTGTCTAGACAGTAGTCTCTTGGCATAGCACGCTCTGTTTCATGTACTTTACAGGATTTAGGTTCAAACATTTCCATTGTTGCATTCTTTCAAGGATGCTAGCCTTTGATGCAAAAGTATGATAATTGTGGTTTCTTCAAGCTTGGGTTGCTAATCCCTTTAGGTAGTCTCTTTTGGCTTTTTGTGTGTAGCCTTTTGGGTTTCAGACTTCAACCCTGTAGTAATCTGTCCTTTGATTCTACTTTGTGTGCACATTGTTTTGTAACCTATATAGTGTATATTGTCTTTTCTGTCCTTTGTGTGGGTTCATATCCTATGCTGATATGAAAATTCCTACTTATCATTCTTGATTTGGACAGTTGTTGGAAATTTAATTTCCTTCATATAGAGTGTATATACTTATTTGACTATTATTCATAGTCTGTGGGTATAGATATTCCATATGATCATGTCAATATATAAAAGTAATTTACTTAGATATTCTCCCTTGCCTGGAGTTTCTTTTCACCTTGTGGTGGGCTGGTCTGGGTACTATTTGGTTTAGACCAACTGACTCTTTGGTGAGTGTGATTTGGGATTTATCCCTTGTTATCCTGTGGATAAACTTTGAGGTGTGGGGAATGAGTCTGTGTGCAAACTCATTTTTCCTCAGTGTTGTGACCTTTTTGAGCCTATCAATATGTACTGGTCTGGGGACTAGTAGGTTATTTGATAGGTTCTTCAACCTTGCGCTGGTTGGGGTTGGTCTTTCTGCAACAACATATGGTCCCATGAATAGGGGTTGAAGCTTCTTTGAATCTGTGGTCAACAGAATTCTGGGAATGTTGATATATACAATATCTAGTGGAAGTATAGCTTGTGGTGTAAGCTTTTTGTCATATCTTGACTTCCTTCCTTGTTGTAGCTTTTTGACTCTGTCTATTGCCTTTCTTCTAGACTCATCTTGAGACAGTATCATTCCAGATACATGCTCTGCTACTGTTTTGATTTCTTCCTCTATGTTTAGGGCAGTTTCTACAATGGTTTGAGGGTTTCTGCCATGAAGTAGGAAGAATGGTGTGTAGCCTGTTGTCTGGGACTCTGTGTTGTTCAATGCAAATGTAATTGATTCTATATACAGGTCCCATGTTTTCTGATTCTGAGAACAGAAAGTCCTTAATGCTGTTCCTATACTGGCATTGAATCTTTCCACTAATCCATTTGATTGTGGTCTATATGGACTTGACAGGTCGTGTCTTATCTTCTGGGTGTTCATCAGTTTCTTAAAATTGCTGCCTGTGTAGCAGGTGCCATTGTCAGTTTGAACTGAAGTTGGTACACCTTGTTGACATATGACGTTCTTGTAGAACTCATGTTGTGTGGTTTCTGCTGTGAGATCCTTTGTGGCATATGCTATGACATATCTAGTTGAATAATCTATGCAAACTTGTATGTGTTTGTTTTTCCTGGCTGTTTCTGGGAGTGGTCCCACAGCATCTAAGTTTAGGTGCTTCATGGGGGTTGGCATATAGTCCCTTACAGTCATTGGTGTTTTGTGGGTGTGCACTGCCCTTTTTGCTTTTAGGCAAGTGTCACATGTTGACACATACTGATTGACATCAGCCATCATAGATTTCCAATATACCCTAGGTATGAGAGAAGACATCATTTTTGAAGTACCTACATGACCTGCCATTGGTGAGTCATGGAAGTGTTGCAGTATGTTTTCAACCCAAGTTTTTGGGACTACAACTTGTAGTGGTACTGTGTCTGTTTTTCTCCATGATGTAGGGGATATGTGTACTAGAATGTTGTCTAGGAGTAGGTAATGCTGAGCATTATTCCTAATCCTTGTTGCTTCAGTGCTTTTTACAGGTAGGTCACCTTTCTCTAGGTAGTCTATAATGGGTATTAGTCCAGTGTCCTTCCTTTGTTCTTCTTTCAACAGTGTGGAGTTGATTGAACTGTCTGGGATTTGGTCTAACATCTGGTCTAATTCCATTATATGCTGTGCCAGCCTTTCTTTGTCTTTCTCTGCCTGGATTGTTTCAGGAGATTTTGGTGCAGGTCTGGTCTTTGTCTGTTTCTTTGGTTGTTCAACTGCTATGTCTGTGTTGACTGTCTGCTCCTTTGAACTGGCTGCTCCTCTGTTTGTGCTGGTGGAGGCGGCCTTTGTTCTTTTGGGATGGGGGTCAGATTTGCTTTTGTGAGCCTTCTGTGCAGTACCTGCTCTGTCTGAGTGCTTCTGCAAATTGGCTGTGGGTGTGCTGGGTGTTGAAATGGGGGATTTAGTAGGGAAAGAGGATTTGGTTGACACTTTGTTCTTTTTGGCTTTTAGGCCTAATTGCTGAGGGTGGTCATTAGACCTTGTATCCTCTGCAACCGACCGTTTTGCTTTTGAACGTGTGGTGACAACACAAATGTCTCTGTCCTGTTCTTCCTCCATATCCAGCTGTTCTTCTGCAAATCTGACTACCTTGGTGATTGAAGCAATTTTATGCAGTTTTTCTTCCAACTGATTTTCTGATGCACTGTGTGGTGGTTCACGAGGTGTGGTTTTCACCATCTGTGCAATCCTGTTGGTCTCAACCGGGGTAAAACAGTTTTCTGGATACTCTTCACAGTATTCCCTTTCACAATGACAGAACACATAATGGGTGGTCTCTTTTAAGATACCTCTGATCACTGGTTTTGGTCTGTCAATTGCTTTTGGTGGGTCATCTCTGTTGAATGGTATCTTGGTTTGGATTTTAGAGAATTTGGTTCTGGTGGCTGCCCTTTTTCTTCTTGGAGGTGGTGGGGGGTTGGTCATTGGTGGTGCATCTGGATATTCTCTTCTTGACATCACATCTGGAGGAATGTTGTCATCTCCTTTTACGTGTTGTATTGTGAATGCAAATTGTTGGATATCCAGTGCCCATCTGGCCCACCTGTGGGTCAAACCTGTGTTTGTGAGGAGTGGTATTAGAGCTGCATGATCTGTGTACAACTGAAAGTGTCTACTTTCTAAGTAGTGCCTAAAATGTAGTATCCCATATACTACACCTAGTAGCTCTCTTTCTGTTGTGTTGTAGTTTCTTTCATGCTTTGATAGTGTTCTACCTGCGAAGGCTACTGGTCTCAGTACTCCTTCACTACTGCGTTGTGATAGAACAGCTCCTAGGCTCACATTTGAAGCATCTGTTGCTAGACTGAATTCTTTGTCATAGTCTGGGTATCTCAATAGTGCATGGGTACAGAGTGCATGTTTCAATGTTTTGAAAGCATTGTCTGCATCCTCATTCCATTTGAAAACCTTTAGGTTTGTTTGTAGGTCGTACAGTGGCCTAGCAATATTGGCATAGTCTTTGATGAACTTTTTGAAGTATTGGCATAGTCCTGTGAATGATCTGACTTGTTTCACGGATTTTGGGGTGGGAAAAGTTTTGACACTTTCCACCTTTTCTGGGGATGGTTGTAAACCATCTGGTGTGACACGCATTCCTAGAAAATCTATCCTATCTGTGAAGTATTCACATTTTGATTTCTTTAGCTTGAGTTTCCCAATTCTCAGGCTTTTGAAGACATCTTCAAGGTCTGAAAAATGTCGTTCTACATCTGGTGATAGGACTAGAATGTCGTCTAGGTATGGTAGGGCACATTTGTATTTCAGTTTGTTGAGAATTAGAGTTACTAGATGGCAAAATCCTGCCGGCGCGGTAGCCAAACCCATCGGCATCTTTTGATAGACATACTTTTTGTCATTTGCTATGAAAGCAGTTTTGTGTTGATCCTCCCTTCTTATGGGAATTTGGAAAAACCCTTGTTGCGCATCTAGTTTACTGAAAACAGTAGGTTTGAGTGACCCTATCATGTCTAGTGTGTCGTCTGCACGTGGCGTTGATAAAGCTTGGTTTATCATATTAGCATTGACGTGGCGTAGGTCTGTGACTAGACGTTGGCCTCCAGATGCTTTCTGTACTAAAAATGATCTGGATGCCCAGGGTCCCTCTGCACATTCTCTGAGGATGCCCTGTCTGACTAGGTCTTCACAGACTTCTCCCATCTTAGCTTGCTTCTCAGGCGTCTGCCTGTATGGTAGGTAGTGACATGGTACTGCATCTGGTTTGATGTGAATTGAATGTGTATATAGGTGGGTTGTACCTATGTCATTGTCTTTACCTACAAATACATCTTGATACTTGTGGAGTAACTTTTGGAGTCTCTCTTGTCCAATATCTGTTAGTACACATTTGGGTGGCACATTTTCCATTATGTCTGGCATAATGTCATGAGCCTCACTGTGAATTGTGGCCAATTCATCATCAGTGTCATCTCCACGGTTTGTATCTGGATCTGCATATACTGAGGCACAGTCTGACTCTGTGTCACTACAATTCTCTTCAGTGTCTAGCACTTGTAGTGTGGGTTCCTCAGTAGGGATGTCAGTATCTGGTTGATGTAACTCAGAGGGATCTACCTCTGTGAATAGGGCTATTATATCACCCTTCCTCACCTTGTATGGTCGGTGGCTTGTATTGAGCAGTATGATTGGGTGCCTGTTCATTTCTGAGGGTGTTACTACTCCCTTTTGAACTAGGTATGGAACTCTGTTGTTCCTCTGCAAATTGTCTAATGTGCCTACACATCCTTCTAAACATTTGAGGGATGTGACTTGTCCTAGAACTGCTAGTTCTGTGAAAGGAAGGATTGTAGCCTCCCTAACAGCTCGGACTGGCTTGACTTGTAGCTCTGGGTCTACATTGAATTCGATCTGTGATCGTGTTGCTTTTAAGAAATCTGTGCCTAGGACAACTGGCTTTGTGAGATTTGGAATAATTGAGAATGGGAATTCGAATCTGGTACCATGAATTTTGAATTTCAATACTGCTGCTTGTCTTACATGGCATATGGATCCGTCTGCTAAGTGTACATTGAACTTTCTCTTTTTGATTTCTACATCTCGAGATTTCTGAATTTCCCTAAGAAAAGTATCCCTGACACAGGTGATAGTGGCACCGGTGTCAACTAAACAAGGTATTTCAGTGTGTTCATAGAATCTTGCATTTAAACAGCCATTTTTAAGAAGTTCAACAGAAATTTTGGTACTCTCACCCATTTCCTTTTGCGATGCATCTTGTTGAGGTGTGATATGAATCACTGATGGTCGGCTTGATTTCCCAGTGCGCATCTGGGGGATTGTCTCTGCTATACTAGCAATTGTCTTTGGTTGTCCTAGGGATTGTTGATCTTGGATCTTGATGGGGGGTTGGAGAGGCTCACAACGCACTGGCCCAGCGGCGCTGTGGGTCTCTAGTTTCCCGAGTTTGAAGATCCTAGTAGCTGCTTGATCTGTTGAAGCACGTCAGGCTGGATAGCTTGAGGTGGCTGTTGGGGCTGCTGTTGGGGGTTGTAGCCTTGTGTGTTGGATCTGTAGCCATTGTAGCTGTCTCGACCTCTGCTGTTGTCACGACTGCGGTTGTAGTCATGCTGTCTGTCACGACTATTGCTGTAGTCACGACGGTTTTGATCCCGACCTCTGTTGTAGTCACGATCTCTGCTCTGGTCACGACGGTGGTAATCACGGTCTCTGCTGTTATCACGGCGATTGTAGTCGCGATTTCTGCTACTATCACGGTGTCTGCTGTTGTCACGACTTCTGCTGTTATCTCTACGGCTGGTGTCCTGACTGTTGCTTTGGTGATCTCGGCTGTTATTTTGGCTGTATCCACCTCTGCCTCGTTGTCCTCCTCTGTTGCTATTTCTGAAGTTTGGGTCAAAGTTTTTGCCTCGGTAGCCTCCTCTGTTATTGCCAGAGTTCCTTTGTTGGCTGTTGTTGGGTTTACCTTGATCCTTCAGTGCCCTTTGTTCTTGCCTCCTCACATGTTCATTTGACATGAGGTTTAGGCTTTGGTCTTCATCCTCTGATGAGTGATCCATTTGAACTGTCTTTGGGTCTGATTTGGCTTTCTTTGAGGGGTTTCCATTTTTCTGTGATTTTGTTTGCTTTACAAGCATAGAGTTTACATGTGTCACAGACTTCAGTTGTGCCTGCATGGATTCTATTGTTTCCTGTAGCTCTGAGCCTAATTCTGCTTTTATCTCATCTTTAATGTTACCAGTGGAGACTGTTTGTTGGTTCTCATACTCCTCTGCAACTTCAAGTATTTTATCCCATGTAGTTGCTTCCCTGTGGATGACTACTGCACTGATGTCGTCCCTTAGACCATGTAGCAGGGCTTCCCTTGTTCTCTCCTCGGACTTGTTGTGAGCTGTGGCCATCTTTTGTAAGGCCATGGCATAGTCTGATACAGATTCTTTTGGATTTTGCTTCCTCAATGCCTTAGCATCAAATCTGTCGTCCTCTTTCTTGAAGTATTTCAGGAAAGCTGCCTTCATTTCTTCATAGTCTGCTGTTGGATGGGCTGTCCTATAGGCTTTGTACCAAATTTTTGCCTTACCATCTAGGTAGTTTGAGAAATACTTGATTCTGTTACTGGGATGGTACCCATATCTGGAATCAAAGTATTGTTCATAGTCTGTGCAGTGCCTCCTGGCGGATTGTGTGAGAGAGGACTGTGAAAACTTTTCTGGCTGTAGAATATCACAGTATTTTTCCTCTTTGTCCCGTTTTAGCTGGTCCCTTAACCCACTGAAAGATGCCTCCCTTGCAACTCTTTCCTCTTTCAAGGCATCTAGGAGTGCTGAGGAGGTGTCAGTGTTAGTCAGGTTCACTCCTTGGGTATTGGGTGTACCTGACTTGAGTGAGGCTAGGGCCTCAGCTAGCTGGTTTTTCATTGTCACTTGTAGATGAGCTTGCATATCAAGTAGTGCTTGAGCGGCTTCAGCTTTTTGGGTCTCCATAGAGTTCTTCAGTGCCTGGTTGGCTTGTCTGAGTAATATTAATTCCTTCTCTTGTTCCTCTTTGGCCTTCCTTAAGGCTCGGCTGGTGCTTTCCTCATGTGTGGTGTGTAGGGCTGTTAGTTCAGGCCTAAGTGTCTTATCCACATGAGTTTCTACATTCTGGGCTATGAGTAGAAGTGCCTCAGCCTCCTCTTTGGCTGCCTGGCCTGGGGGTACTGTCTCGTCGTCACTCATACCTGATCCTGGGGTATGCTGACCGTTTGAGAACAAGTCACTCTGTGTGTCCTGGATACTGTCCAGGGCAGCTAGGGTGTCCAGGTGAAGCTTGCCTTGGAAGTCACTCTCTTGAGTGGTGTGGTGTGGTGAAGCTGAGGGTGTTGGAGTGGAGCTCCTGGATGACTCCTTGGAGCTGGGTCTCCTCCTCCTGCTGGGTAGAGATCCAGGGGTAGCTGGTCCTTTGCTGCGGAGGTGAGTCTTGGTAGTCTGTGCTGCCAGCTTGTGGGATCTTGTTAGGACTTCTCCACCACTTTGTCATACAAGGAATCCCCTTAGTTGGGAGATCCCTTTAATATGATATGAGGTAAGTTGACTAAGTCTTGAGGTCTTGTAGTATAGTTGGTATTTATTACAAGTTGACAGCAACAGTACAGTAGTACAATGTAGGTTCCACTCAGTTACACCTATCCACACAATAATATAGGTCTTGGTAAATATACCTAATAACCCTGAGGTTAGTACTGGACTAGAGCCAAGGGGGTCCTACACCATGTCTGATAGTTGGGCCTAGTAGGGCATAGCCTATAGCCTTGTTCTCAGTCAGTGGAGAGGTCCTTGCTCTGTGGTGTCCAAGTGTAGAGTGAGGATGGAGATGCCCAGTGCTGGGACCTGACCCTATTTAAGGGGGCCAGGCCACCAGCATGGCATCTTGAGTGTTAGTGTCAGTTGACAGTGGTTGGAGGGTTGTAACAGTCAGAGAGACAGTCACACAATACCCCTCCATAGTTTGTCTACCCCTGTTAGTGTACATCAAAGGGGTGACCCTTATGCTGGTCTGTGGGAAACAATGTGCGGGATGAGCGTCGCCTGGCGGCGGCGGGAGTGCCGACTGGAGCGCCGCCTATGCGGGCCGGCGCGCGCCTGCGTGTGCCGGCGGCGGGAGTAGCGTCTCCCGCCGTCGGCTTGAACACGCGGGCGCCCGCAGCGCCGGGCTCGCCGGGCTCGCCGGTCATACCTGACATAACCCTATATCAACCAGTTGTCAACGTTGAATCAATGTTTTGTGCCCACTGGGATTGGACTTCTACTCTCTGGGACATCTACCCCCTTGGACCCCTTGAGAAATCTACTCCCTCAACATGATATGACTCAGCCATATGGGCATGTGGAGGGGGTTGATGTCCCCAGGGGTAGAGGCCATCGAGGGTAAAGGATAGATGTCCAAGGGGATGGTTGACTGGCCACTAGTCCCGACGACGCAATTTTTCGAACTCTCTGCTTATTCCGAACGATAGTGGAGAGCAACGTAGCGGGGAGACAGGTGGCGCAGGTGGCCCGTGTAAGGGGATGGATGTCCTAGGGGTAGAAGTCATAAGGGGGTCAAGGTCAAAGGGACAGATGTCCAAGGTGAACAAAGTCCTATAGGGGGTAGATGTCCTAGCGGTAGATGCCACGCTAATAGTGATTAGCTGCTGACTCTGTGAATACATATTACCACTGTTTCTCCTGTGTTTAGGAGCCGAGCTTTGATTTGCTAGAAGTTTCATATGGCGCAGTGGCCTTGCAAGTTACACGACACTAGCAGACCCATGCCTGAAACCCTTGGTTTGTTGATGTAGAATTCGATTGCACAGTTAGAATGTCTCTCGCTAATATATTAAACGGTCGATTTCTCTAATACTGTGCAACGATCAGTAAACCAGAATACCATCCAAGCTCAAGTAAAATGCAAGTATACAGTGTTGTTTAAATCATTGCTATATCATATTGCTTGTAGGAGATTCCCACAACCCCTATAGGGACCCTATACTGAAGTAGGTTCTGTTGTAACTGTTAACCAGAAACTCTTGTAAAATTCAAGTACATGGGCCTGGGCATGGGACCGGGCATGGGTATGGGCATGGGTATGGGCATGGGCTCCATATGCATCATTCATGCCACAATTACAACAGGCATGAGGTCAATTTGAGTAAACGTGACCAAGCTTGGACTTTCACATTCTACCTTCTGAGAGGAGAATACTTTTATGAATCACAGTTCCATTCTACTCCTCTAGATCCGCAGAATCTGGACATTGATAATACGGGTACAAAAACAAATCTAAATGGCTACTATGGTGGTTCGGGTCATGGTAAGTAAGACACTAAAAGGCAGTTTCCAGCTGTGAAGTAAAGAGTTAGATGTTTATTAGCAAAAGCTAAGTTCACAATAGGTCTGAAACTCAATCCTTATTGGAGATGGTATGCAGGTAGGGAATTGATAATGATTCGGATAAGGTAGCCTGCACAAGTCAGCCGGGCCTGCACTGACTGTCGACTACAGGGAAAGCAGGGCCTCACACACACCCTAGCTTGTAAAATATGACATGATCACATGATATTGGCTTTCCTTCCCAAGTGTGGTGTACGTACCTGTGAGACAACAGTCGCCCCCTCCAGGATACTACGCACACTAGAAACAGGTGGGAAGAACCCGAACGAACTTTGGTAATACCCACATGGAGATGTTTTGAAATTCTTCAGAATAAAATTCTGCATTTTGGCCAATGTCGCATGTCAGACTTAAGAAATGCCCCATGTCCCTTGTCACTAGTATGACCGTGTCCCATGTCGATTTTAAGAAATGGCCATGTCACCATAGCGGATTTAAGAAATGGCCATGTCGCCATATCGAATTTAGGGGTCTAGGGCCATACTATACATTCGTCACGCGCGACACGGCGACACGGGGCGTTCTTAAATTCGACATAGGCGACACGGCCTTTTAAAAATTGACGGACACAGAAAAATAGACCAGAATGTATAGAATAAAAATCGACACGGCGACCCGCCACTCCCCCTTAAATCCGACAGTGCGACACAGTCAGATATTTGGACACCCATGTGTAGTCACATGTATATATTATGTCTTACCTTAGGATGACATATTAACATAGTACAAATCCCTACACTACCAAATCATTTCAGATTTAGGGCATCTCCTTCTCAGAAGATTATGTAAATTTACCTTCTTTATTTCAAAAGGTTCCAATGAAATCACCTGCCGAGCTGAGCCGTTAGTTCGCTGGATGGCCACCAGTCATGAGGAGTCTGGCGCGGGTGTCGGTTCCGCGGGTGGCTACACTGGTGCTCTTCCTGATGGTGGTTCCCGGTGGTATCATGCTGCACACAGCGGGGTACCTGTTTTATAGACCACCTGTAAGTCAGAACATAACCGTTATCACCCCTAAGCAGGTAAGGATTGATATAATATAGATTTTAAATTTTCTTTTTGTGATAACATCATAATGCATACCATAAATGTCAAAATGATAAGTTACTATTTTGGGGGTTCAAGATCACTTACACCAAAGTTGGCTGGGTGTTATAAGCCTTGGGCAGTGGTAATTATCCGCGGCTGATGCCTTGGACAATTACCCCGTCCTTGGCTTATATCACCCATACAGCAAGTCACTTGTACCTTACCTACAACATAAAACCAGACACCGTCAAGTAAGGTTCACAGTTGGCGGTCGGTCATTTGTGTTTTGCTACAAGCAGTTTGTTGGTATAAATGTGGAAATGCATGTAAATATCAATATTATTGATAAGTCCCCACCAGGATATTTCATTATTTAGTTAATGTTAGACACAGGGGTAGACACTCATCTTTTCAACCATGGCCCAATGGCACTGGTATTCATTGGCTCCCTGCACGACCAATCTCTCAGTCACTGTAGTGCCTAACCAAGTTATTCATTTTTAGGCTTTCTATAGTATACGGCCAACCTAGGTTAGTTCATATTGTTAGGTTGGTCATGCAGTACTGACCAACTCACCTTAGTCTTTTCATTTTAGGCGAAGTCCTTTCGAGTAAGGCATTAGTTATATGTTGTTTTGCCTCAGGAATTCTTGGCTAGCACTTGGTCATGCCTGACCAATGCCCCTATGATGGACATGGGATAGCCACTACAGACTAGGGGCCGGGGCTTTTAGATTATCTGTATGGGTCCTAAAGCTTAAGACATCTATGGGCCAGCACCTTAAACTGCTGGCTTGGAATAGTTTTTCCACTTTTCTTGGAAGAGCAAATAATATTTCGATCTAAAGTTTTATTAAAACAGTGATTGTTCAAAACCAAGGCTTACTTCACGAGTTACGTCTTGGGCTTTGCATATGACGACACAAATAGTGGTAACGATTGTTTCATAGGGGTGCCAAATACAGCATTGACTTACTAAAAGCATAGGAGTAGACTCATAGGGCTTAGTCATTGACTGGAGACCCAGAAAGGCCTCGAGCATAATGTAACACACTATAGGTAAATACTTCAGGATAAAACATCTATAATGTGTGATATATGAAAAATATGTTCATAACTACATGTCATTCCCATACATTTATGCTTTTATAGGCGCTCGTGGATAAGTTTATAATTCACACATTTGAAAACCCAGGGTGTTGTTTCTCCACAAAATACGGAGCCCCATATTGGCATAAACTGTTTTTGTTTAAAATAGTTTTTGTTTAAAATAGTATCTTTATTCATAATTGTTATTGTCTCCGAAAAATATTAAATATTTTGTCCACAAATTGGGGACGTCTACACTATGTTGAGAAACAGCACCCTGGGGGAGACTGAGGTTGTATCACTGCGTCTGTTCACTTGGGACATGTTAACCATTTCTCTGTTTAATCACATACTCCAGTAGTAATGTATGCAAATACGGGATAGCTTTCCCAGGTGCGCGGACAAACGTTAATAGCGCAGTCTTAATCATACATCTTAAAGTGTCTTAATCTAAGGCAGCCCTCCCATTGTCTCTACCACCTAGTGTCACATACCCACACTATGCTACCTGAGGTTTGCCTTTATAGTATGTACCCTGCACCCAGCTGAGACAATATAAACATCTAAAAGGAAAGAAAAAGAAGAAAAAAAACGGGGGTTGGGGGGCAGAGCCCCCTTTTACATACTATAGTTAACTAGCCTATCCTACCATGGACTGTGTATACATATCACTACCAGTGGCGCCATCTTCATTTGCTTAGAGACATTTTTAAGATGATTTAAGATAGGATTAAGATAGGATAAGATAATTAAGACGATCTTAATTCTGTGTTAAGATTGCGCTGTTAACGTTTGTCCGTGCACCTAGGAGAGTTATCACGGGCGTGCGTAATGCACAGGGTCAGGGGGTGAAAGCTCATATTTGGGTTCCTATTGGTGCCGGTATTATTGTCAATCAGAAGTGTAGTTTTTCGGGTGCAGTCCCTTGAAAAAAAACACGAAAAGAAACCCCGCTCTATTCAGACTTTTAACTTTCTTCAACTTTAAAAAAATAATTTGGTTTATTGCTACTTGTACTATTTTCTGTTATAATTCTTGTCAATACACAGGTACATTAATGTGTTATGTGGACTAACAATACTCACCATAATGGAACGTTCAAGAATATAATTCTTGAACGCTCCCCAATAACTAACAAAAGACATGCATTGTTCCATTGACTATGATATTATATATGTATCTATCTTTTTTTTTTGGTTTAATCTAAATACTTTTGATTCTAAGTGCAGTTCTTTTCATTTCACCATATGAATCCCAAAGTATGCTATATGAAAAAAATAACTGTGCCGATTCAGCAAGTAATGTAGTTACATACAATTTATTCCAAGGTAGTTGTAACGTACATGTACATTTTACAGTAAAGGTAGAACGTTTGGTTATGCGCAGTGATTTTGCAAAGTTATGCTGCTACAGCCAAAAAAAATTTTCTCATTCCAAGAAAATAAGACAAATTATATTATCTAATGGACAAATGACTAGTTTTAAGAAAATTTTAAGAAAATCACTTTCTTAAAACTAGTCATTTGTCCGCCAGGCGAGATTATTTATCTTATTACCATTTGTTTTCTAAACGCTGCTTTACTGTGTAGGACCCCCGGGTGGTGATCGCGGCCCACCTAGCGGAGTACAGACAGCTGTGTGAGGACCAGAGTACACCTACGGGGGTAGGGCAGCGGCCGCTCTGTCCCTGCCTGCCACAAAACCAAGGTAGATGAACTGACACACTGAAAACCCAGGCTTATATGAAGGTCCTCACTACAGAGGACCTAAGGGTGATCATGCCCGATTGATCACCAAAGGTGATCATTTTGAGGACATCATTTTGCCACTAGGGGGATCTGCTATACAACAATGTAACACAGTTCCCTTGCTCCAGGTGATCTATTGATTAAAACCTATAGTAATATTGGTCAAATACATGTATGTTTACAAGTTGGTGGATATATGAAGACAATTATCACAGTTTGTATTCAAGTGTTTAGAAAGAAAATTAGGTCAAAACTTTCTAAACTATCAATATCTAGACATAAAGACACCTTTCATGTGTCCAAAACCAAAACTAGAAGTGTGAGGATTGACAGTCATTTGTCATACATATCTGCTTTACTTTGTTTCAGTGCAGCAACCATTCCCTCAATAAAAATTCACTGTAACTCTACAATTGACTGCATGTTGACAGTTGACACTTTGACAGTAGTGATTTCTCACTTGCAAATGTTCCAGTAGTCAACATCATTTATACAATAAAGTAGAAAACATTTGAATGTAGTACAATGTTGTATAACAGATGTTTAGTTTATAGCGGCAAAATTCAAATATACACAATTGTCGTATTTGTTAATAAACCAGATGTGTTTACTCACTGAGAGTTTTGACAATGTTTTGTTAGTGTTTACAGGGAGTGTGATAATATCATTGGACCATGTCACTTTAACTGAAAAGTCTTGAAAGTCTATACATCATAAACACGTCAAAGTTGGTCTTTTACCAAGCTTGCTATATTAAACAACTTACTGACTTCTCATATTAAATTGCTTTGTCCCATGTTGTAAATATCAATAAGAAACAACCAGATTTTTGGCAGATGTAATCAACACAAATTTCAATCTGCTGTGTTGTCTTGTAAGATTGTACGATTTAATTCAATCAGTAATCACTGTTCACGCTGCGATTTTCAAAAGTTGAGAATCAAATATTTCTTGACTTGCAGCTGGCTGGTTTGATGTGGCTACTTGGTACAATCAGTTACAGGGTTACACAGAGTCCTCCATCATGTACCAGTGGACGGAACTACCAAAGCCACATCCACTAGACCCGGGCGGCCACTGGAAACCAGCTTCATGCACCGCCCGGCAACGCGTAGCCATCATTATTCCATTCCGTAACAGAGACGCGCATCTTCAGGTGTTCGTCAAGTATATGCACTCCTTTCTACAGCGACAACTCCTAGACTATACCATTGTTGTAATTGAACAGGTAAGTAACTGATTATTTGAAAGCTATCTTAATCTCTAACTCTCTCTGTTTATCAGTGGAGTCTGGCTTTTCAAAAGACTAGCCAAGGTGATTGTCAGGCTTTCTATATCTCAGATCTGAAATAATGTATACACTAACGTGGCTATTATTCTGAGGATTATTATATCAAAGCAATGTGAATCTGTATCTATCATTAGAACCAGGAAAGTAGAAAATATTTCTAATTAATTATTCTGAACCCAGATATATCTCTTTTCATTTGACAGCGATCACCAGATATATTTAACCGGGCAGCCCTGATGAACGCGGGTTACTTGGAGGCCAATAAACTGCAGCCAGAGGGGTTTGACTGTTACATATTCCACGACGTAGATCTCTTACCAGAAGACGACCGTAACATGTACACGTGTTACAAGTCTCCTCTACATCTTGGTGCTTACATGAACAAGTTTAACTATGAGTATGTTACTGCTGAACCTTAAAACCTTACCAAAAGCATTGATAGTATAATAAGATTCCTTTCCATCATTGCTTTGGCAGAGATATTTTATGTTGTTTGTTAGGCTGGAATTCATTGCTTTGGCTGGTTAAAAAGATGTTATTCTGCAGAGAAAATCATAAGTTTACCTTTATCTTCTTATTTAATCAGAATGTACATATCATGTAGATTGTAATTAATAGTTCAAATAAAGAAAATCAAAGGTTCAAATGAAAAAATTAAAAAGGAAAACAAATATAAATAGCATATTGAGCAGCTGAAACAATGATCATATTGTAGGCACTTTTTCCAATCCAGTACAGAAATCATTTTTTTTAAATCTGTCATTTAACTTAATAACTCTTTTTCATTCGTCAGCATGCCTTATCCAGCGTTCTTTGGTGGAGCGATAGCTCTCAGTAGAAGCCATATACTGAAGATAAATGGGTTTGCCAACAACTACTTCGGATGGGGAGGGGAGGATGATGACATGTATAACAGGTGAGAAGTGGTATTTATATATTGTAGAAGTAAATATAATTTGCTGGTATAAATTTTTGTGCAGTTGCTAAAATGTACAATTTCGCGCAGATTTAAATTCACGGATTTCGAAATATGATACTTATATCATAAACTATTACCGTTGACTACAGTTTAGGTTAAAGGTTAACGACGAGGGGCATTGGCGCTTAACCGTTTGTCACAACCGTGACCCGGCCTATTTATTAGAAAACAAAAAGAAAAAAAAAACCAAAGTCTCTGCTGGCCTTGCTGCCTGCTTGCTTGCTGCTGGTTACCTCCCCTCCCCTGGAGAAGAGTTCCACGGCTGGTGCCGGTGGGAGGCACTAGGTGGCACTGGTATGTAACTAATATGGGAATAACTTCCCCAATGGAAGTTATGCCCGACATTACCGTTGACTACAGTTTAGGTTAAAGGTTAACGACGAGGGGCATTGGCGCTTAACCGTTTGTCACAACCGTGACCCGGCACACCCAAACTGGAGTGAAGTTGTAAGAGAGGGGGGTAGGTGTATGTCTAAGTCTTAGTAGTTGCTTGCCGCGATAAGCGCATCTGTAATCTTCCTGTCCATGGCTATCCTCGCCGACATTGGCTTGGCGAGGTATATGAGTGCGGTTAGGGAGGCCCAGTCGCCCACCTGCCTTATGTCCTCCAGGGGGATGCCCGACTGGTGGAAGAATGCCGCCCCCGCTCTCTGCATGCTGTGTACCCCCGCACGTTCCGGGTTCATCCCGATGCCCACAATCAGCCCCTTGAGGAACTTGAGCAATGGGGGGTACGTCAGCGGTACTTGGTGGGAGCCTCTCCTAACCAGGAAGAGGGGAGCGAAGGGGTCAGCCGGAGAATCCGAGAGGTGACGCCTTAACAAGGAGGCGGCGCACAGTGGAGAGTCGGCGGTGTAGGTGATGGGCACCAGGTGCTCCCGCTGGCCAAACTGTATATGCTAATGCGCAGCATCACCCCCCAGGGGTAAAACCTGACCGAGCTTCGTCGCATGAAGTGGCCGGTTATGTCCTTGAAGGTCGCTGGTACGAGGTTGCTCTTCCGCAGTAGCGAGCGAAAGCTGGTGACCAGACAAGCCCACATTACACAGTCATTATGATTTTTGAAGTTTACTAGGCGGTACATGGCGAGTAGATCGGACACCGTGACCGTCACCCTGGTCGGTGTCGGGTCGCCCAGCATCCGGCGGAGTCCCCTCAGCGTTGCACTAAAGGCAAAGTCCTGCCTAATAAATTGCACATCGTACCCAAAATATTTGTTCAGACTGATGATACCGCTAACGTAATTGTCTATAGTGCTAAATTTGAGGCTGTCCGAGAGGAACATTATGTAGCGTGACATGGTACGGCTATCCGTTGGTAGCACCTTGACCCCGAGCCAGGTGCAGAATGTTATGAAGCGCTTCCACTGCGAGGCTTTGGTGCGCCAGGTGGCGGGGGACCAGACGTGGGCTCTCGCCTCTGCCGCCATCCGGTCCAGGAGCATGCATCTCCGGTTTGCCCCTGCAACACAGGGAATCAGGGAATTTGCTGTTATCGAATAATAATCTGGATAGGGCGTCTGCGACCACATTAACGTGGCCCGGAATATGAGTTGCTGTGATATGACAATTATAAATGACAGATAGCCAAAAGACCCTTCTAAGAATAATCATCGTTGTGTCATTCTCGCTACGGCCCGTGTTAATCGCGGAAACCACCTGTGTGTTATCTGAGAACACAACTACTCTGCTGTCTGTCATGGAGGGGCCCCACCTCCACAGAGCTTCTATAAGGGGGTAGAACTCCTGTATATTAATATTTGCGGGGATCTTCATGTCCGGCTCGGAACAAAAGTGGCCATGCCTGTCCTCCCTGCTACTTAGAGGACCTTCCCAGGCACCCGCGAGCCAGTCTTGTTCGAACACGACCCCATAGCCTCTGCCTGAGGCATCCATAGCTAGAGTTAACTCCTTCTTGCTATCTGGGTCGATGATGCGAGCCTCCCCGTTGAACCATCTGGAGAAGCCCTGCCACCATACCAAGTCTTTCTTGAACCCTTTACTTAGAGTTATGTACCTCTTGTTCGCTGGAAAACCACTCAGCATCTTGATCACCCGCTGAGAGAACGTCCTGCCGCCTTTAACGACAGACGAACAATGAGACAGAATGCCACACAGTTTTTGCAGTTGCTTTCGCGTTGCCTGACGGCGACCGTGAAAAAACGATAGCTCTTGCTCCAACCTTTGCAGCTTATCCCCCGGCAGTCTCAGCTTCATATCGATACTGTCTATTTCTATGCCCAAGTAACGCTGTATCCTTGACGGGGAAGACACCTTCTTGTAAGCTATGTAAAATCCTAATTGCCTGAGTAGCTCATGGAGGACACGTTGGGATACCGTGCATTGCCTCTCGCTAGCGGCTAATAATAGGAAATCATCCAGGTAATTGAAACACATGTGGCCCTGACGGCGCATGTACCTGGTAACGGCATCCGTGAGTCTATTAAAAATAAAAGGAGCTGCTCTTGTGCCAAAACAAATACAATTGTCCACCATGTAGGTGTCAGACCCGTCCAACTTCCACTTCAAACCCTGATAATTCCGGTCCTCGGGTCTGATGAGTACCGAGCGGTACGCCGAAGCAATATCAGTCACCGCCATGTAGTACGACGGACGGAGAACCTCGCACACGTCGTCTAGTCTAGCAAACTTGAAGTGTTGAAAAGTGGCAGACATATGGGAATTAATGGACAGTCCGTCGGGCCTGCTCGCATCGGTGATGGGCCTGAAACCCCCGGTAGCCTTGGGAACAGCACCCAAGGCGTGCACACATGTCGGTTTCTCTCGCGACACGCTGAGTTTCCCGCAGCCCAGCTCCTCTTTCAAGAGCTTATCAATAAAGTCAAAATTATCTACCGAAGCTGACGAATAGTTTTTTACCTCATAACTGTCTACCCGTGCATGGGGGTCAACCATCTTGAACCCATGTAGGACACCATCTAATATAAAGTGACAATCCTCATCTATGACACCATGCCCCAACAACATGTCCCTCCAGCCTGCTGCCTTCAACTGCGACACGACCCCCTGAACCCTGTGTCTGCAGCTAATGTTCCATAGAGGGATATAACCTTTATAAATGTCTAGTAGGGCATCTATACCACTTGTGCATATTAGCTCTTCACATGTATGAGAGTGAATGTCTTCCATACATGAGGTGCCGACATCCGCTTCGTAGTCCGCGGAGTCGTGCTCGTCCGTGCCTCACGCGTTACGCTGTTGGCCCCCCTGTTGGCCGTAGTTCTGGGTTTGCTGGCCATAGTATGGATGCTGCTGACCCTGGAAACTACCCTGGCTCTGAGGCTGCCCCCCTTGGTTGTAGGGGTTGTGTGCGCATCCCCGAGCCCTGTGCGGGCCACCGCAGACCGCACACGAGTGTTGCTTCCTGCATAATGTCCAATCGCACGCCGTAAAGTTGAACCGCTTGCACAGGTGGTCAGGGCAGTCGATCCTGAATTTTCCCTGACTTGACGGCCTAGCTGGTGGCTTGCCCCGGGCCTTGTTTAGAAGGGACATCTGCTTTGCCATCTCCTGTTGCATCTTTACGTAGGCCAGAGTTTTGTCCATGCCCATGTTGTTTGCCATCGCACCGTGGTCAGCCGCGGCAAACTTGGGGATCTGCTTTTTCAGCACCTTGTCGGTCACCTCTCTATCATACTGGCATATGGCCTTCATGCAATAGGTGGGTTTTATCTCCTTCAGGGCGATAAATTTCATATGATCTAGGTATGACAAGGGGCTCAAGTCGGGATGATCGGCTATGATCAGGGCCTGCGTGACATTGATCATCCCGTAAATTAACTCCCTATATGACATTTCGCTGTAGTCTTTGTCAGCTGGGAGGTGGTAGTCTGGCCTGATCCACAGCTTGGACCTTTTCCTCATGCTAGCCTCATTAGCTGCATGTAGAGAGGCCAGGATATCACCCTCCACAGCTGACTTACCTGACGCGACGTTTCTGAAGAGGCCATCAACATCACCCGACTGTAGGCCCATGTTGCCGAAGCCCAACCCCGCCGTAGCTAGCCCAGTGTGCAGGGTGTGGCTCGCCCCCAGATTTATGCCTAGCCCACCTGCCGATGGTAGACTAGAGAAACCTGGCGGGGGTGTCGCGGAGAGGGGTTGGCCTGAAGTGTAGGATTGTTGCTGTTGATGCCGGTTGGACCCGTGTTGGCCCCGCTGTTGCTGTAGATGTTGCTGTAGTGTTTGCTGGTATTGTTGAGTAGACTGGGCAGAAGGGGTCACATCCCCTGCCAACCCAGCCCACTGTTGCTGCTGTCTCCACAGCAGAAATTCTGCATAGGAGGGGTCTGCATCCTCCTGCTGTTGCTGCTGCTGCTGCTGTTGATGCTGCCCCAACACCTGCTGTTGATACTGCTCCTGTTGCTGTTGGGTGTGTCCATGCTTCCCTTCACTGGTGGGATCAGACAGCTGAGAGGATGTTGTGGCCCCAGCAGGCCTAGACACACCCCCTGCTTGCTTAAAACTGCCAGACTGACCTGTACCAGGATGAAGCGTGAAGCTCCCCGGGTGTCCGTGATGAAGCATGGAGCCTCCCGGCACCCCGGGATGAAGCGCACCACCCGTGATCATAGACGAAGTCGCTGCCGAGGTATGTGGAGGCTGGCCAATCTCGCCGACGGTCGCACAAAAGTCTCCCAACCAACCTTCCTGCGACATTTGCGACGGCTTTGAGGATTGGGACGGGGGTAAATGGCCACGCTCTTTCGTTTGCGACAGCTTTTGAGTCTTAATTCGCCTTCGTTCGGCCAAAAACTGCGAAAAAGCGATCCCCTCCTCTCTGTTTTCGTCTGGGCGGATGTTATGATCCGCCATCTTGGTTTGCGCATGCGCGCCGAGCTGCTGGTTCGCGGACAGAGACCAAAAAGCTTGGCCGGAGGCGTCCTCGGGTAACGCGGACAGTTTGTGGCCGTTGGTGCCCTGGTCCGCGTAGTATAAGGCTGTTCCGCGGGAGTCCGACGGCCGCTGCAAATCGTCTCCGCGTTGTCCGCCCTGAATGGCATCAACAACACCGCGGAAGGCGGCTTCTGCGAAGTTCGTATCCCTCTCTATTCGATTATTTGCTGCTCTTAAACCTGCCAGCTCCATCTCGGCCTCTTTCAACCTCTGTGTACGCTTTAAATCCTCCTCTCTAGCCTTTTCTTTTATTGTCAATGCTTCGATCCTGTCCAGGGCCTCCTGGAGCTCTCCCTCACGGGCCGCGGCGTATTCCGCGGCCTGCTCGCTGTGTTGGCGGGCCGTATCGCCCGGGGATGCCGGTGAGGCCGAGTTGCCCTGGCCGGTCTCCTGCCGGCCCTGGGAGCCGCCATGGTCGTCCTGCGCCGGTGCAGGCTGGTCCTGCCCCTGCAACACCTTCCTGGGGGTGCCCTTGTCTGGGTTTGGGGCATTGCATTTGGGGCAGGAATTCCTGTTGCCATGGTACTCTGTTCCGCAAAAGCAGACCGTCATTTTTGACCGAATTCTAGACCGAATCTAGAAAAAAACCAAAGTCTCTGCTGGCCTGCTGCTGGCCTTGCTGCCTGCTTGCTTGCTGCTGGTTACCTCCCCTCCCCTGGAGAAGAGCTCCACGGCTGGTGCCGGTGGGAGGCACTAGGTGGCACTGGTATGTAACTAATATGGGAATAACTTCCCCAATGGAAGTTATGCCCGACATATATATAATAGATAAATGTTTGCGCTGTACATAATTTCGCGGATTTGAAAATGCAGGAAAATGTGTACAGCGCAAAATAAAGTATGTTTGCAATACATAGATGTATCATAAAATCTTCATTTATGTGTTTATTTCTTCTTCACCTTAGGCTCTATTATGAATATTTACCAGTCTAAAAAATGCCCCAAAAGTCGAACATGGTACTAGAATTCTCTAAACATTCACAAAATACCTGCATATTTCAATATCATAATCCATCTTGTAGGTTGCTACTCAGGAATTTGACTGTCAACAGATACCCTCAAGTTGTTGGACAGTCTTTCATGTTCAAACATGATCCTGATCAAGATAACCCTAAAAACCCTTTACGGTAAGTTACGGTTACCGTAAATTCTCGCGTATTAGCCACACCCCCACTTTAGGCTTTAAAAAAACTGATGAAGGCTGACTAAAGCCGGAAAGTAGTGATCTATATTCAGAAATAAGCACATCATTTCTGTCATCAACACCAAATTTTTGTTGTTGTAGTTGTGCTTTACTTGATACGTATATAATTTATTATATATGGATTTGAAAACTTCTATTTAAAAAAACTTGCATATAAACTGCAACTAAATTCTCTGCTGATCCTATAAGCCGCACTGGCAATCCGACTTACGTAGAAGCCCTGGCTAGTGCGCGAGAATTTATGGTACTTAATATTTTATGGGTCAGACCGCAGATAGTAGGATGGTGAAGTTACTGCAGTTACGTACATAATCCTTAAAAAAGCAAAACATACCAAAAGATAGGTGAAGACAATTTATTTTCCAACTTGGCAATGTTTGATTCCTATGTTATGCATGAAAGCACAATTATTGCTTTGATTGAATAGATTATGTACTAATATCATCAAAAAGAGGTCAACTTATATTCACAATTGCAGGGACCGGGGTTACGACTTGACGGTAGAGGAGTATGATCGGGTCGGCCTATCCTCCATCAAGTACACACGGGACAAGGTGACACGGGCAGAGCAGTATATCAAGATGACCGTGTCTATAGGTGAGAATGTGTATAGGTTACTGTATCATACTAAAGGGTGGCTTCTCAATTAGGTACAACGTGTGCTGTACTTAACATTGGACATGTACCATATAAAGTGACAATACATATTTAAAAAAGAAAAAAAGCTATACAATAAGGCCAAATTAAAAAAAAAGGCTTGTTTCAGGTTACCCGACCCTACCTAGCAAAACAGGGCCGACCCTAGACATTTTTATGCAATTTTGAAAAAATATTTATATTTTGGGTCATTTTGGGGCTATTTAAGGGTCGATCTGATAGTTTACGAGTTGAGGCGGTCGTCGGCGAGTCCGCATTGTAGTTCGTGAGTCAATTTCTGGGTACTTTTCAGGCTAAAGTAAAAAAAAATAAAAATAAAAATAAAAATCCGACCTACCTACCCTAGATTTTCAGACCATGTAACCTGAAACACACCTTTTTTTTTTTGGCCTAACTTAAAAAAGAATTGATGGAGAAAATGCTTACATAAGTGTAAGCATTTTCACCATCAGCGACTTTATATAACAGTATTCTCCTAATTAGGGATTCCCACGTTAGCACCAAAATCATTATTGAAAACACAAGACAGTCGCTGCTATAAGGAATTTATTTACTTTGGAACAAAGTAATTGGCAGGTTTTAAACCAGTAATTGAAGACAATATCATTGAACCATCATCACTATCAAAGATAATGTGAATAACTATTCGTATTATTCCTCAACAGTACTTATATCTCCACTCATGTACAATATATGTGTTCATTAAAATTCTTAGAACATACCGTTTTCAGAGCGCCAGTATGACAATAAGTGCATAGTAGACAAGCTTCTCTCCCCCAAGCTGCATGGGAATTATATAAATTGCCAAACGAGGGAGCACTTCGATGAGGGAGCGGTGGAGTGCTGTACGAGTTTCCTGAGTGGTGAGATATACTGCTGTGATACCCCTACCAGGTGGGTACAAATGGACTATTAGAAGGGAACCAGCATGAAAATATTGTTTCTAGTTGGAAAAGTTGATAAAATAAGGTCAAATACTCGCGAAGTACTCAGGTCGCTTCTGGTTATTGTGCGTTTCAAATCATCTGACCATGCTATGGAAAATAGAGTCAACATAAATTTTTTTGTAGGCAATATTCAAAAGCTTTAATAATTTCTAATGTTCATAATAGATGGGAAATCTGACTGCTTAACTTTCCGACCATATTACCTGGGACCTTTCTTTTTGGTGTACAGATACACACACACAGATTAGTCAAGAGTCACTGTCGCCAAAAGCACATACTTCTGAGCGTCAGTGACTTTCACATTTCTCTCTGTGCCGATGCAAATCTGCCCCAGCCTTTGGATTATAGCACTTCCCCTTCCAATTTGAAAAATCCCATACTTTAGATTTGCAAATGATCATATGGCTATCTGATATAATGGAAGCAGTATGATAAGTAATTGCCTCAGCAATACTTGAAATGTCGATGTGTAATGACAAATGCTTGATTCCACTTTTTTAGGTCGCGGAAACGGTTAGTATGCAAACATTTCAGAGGTTGTCATGTTCTTGACTCAAATAATTTAAGTTATACTTGATATCGTACAGTTTTCACATTAGAATTTTCAGTCTATCGTTATTATCATATTTTTTTTTTTCAATTTCGTCGATTGTTTGGAGCAGGCCTAGGGGAGAGATAAAGAAAACAGGAAAAGGAATTTCAGTTAATCCTGTTGTTAGTTCTATTGATATATTTACATGGTACTCTTTGTTTTCAATTTAATTTGAAGCAATACAATAAAAGACGTACCAATTGTTTTTTCTTATTCCATCACCTCATAGATTTTATGTGGCAGTTGTTCAAAGTTTATATTAATACATTTTAGTAACTAATGGTTTATTGACCTGCGAAGCTAACACTAACGTTATATACTAAAAATGTCCATTTTCTGTCTATATGATATATATTTTCCTTTAGCAACCCTAATAGAAAAAATGGCCTGAAGTAATTAACATTAACAATGCCTTTTCATCGATTCAGATACCGTTGGAGGATACGTTTTGCATTGGCATTTGGTATAGTAATAGGCCTATTACTAACCTTCACCTCGATAAAATGGTGGAGGAGACGACAACTGCTGTTATTGAGCAAGCAATGAAATCATTCATATATCTTCCACTTGGGTGCTAAATTTATGACTATGAAGCATTAAAGAAGAGCCCCATATTCTCAAGTGTTGTATATCCTATACATTGGGTGTAGATATATCTAAAACCTTTGGTTGATCTGTATTCTACTGCCGGGATTCTACATCAAACTATACCAATAGAGGAAGACCGTGGTTGCCTTTCACATGCTTTCCGTCTGCAGCCAGGCAGCCAAAAAGTTGCTACAATAAGGTTTGGCGATACATGTAGTGCACATTTTGTACCACTATTACTGGTACATGTGCCAGGCAGCCAACAGTTGCTATAATAATAGGCTTTGGCGATAACATGTACTACTAGTGCTTATACATGATAGGCCTAAGAACACGGCATACATATCACACCGAATCAGTATTTTGCATGTAGGCTACACATGTTATAGCATTTTGGTACCAATAGATACGATATAGCTACACTCTGGTTCCCACAGCCGTCCAGTTATTAAAGGCTCTTGAACACAATAACTTTGTACAGGAAGGCTGTTGGACACTAGCTTTTCACACGAAGGCTCCTGAACAACGTAGATTTCCACAGGAAGGTTGCCCTGGGAAGCAGCTCTCGAATTCTGCCTTCACTACTGCTGGGTTAGGGCAATGCTTCTGGTTCTATAGAGGGACCAGCGACCATTGCAAGAACCAAACGGTATAGATGGACCACTCTCCCCCCATCCTTTATTGTTGTGTATAGGACAGGTGTATGCAGAGGGGTCAGGGGGATTCCCCAGAGTGCCCCTGTACATGGTTCTCCCTACTTTTCATACGCATCTGTTGAAATTATCAGTAAAATGTTACACACGCATTTGTAGTAACATTATGAACATGAGTAACGGCAAGACTTAAATGTAAATTGAATCTCGCCAGTAGTTTAGCAAATCAAATAATCATAATGTGACTCAAATTACTTCAATAATCTATTGTCTATAACAGCAAAGAAGTACACAGCTGATAGTGTTTTCACCCTGATTCTGGTATTTTAAACTGATGTTTTATACACTGTGCCTTGATTGAATGTCTGTGCCGCATGTCATATTACTTTTTGTATTGTTGAAAGTAGTAAAATGTTAAAAAGGATTCGCTCTGGCACAATAATTGGGACTTGTCTCCCAGACTATCGTAGGCGCACAACCGGTATAAACATGCAGATATCTGCATCCACATGAATGAATTTTGTAATAATCATGCCCTTTATTTTTTTGAGATACAAGAAGTTTAAGTACTGGAAGGGCTGTATTCAATGCTCCCCATGTGGGATACTGCCCCAGCCCCCACTCGTGAAATACAGCACAGACAGCATCAATGGCTATGAATATATTATTGAATATACACAGGGATTGAGGCTAGTAGGCTATATTCCAAAAATGGAAGTTGTGAGGATTGTGATAAATGCACATACGTGATAACGTCTCTATAAAGACTTATGGCTGAAGTTAATAATTACATGAAGTACGAATATTACATAGCATGATATTAACATAATGTAAGAAAGCATAATGTAAGTTTAGCTTCTGAGGCTGATGCGGATTGAGGTATGTAATTGTGTATTATATGTTTATATTTTATTTATTTTCTGTATTTGCCTTGTGTTATGTGCCTAACGTAACGTAATGACGTTAGGGCAACTAGCTCAGCTTAGAATGAACTGTTATTTGTTGGTACAAGTATAATCAATCAATCAATTCAATCATATGTGCCACATCACGTCATTTGCTTTCATATCATCATTGTTGCATAATAAAAAGAATAAAATAAAACTCTAGCTTCGTCTCATCAAAGCTAATGTATCACCTGTAGTTGGATTTAAATTATATCGTCACCATGAAACTAAATCTTTAGATGATAATTGTGCAAAATTTACCATGAGATACCACGAATCATCGACCTCAACTATCAAAGTGACTGCCCAGCTAACGTTATTTTACGTCAAAATATTTTATATAACGTTATGCCATAGTAAGGAGCCTCTAACGTTTTTTTTACTGGGTGGAATCGAAAGCCATGATTGAGCGACTGGTGGAAAGGGGATTTCTTCTAAATAACGAATCAGTTGAAATCCTACAACAACCAAAAAATTAATAACACTGAGAAAATGCAGTGCAGTGTCTCTGATCAGACCTATACTATTAAGGCTGAGATCAGGTCTAGCCCTTATATATAAGGCAGTTGAGTTTGTATTGCGTCGCCTTTAGATCGTCCATTCTTTGGGTGACTATGACATCATACATACATGCATGTTGCTTCTAGAAGTAAGAAATACAAAACATGCAATAAGCAGTCCCTCAGCACCTTCAGCTGTACATCGCTGTATGATCTCTAGGTCTCAGACAGGGAAATGAATTTCCACTATAGTTCAATGTAACGTAACATGCAATAAAAAATTCCCAGCCGGGTATTGATGGAAAATCTCTTAGGAATGAATAGGAAAACCTTTTATACACCATATAAAAAATTTAAACAGGTTTTTGTTCACGGAAATCTGAAATGCCGGGTCCTAACATGAATGAACCTCCATAATTGACCATATGTGCAGTGAATAAGTTCATTTCAGACCGAACCTAAATGAACATTGACATATAGGCCTATCCCTGCAATAATCATATATCTTGAGGTGTCATCTCAATCAGGATATGCTGAGGGCCATTTGTGATTTTTTACAGAATTTTAGCAAATTTGCCAAACTATTTTGACCACCCAGAACTCACCTAGTATTTACTGCAGAGTTCTTCTTTCCCTAATTATGTACTCAATGACCCCGGTATTCCCTATCTGAGACCTCTATGCTGAAAATGTTACTATCCTTTGATTTATACAACAGAGGGAGCCACCAGTAGTGGTCATCCTCAAACCTAGCGTGATGTCTTAGCTATACCCTGTACTGTTGGTATTTTAAACCCGCAGATCTTACTGCACGTCCAGTAACAGTCAGAGTGCAGTCGGGACAGGTACTCAGCTCTATATATAGGGAAATATAGAGGCGCTGGGGGTTTAAGGGTACTGCGTAGTGTAACGTATGTGGCTACTTTATACCGAAGTGCTCTGGTGATATCCGTATTTTGGAAAGAGAAAACGTTGAACATTAAATCTAATTCCTCGTGGATCTGTATTATGTATGTTTACATAAATTTATCAAGTGTTTCGTTGTACCAAGATTGAAGAACGCATGACACATGTTGTTCAAATGACAAATTTATTGCATCATGTCTATACCGACACTTCTACCGCCCTCACCAACACACACGCACACACACACACACAAATATATATATATATATATATATATATATATTTTACCTCGTGTAACACTACTCGTGTTACCGTGGTAACCGATGAGAGGAGAGACCGTGCGCATGCGTGATGCCAGTTCGCAGCAGGATCCGCAGCGTGGCTGACGTCCCTGCATTGAGAGCCGGTAAGTTACGGTTTTTTATAGTTTTTCAATCGACAAAGGTAGATTTTTTCGTTTTATATGCAAGCCACACCCTAATGGGGCGGTTTAATTTGGGTTTTATAGAGATTTTCATACAAGAATTTCTATTAATCCATCTCTGAATTGTTCTTTCAGAGTCACCACGCGTGAGTCACAGTGCCACCAGTGGATTCTCGTCTTATCATGGGTGACTTTGGGTTTTGTTTCACCATGCCAAAAGACAGTGAGAAAGCGGGGACTTCTACCAACAAGGAGAAGGAACCCGAGAATGAGCCGAGAAGGGGACGAGGTGGATCTAGAAAAGACCATGAGCTCTCAGATATGGAATGCATTATCTCGACGAGATCGAGTAAATCGGAGAAGGCGAAGCATAAATCTAAGACGGCCATTACCACGGCGCCAGAACCACACATTCCTGTCAATCAAATGACGACAGCGGTGTCTACCACGCCCGCTACGGGGCCGACGTATGCATATCAGCAGTGGCCGGGGGTGCCTCAGTCCGGCCCCCATTACCCGTTTTGGTTGAACCCGGCCTATAACCCCGCCCTAAACCCCGCCTACTACAACATGCACATGGGGGGCATGGGCTGGGAGGACCAATCGGAGTACGAGTCTGCTTGTCCGGATGAAGATGACCTGTCAATCACGGAGAAGGACACCGTGCTGCCGGGAGGGGGCACGGCGTCTCACACGCCGGGCACGCAGACGGTCTCTGTCGCCTCGGCGGGAAAGGGCTCTGCCGCGCTGACTACGGTGACGGCCGAGGTGTTGGCGGGCCCCGGGGAGGGGCAGGCGGCCAAGCAGGAGACCCCGCGGCCGCGCTTCGATCTGAAGGATCTCGGAGGGGACGACTGTAAGTTGGGACAGCTGATCAAGGAGAAGTATGATTTAAAGGAGGAGAGCAATAAGCAGGGGGTCAAGCTTAGGCCGAATGTGCCGATTCTGTTGGACTCTATGTTTGAGGATAAAGTCACAGCTAAGGGTCTGCAGGAGTTGTGTAAAAAGTACCCCGCGCCCACCAATACTACCAGGCTGGTAACGCCACAGTTGGAGAAGGAGGTTTCACTGGCTATTGATTATCCCCGGAGTGGCTGTTTGGAGGAAACCTGTCTGACTCCACTAAGGAATTAGAAACAGCGAAAAAGACTGCCAGTTATATAACTAAGGAGGCGGCGCCTAAGTACCCTGGAGGGCCTAGGGTGTGACCTACTGAAGGGGGGTTTATAATGACAACCCTGGACCAGGAGCCAGATACGACAGATTCTGGAATGTAAATAAGGTGTTTAATCTGTTCAGAGGTTGTGGAGAAAATGAGAACTTGACCTTGGAGATGTTGTCGTATAAAGTGGCGGTTTTGTTGTTATTGGTTACGTCACAAAGGGGGCAAACTATTATTAACCTTGACACCTCGGACATGGAGGTGGAGGAGGACAAGATTGTGTTCAAAATGAAAGTTGTGTTGAAACACAACAAACCTAGTGACCCGTTGGACACAGTAGTAATAAGAGCTTTCCCAGAAGAGGAATCTTTGTGCATTGTGAGTGCTGTAAAAGTGTATATGAAGGCCACTGAGAAGGTCAGGAAAGGAGCTGGGCAGCTGTTGTTGAGTTATGTTGGTAAACATAAACCAATACACAGGGACACGCTGGCTCGGTGGACTATGGTAGTGTTGAGGATGGCTGGTGTACCGGTAAAGTACAAATTGCACTCAACCCGTGGGGCTTCCACGTCTGCAGCAAAGAGACTGGGTGTGAACTTGAATAGGATCATGAAACATGCCAAGTGGAAGACAATTGAGAGTTTTGCAAAGTTCTACGACAAGAACTTAGGGAGTGGTCATTTTTTAACAACAGGGGGGGTCGGTGGATTTTCGCGCGAGGGGGTCGGAATTTTTCTGGTCCCCCCCGCGAGAGGGGTCGAAAATCTTTTGGTCCCCCCCTCCAGGCAGGTTGAAATTGAGCGCAGCTGACCCCTTTGAACTATAGTAACACGCGGGCTTTTCCGCTAAATAGGGGTGTGATTTTTTTTGGTCCCCCCCGCCTCAAGAGGGGTCCAAAATGTTTTTGGTCCCCCCCCCCTTCAAGGGGTCCAAATTTTTTTGGTCCCCCCCCAATCCACCAACCCCCCCCCCCCTGTTGTTAAAAAATGACCACTCCCTTAGAGCAGGACACTGATGATGTGCCGAACACTGTGTTGAGGAATGCTCGACATTTACGTTGATTTGAGTATGACACGTGATTAGGGACAGAGAGGTGTTTGACCCTCCTTTGAATGTGTATTTTGAGTGATAAAGGCCAGGTTGGGGCCTATTTGTGTTCACAAGGAGTGGTGTTTATAAATAAAAAGTTAGTTCAAAAAAGAGAGACTGGACATACTTTTTTACCTGGGGAATAAGCAATGGAAAATACATTAAATTCATTCGCTCTAAAATTCTCATCGGTTACCACGGTAACACGAGTAGTGTTACACGAGGTAAAATATTGTAATTGTACGAGACTTACCCTGGTAAGGTGAAGTAAAATTGGAATTTTACCGAGGGGAACACTACGTGTGTTTCCGGGGGAACAGATGCCCTATCCAGGTTCCCTCCCTTTGGTCTGTTCCTTATATGGGGTAAGGTTGTGGAAAAGAGGTGTGGTACAATTGAAATGATTAGTGGGGGTTTGGGAGAACTAAGATTCGACTCAGTTCAGGGTCTAAGTCACTTAGGACGTTTATTAGAATGAATTAAGTAGTTTTCCAAATCCCCAGGCTCTCAAGGCTGGCATCACGCATGCGCACGGTCTCTCTTCTCATCTGTTCCCCCGGAAACACACGTAGTGTTCCCCTCGGTAAAATTCCAATTTTACTTCACCTTACCAGGGTAAGTCTCGTACAATTACAATATATATATATATATATATATATATATATATATATATGACTAGAAATGTATAGCATTTATAGTGTATAATCCGTTGGCGGGAAGCATGGTGGATATCACCGGGTAACGGAGTCGACGCGCATGCGTGGCAGTTTGGCATTTCCAGGAAGACGGTCACTCTGCCATTATTGAAGAACCTCCCTGTGTGAAACGTGTCGGCGCAGAATTATTGTACTTTCTCCGTAATTGATAGGAATCTCAGAGTGTTATTCAGTATAGTGGTGTAGGAAGACGCTGAGATACGTTTAAGACACTTGGGAATAATTGTCAGGACGTACGTTTACGCCTATTAAGGATTTTCACGGAGACTAATTTGAGCCGGTGCTTGGGCGTGTGCAGCCATCTTGTGGAATCACCAAAAACTGCAAGTATAACATTGCCACGTGCTAATGAAGGCGTGTCAGGTCTGCGGGGAGGATTACGATGGAAGGTCGAACCCTGGAAGTAACGTTTGTAAGCGATGTACAGGGTCAAAAGACATCAGCAAGTATTGTGGGCTCTCGAACCCGGGACATGATACAGGAGATGCAGCTTCAAATTATGGTGCGACTGGAGGTAGTAGAGGGCAGCTTGGTTCGCACGAGAACGTTCTGGGTACAAGAGACTCCCCTTCGGGAGGTGGATCTAGTTCAAAAGATAAATTTGGTGGAGGGGGAGTTGGACGCAATGTGGGCGGCTCAGACGACTTACTACCAGGAGAAGCTGTTCGGCAGGGCGATTTAGATATGGAACAACGTTCTGAGGAAGCTTGTGAGTCTTCTTTGTATCAAGAATTAAAATATGAGAAGGACAGGTTGAAAGCATTTGAACGCAGTGAGCCGGGTACGAAACAAGACATTACAGGTGGAGTTACATAAGAGCCAGTATGATGAAGAGGCTGAGGAGGCTGCTCATGCAGTGGCTATCAAAGAAAAAGTCAGGGTTAATTTGGTGGAGAGAGCGGTACAAAGAGATGATGCTGGGGGCGGGTCCAAAAAAATTTAACCTGTTTTGAGCCAAAAAGCCAGCGCATTACTATGCTTAAAAGGGCCCGCGTGCAAGCCGATTTTCGACCCTAAGGGGGGGGGTAAAACATTTTGACCCCTTGTGTACTCCGCGCGGAAACCCACCACCCCCTCTCTGTTGTTAAAAAATGATTACTCCCTAATGTATGTGCATGTATAATAACTGAACATGCAATGTTCTACTTCTATAGTCCTGGTTGCCAATAGTTTGTTTATAATCATGAGATTATCACACTATTAGATCAAACATAAGTTGAATGTAAAATGATTCATTAGAGTGTCTGCTGTGATCGTATACTCCGGCTCTGATTTCCGTACTTCTCTGACTCTTTTTTATAGCAAATTTCTTTTTTTTAAATTATGTAATACAAGCAAGCCATCAACATCTGTATACAGCAGTCATAAAATTTCACTATTTTATAACCCCACGCTACCGTCTTACTAATATGAAGGATAACAAACATAGGAGATGTATGATTGAGACAATTGGTGCTAATAACACCCTTATTTATTCTAAATAGCCAAAGAAAAAAATGGCTGTACCTGGTCCCAGTGTTTGAAAAGGTAACTGGGTCACAGGGGTGGATTGTGGGAGTTGCCACCCCAGTGACCCCTAGGTGGGAGACCAGGAACCAACTGCAGCGTCTGAGTAGCAGACCACTGCATGAGTATAGTAGTAGACATACACTGATAGTTATACAGTTATAATAACAACATAATTATAACCCCCATAACCCCACGCTACCGTCTTACTAATATGAAGGATAACAAACATAGGAGATGTATGATTGAGACAATTGGTGCTAATAACACCCAAACCTCCAAACCAATTGGTTATAGTAATAAGTACATAAATGGTTATAGTAACTACCAAGAATTTACATAACACGGAAAAAGGAAGAGACAAACTTGTCCTTAGACACCTTCCTGTCCAACCCATCGACCAAATACAACAAAACCGCGAGGCTCTTCCAGTCACCCCGACTCTTAATGTCAATCAAGTCGAACCCGATGGATGACAAGTAGGACGCTCCACCTCTGCGGAGCGAGTGGCTAGAGATCTTCCCTTCCAGGCCGGTGGCTTTCGTGAGGCGTCGAAGCTCACCGGAGAAGGCTGAATAAGTCATTGGCCTAACCCGGCCTTTGAGGCGATACTGGAATAACAGTTCTTCCGGGAGGGCACGGGTGTGTTCGATCAAACAACGAACAAAATAAACTACACACAGGGGGGATCCAGGCACTACGGTGAAAGGTATCTCCAAGGTGCGCTCTCCATACTGGATAGTCTTGGTTCGAGGCAGGGTCAGTAGCAAGCCCCAGTCATAGAATTCCACATCCCGTACAGAAATTGACTGAGACGACTCCGTCACGTGGGCTTTACGTAAGAGGCCACGGAAGGCGGTGATGGCCGCCACCCACCAACACAAATGAAAGGAGTTCGACATATCGAGGTGTGCGTAGAACTTGAGCAGGTGTGCAGGTTCCAGGGGCATGGCTTGAACCGGAGAGTAACCGAGCCTGCGCTTCGCACCTAGCATAGTGCGCTTCACCACAAAGTTACTGGCATTAACTGGCGCATAACCATGTAGCTGCTGCAGATAGGACAACGCGCTAAGATAACACTCAATGCTGGAATACTTAAGCCTCCGGGCCATATACGCGACATACAGACACACTCCTTCCTGCGTACAGGGGAGCGGCACAACATCGTATGCGGCACAAAACTCGTGGTAGTGTTTCCATTGGGACCTGCGGGTCTTGATTGAGTTATCAGCCAGGGCACGCTCCTGTAGCAACCTGGTTTCCTCCCGTAGCAACGACAGTCCTGCAACACAGTGGAAAAGGCGGTAAGACAGCAGCCACTTGAGGGTAAGCGAGGCGGGACACATAGTCAGCTTCACAATTGTCACCTGACCTAATGTATGAACATCGAATGCAAATGTTGTATGTGAAACACAGCCAGAACAGTTCCCGGAGGAGATCCATGCTGACCACATTACGGCTCCTGCCCGTCTGGAGCATGCGACACACCTGCGTGTTGTCGCTCAGAATGAGCACTGTAGAGTCTCTATACCTAGGACCCCACCTGACTATGGCCATGAGGACCGGCCACAGCTCTTGAATGTTGATATTATGAGTCAGGTCGTCATAGGTAGGCACCGGGAAATAGTGATCCGGGTAGTAGGGGAGGCCCGGGACGTATTTATGAAACCAAACCCCGTACAGCCAGTCACCCTGGTGGTAGGCTCCGAAACCCCTGGAGGACGAGTCACAAGAGATTATAGCCGACGGCTCCTTGGGGCACAGAATCCTGGCCTTGCCGTTGAAGACGGAGGCAAAGGCCACCCACCACCTCAAGTCCGCCCTAAACTCCTCGTTCAGAAGCACCTTATGATGTGACTCGCGGATACTGTTTGCTAGGTTGATGACTCTACGCGAGAAGGTACGGCCACCCCTGACCACCGTGGAGCAGTGGCCCAGGATACCCGCGAGCTGCTGGAGTTCAAGCTTGGTGGCTACACGCTTGGCGGAGAACTCCGCGAGGACCTCATACAGCGACGATAACTTATCATCAGGTAAACTAATCTCCATAGCTGAACTGTCTATCATGATTCCTAAGCAAACCGCTCTCCTCGAGGGGCTCGTGACCTTGGGCCACTTTACATGAAACCCCATGCCGCGGACAATAGATATGAGGAGCCCTTGGGCGTACGCACAGTCATCGTATGTAGGCCCCATCACTGTCAGGTCATCAATGTAGTTGGAGACTTGGTAGATACCCCTCCTATGCATACATCTCACCACATAGTCACCCACTTGGGTGAACAAGTAGGGGGCACACTTAAGTCCAAACGATAGAACTCTGTCCTCATAGATACTCTCGCCCTGGCCTAGATCCCAGCGGAAGCATTGGTAGGTGGCATTGTCTGGTAGTATATTGACACTACGATACGCTTGTGACAGATCAATAGAACAGACATAGTCCATTGGGTTCAACATTTCTGTTAGATAGTCCACACCTTTGTAAGAGAATGTATCACAAGTGTCACTCATGAAGTTATTTATAGACTTTTGGAGTGGCCGTTTGCAATCAGTGATGGGCCTAAGAGTACCATCCTTCTTAGCAATAGCCCCTAGACTATGGACACACATGGGGGGATCCAATGCCACTGTCACCTTACCCTCTTGTAACTCCCTCACAATTGTCTCACTCATCTCAATATTGAATTGACCGTCTAGAATACTGCGGTAATTCTGACAATCGTATGAGTCAATATGAACATTATCTACTATGGTGAAACCATTGAATATACCTGCTAGAACAAAGTCATCCTCAGCACACATGGCCGGGCTGAACCTATAGTACTCAGCTGCTACCCTACATGGGAGTAGCAGGGACCTGACTGGGCCTATTCTATGCTGACAAGTACATATGCCTAGGAGACAATCATTGTAAACAAGTATGGGCTCTGGAACCTTCGGTACGTACACATAGCATACAAGTAGTCTACCACACACAGGAACAGTGTCAGAAACCTCAACCACCACAGCTTGACTAGTACAGACATGTATATCAACCCCAGCGGGGGGAGCCCCATCATCACCAGCGGGTGACACAATGTCACCAGCGGGTGACATAGGAGTAAGGTAATCAAAGTAACCTGAGTCCACATCAGAGTCTGACCTATCACCAGAGGGTGAAAACCCATCACCAGCGGATGACAGGCCACAGTCTACATCTCTAACATCAACCTCAGTGGCAGACAGAGTACCAATACACATGCTAGAGTGAACATACTCACTCGCGGGTGTGGCGATCTCACCCACGGGCGAGGCGACGATAGTCGTGGGACACAATTCTTGAGAAGTTGGGGGGAAAGCATTGTCAACAAAGGATATTTTGGTACCAACCGAAATCATTTTCTCCGGTTCTACTGCGACTAGAGCATTGTCGCACCCCTCGGCGGAAAGGTCGCACAATAATCTACCCGTATGTACAGAAGATAGAGCTGTAGGAGCTGTATTTACCTTGTAATCAATGGATTTAGACATTTCGCCTACCCTCGCCCGGTCGTCTCCCTCCTCCTGCCGCCATGTTGGAACAACATCTCGGCCACGCGAGAGGGGCGAGACGACGCTGTTTTTTCCGTTTTCGGCCACAATAACCGGACATTTCGATTCAAAATGTCCGGAAACATCGACAGAATGTCCGATTGACCCACAATCCGCAATAATTTCTACTTTTTCGGCGGAAAAACATGAATTTATGCTAATGAGTTCGGTCGTCGAAGAGGTACTGAAGGGGGCGCTCGGCGAGAAATGTTCAATAATATCCTCACCCGTCGCAGCGACCGACGAAGAGGTACTGATGGGGGCGCTCGGCGTTCTGGTTAGTGACCCCGCTGTCGTCGGTGCAGGCGCCGACGAAGAGGTACTGATGGGGGCGCTCGGCGTTCTGGTTAGTGACCCCGCTGTAGTCGGTGCAGGCGCCGACGAAGAGGTACTGATGGGGGCGCTCGGCGTCCAGGCTGACGTCGTCTCTCCACCCAGCCCCCACTGGGGCAGAGAGGTGCTGATGGGGCGTCACTTTGAGAGCTGTTTCTGCCTCTTGGGGCAGTCACAACCCTTGTGATCCGGGGAAGCACAAGTGTAACAGACATGCTTGTAGTCGCAGGAAGCACCACTGCTACATCTGAAGAAGCTCCATCTGGCACAAGGCTCCTCTGAATCACCTTGAGACTTATGGGACTTCTGCCTGCTTTTCTTCTTTCTGCCAGAGCCCCCACCTGAGGCCCCTCCAGTGGCAGAGGGGTCTGAGGCTCCTCCCCCTGCAGGCTTGTGATCAGGGAGGAACTCAGAGATGAGGGCTCCATCACCATAAACAAAGGCCCTAGCCCCATACTGGTTGGCCCTACCCCTCATAGCAGCATCATATGCCAGCAGCTGGTCCAGGCTGTTTATGTCCATAGCAGACCTGTCACACAGGTACCTCACATGGTCCTGTATGTTGCCACAGTGGGGAGTGGGAGGAGTCACCTTGAGGTGTACTGACTGCAGCCTGGACAGGCACCCCATCAGCTGGTCAAACCTGGTGATCCTAGTGACCCCCACTGGGAGATGTCTTTTCAGAGAAAAGAGGGACTTGTTCTTCTTCCTGAGCCGCTTCATCTTCTTGGTGCCAGGACTATCTGAGTCAAACTCACAGTCATCAGATGACAGGGGGAGGGGCCCATCAGGAGGCTTGTCACCACCCAGCAGTGGGTAGGTGGGTGGGAGGCCAGGTGGGAGGGGGTGCTGAGGTGCAGGAGCAGGGGCCCCAGGAGGGGTTCTCACCAACCTGTCCAGAGTCCCTTTGATGTCCTGGACTGTCTCCTGAAGGGTGATGATGCCCCCCTGAACATCAGTGACATCCCTCCGGACCTCACTTAACTGGTCCTGTTGTGAGGCCACCCAGTCAGTGAGCCTCTCCACATCATCAGGCTCTTCTTCCTCCTCCTCCCCTTGTGAGGCCTCCCCCAGCCCACTCCCTCCAGGTATAGGCTTAGGCTCAGGCTCAGGTGGGTTAACAGTCCTATTAGGCTCCAGTTTGGATTTGGCATGTAGTGACATGTTCAGCAAATCCAGTTCACAGTTCTGTCCAGTGGGTGGAGGATGCCTGTACAGGCACTTGCTGCAGTTCCTGGCCGCTCCTGGTATAGGAGGCATGGTTAATCCAAAATAAGGTTACTCCAGCAGAAAAAAATGGCTGTACCTGGTCCCAGTGTTTGAAAAGGTAAAAGGCATGAGTATAGTAGTAGACATACACTGATAGTTATACAGTTATAATAACAACATAATTATAACCCCCGTAAACCATTTTGTCAATGCGATCAATTAGCGACACTCAAACGCTAATAAGATACACAGTGGGTGCAATTCAAAGGGGATATGTGATATAAAATGCAACAGATGATGCCTATTATAGCTAACATAATCAAAGATTGTATTGATTCTAAAACTGCATTTTAAAAAATAATTGAAAATGTCCATTTTTGAATTCATGGGAGGTCTTCAAAGATGTGTGGTCCTTGCCACTTTTGTATAGGCCCAAACGGCTTGGGTGGCCTATAATCTCATTTTTTCTGCAAAAAATTTCAGTTTATGGGTCAAATCACGTGAGAAGTACAATAATTTTGGTCAGAAAATATGACTCAAATCATTCTTTGTTAAAGCAGCATGACTTACTTATTAAGATGATATCATAAATTGCATCAATCATAGTGCAATGTCTAAGTAGAATCATCTTTGATATATATGCTTGACTTATACCTTTTCTTGTGGATTTTCAGTAAATTCATAATTCTTTGCCCAAATGAAAATGAGCTTATTGAGGTACACTATTTCTATTCCCCTTAGCTTTAAACCCTTTCAGGATATCAGCTATAGCCTAAATTACAGTATGTTTTTACTAATATATGACGAGTTATCAATACTAAATAACATCAAAAACATTTTGGAATGTTACCGCCATCTTTGACTCAGGGTTCATACCCTGAGGCATATACGACGCCTGGCTATTCCTTTAAGACGTTTTCTAGCCATTTTAGAATCCTTATTACTCAGTTTGTATTTTAGTTACAAAAAATTCAATAACATAAAAGGATAGGCAAGATCGGGGGACAAATATTTCCTTCAAAAAGTAAATCAATATCTCTTTTCTTCTACTCGCAAATGGACTGCGATCTTTGCGTATTTTTTCTCTCTTTTCTTTAAACACTTAAGTACTGTTAAATGACTACCCTCTAATTGAACTTTCCATAGGCTCCAAGGTTAAAAAAAAATTGGAGCTGATAGAAATGCTCATCTGACCAGACAGGTATCATATTTCTTTCTTTCTGACATAAATCTACCATCTCACATATTAAAATGCCATTCAACCAAGCTAAACTGCCCTCCATATTATTTAAATTACTTAAATGAACTTCTTACAATACCCTAAATATATCAAGAACAAGGATTTGTTTTAGTTCGCATACCACCCCCTCACGTACATGGTGGCGCCACAAGCATTTCTCGTAGTCCGCGAGGCCTCAAGGAGACAGCACGAGGGTCCCACAGCGGCAGCATAAAAGGAGTGCAAAGCAAAACTGTACCACCCATGTCTTCGCCGTTTATCGTCCGATCGACGCGCTTTTTGATATGGACAAAAGGCGGTACATGCCCGCAGCCTGCAACTGTCCACCACACCCACCTGCACACCCACACCCACCTGCTCTCCAACACCCACCTGCTTACCCACACCCACCTGCTGGCCTGAAATGGAATAACATACATGTATGACACATGACTTGAGGGTACTTTTTAACAAGGAATTCATTTCTGATGCCAGAATGGACCAATGAATGATTATAAGGGAGTGTTATCTAAGTACATGATAAGCTACAGATTCAGCTGACCCTGAGTCATCTGTGAGGCCACTCACATGCTCAATCTTTATACTTTTTAATCATGGTAAAAAAACAGCCCTTTTGCGGCCGGCTACGGCCGTTTTGGGGAAATGAGACACGGCCGTTTGCGGCCGTTTTGGGGTCAAAAGGGTTAACTTAATAACTACAAGCCTTTCACTATGACTCATAATTCTTGGGAATATGCAATGAAAGGCTTGTAGTTAGGAAAGCCCAAATATGAGAAATCAAATGCATAAGCAGTTGTTATGAAACACTATGCACCCCAGTGTTGACTGTCATGCATGAATGCCCTACTCACAGTGTACCTGTGAGTGCCACTGATCATACTACAATGTACTAGGCACATTGGGGGTTGACAATGTGCCTTCAAGTTGCTTTTGCTCTTTACAGAGATAATGTATTTTCTTCTGGGTTGCTGCAATGGACTTCTCAGAGTCTCCTTCACCAGATTCCCATATTATATATTTTCTTGTAAAACAAAAACCACCGAAAGTCCCTACTGTCAGTCATCACACAAGTCTGCTGTTGCACGGGCTAAATGACAGAGGGCACCACTGTGTCATGTAACTAGCTGGTGTCCGCATTTCTAAGGAGATCAGAACTGCAATAATGTACATGGGTCCCGGACATGGGTCCAGCATAGTGATCATAGGAGGCTGTACTCGTATCTGATCAGTATGAGATCTTATATAGTTTAATTTCGTTTTCATATGGTGATATAATAATTTCATTATTTTGAAAACATTGAGAATATTCCAGATGTATTTGTAGTATTTACCTGTTCCTATTGCTACTACTACTTTGTATCTGTACTTCCTCCCTCATAGTATACAGACTCATAAATCCGCTATTGACCATCTGTGCCCTCATACGTCAATAATCAGCTCTCCACAACTGAGTTCACATGTAATGGGACTGACACCTGTTCACGTCTTACTCTGTCACCGAATTTCTTGTAACCTGAGTGACGATGTGAGATAGACTCAGCAGCATATTATTTTCCTCTTGAATTCTTCCCATGCATGGTCTTGACTGCACAACATACTTAAATTAACACTGAATAATAGGTGGACATGGAAATAGAAAGTTAAATGATATCACATATGATGGAACTGTAATATTTATATTTGGCATTATTGTATTATATTAGTCAATAGAACCGTTTACCCTGCCATTTAAGCCACCTTTTAGGAGATATGAACTGGTACACAAGCTTTCTCGTCTACCACTTTTTATTCAGACAGAAGCCCCTACTAATGGAGCCGCAGTTTGAGACCCACACTTCCTCCTAAATCACGGTATTTAACCGTTCTTTAATGGGGCATAAATACATCCTTTATTACTCTAATTTCTTTCCTCAACTGTTAGAATCAAGATAACTCCGGCCAGACGTCCACCAGCAGGCCCTTCAGAATAGGCTGGCCTGTCAATCATCGGACCTTTGGAATGTATCGTTCCGCCTCCTCATTGTGTACACACGCTTAAACATAAATGTCGATGGCGCATAAATTTAGTAGTACCTATATTTAGAATCTGATTTTAGATACAAGTCTGCCTCAGATAAATCCACAGCGGTTACAATGAACATGCTAGACATGACATCAGTTGATCAGCTTTCCCAGAATGTTTTTACGAGGTAGAAACATTCTTTATTAAAGAAATCAAATATTTGATTGCAGCAAATATATCTTTGCTCGGGGTAAGTAGGATAACAGAGGGTCTCAAGACTCAGTTCAAGCTGAACCGCCCTGTGATAAAATGGCGCCACATTCAAACCCGCCCACCCACATTGTGGGGTGAGGGCCCATTGAGAGCGGACCTCTGCACGACAACAGTGGGACAGGGCCTTTGGTCAGACCAGGCCACCACCTGGGGCAAACAGGGCACCAAGACACATTACAAGGATATACTATATAGTATATTGAGTACTTTCACAGGCAAATTGACCTGCCCCAGGGTTAAGCTAGGATTATATCCATGATCCTGATAAGCTCTTTACATGCGTCATGTAGAGCTGCGAGTTTCAGGATTACCCCAGGACCAGCCTCACATAAAGGGGTATACATCGGTATGGATAGGAGCCAGATCCAGACATTTAGATTTGTCTGACCCCACTTACCTTATACATGTAGTGTAATACAAGGATATTTTGGAAAGGCCCACCACTGAATACCCACACCGTACATGTGGCAGGACCGAGTCTGCAGTGGGTAAGGATTACTTCTGATAGGATATATTGGATAACACAAGTACTGATCCTCAGGGAAATCATCAATTTAAGTTGCCGAACATCTTTGCAGCAAGGACCAACAACACCAACCTCAACAACTATAGTACAATCAGGATTTAATTTCTCCAACAGGGAATATGGACCTACATATAATATACTTAAAATAGTTAGATTCCAATAGCAGGCTTTGTGTTCTAGTAGTCCATGGTAAATATCAGAAATACGAGGTCAACTGCACTTTGATATCACTACACTCTATGGAGATTTAAAATGATGTATTTTTTTGTAGCTAAACCTCGTGTTTTTTTGCTGACATTACGTTGCAGGCCCCTGGAGGGTAGAACTGCATAAGACCCTGAACAACATCTGCTGCCTCAGTGTCTGCTCTATAGATAGTGGAGGGGTATAGACGCACAGCTACAGGGGTGTTGGTGATTAGGTATAGGCAGGTGCAAACTGACACAGGTGAGTCTTACACCACCCCTCAGCTTCTCCCATCACCACCCCCTAAAACTCAGAATCTTGCTGCCCCTACATCAAGAGCCACATCGGAGTAAAGAGGAATATTGTGGGCCTTATACAGGGGAGATGGGGCTTTAACCCTGACTGCACCCTACCATTACCGCCACCTAGTGACACCTGTGTCATCTATTCCCACCTGTGACTGTGACGTTACGTCAGGTGTCTCTTCTAGTGGTGTCTTCTTCACCTGTAGACGTATGGCGATTACCACACTTCGTCATGTGCTGAATCGGTACTCTAACATATGGCAGTGTCAGCTACAATGTAATCTGGTTGCGGAAGAAACTCAAGGACATCCTTATACTATTAGAAGAGGGATCTCTGTCAATTGCATTCAAATAATAATACAATAATACAATTTCACAGAGCAAAGGGGGATTCTTTTGTGGAGATATATTGGTATCACTTGGTACAATTGCATTTTCGGAATTAAGGATTGACTGTTACATGACAAGCATGGCATGCTATCTGCATAGGAATTACGTACCCTTGTCAGAGTAGATATTTCTATAGCTAGTACATATCACTTATAACAATATCATAGTCCGTAAATATAGTCAAATTAAAAAATGGTGATAACAAATTGTGCAATTCTCTCTGCCATATACCTACAAATGATTCATACCATATACACCATATTGTCAATGCAATTCCCTAACCATGCAGAGAGAAAGTCTATACATCAAATCAGACTCTTCAGTATTAGGTCTGACTATAATCACCAGGGGGCAGTGGAGTCTGGCCCTGTCTCCCGGTGATGACAGAGTGTGGAATGTACCTCTGAATGCCCCGTTATCTTCACTATCAGTATGATTGGATCCCTTATCTATAGTGACAGTTAGGACAATCCCGCGCTCCTACAGCAACTGTTGACCATCAAACACTACAACCCATCACTCAACAGTCAAGGACTGTACACTCAATACCAGGGGATTCTGCACAGATATAATTAAGTCCCAAAGGATACTCTTGCTTCTATAAGGAGGGATTAAGTCCATGTACTCCCATCGTCTTGGGCCAGACAGGGAATTAAAACAAGTGCCTATTGGATTTCAAATCGATCTCTGGTTCTCTGATTGATAGCTACTATCACGAACAGGAGGGGGACATACTAGGACCGTGTCCATATACAAACACTGTATTCCTTGGATATCACAATTGGTGTAAACCATTGGGCGTAAGGAGAGAGATTATTACACTGACATTGTGGGGAATAGAATTATTCATCTTTGCCTAGAGAGGAAATGGCCAATACCAATGGATATAAAAGTCGACGAGGACTGGTAAGACTGATGTACTCTTATCGGTGTGGACATACTAGGTTTAGGCATAAGAGATGTTAAGGCCCGCTTCAGTTAAGGAAAAGGAACTTTCAGTCTTCCACTGCTTTACCTGACACATTCAGTGACTTACTAATCTAATCATCTGCTTGGTCAGTGAGCGTCGTAGCTTTGCTTTCTATGTCTTCATTGCTATACCCTGATGTGCATTACAGTATACTAAGTACCGGTAGTGGGATAGATCACTGCTGGTATAGCTAAAGGAAAAAGAGCACAATGAATGGTTGTATCCTTCACATAATCCATGCGCAATGTCAAACAGAAGCTAGCCCAACTTGGACCTAAGACATGCCAATACCTTGTCTCCATGCCAACAGGTGGATGGCATGAGGAATCTCCTCTGGTATATAGAGAGTGATAAATTAGGTGGTATAGCAGATACTAGATAATTACCAGGTTGTAAACACAAACACTTCAGTAAGGAATTCTGTGAGACCAATTGGATTAAACAAGATTAAGACGATTATCTGACCATGGATTCATCTGAAGGGCGTTGGACGAGTGCTGCCAAACAGAATGAGATTCTTCTGGGCCATTTTGTAAGTACCCCCATCTCTTTTTCCCTTGCAATGTACCTGGTTTCTCTCAATACCACCTTCTCTCTTTCCCTCTCGCTCTCTACCATTCAGCATCCTAAGTGGTTCAATGGTGAAGGGCCCGGTGGTTTGTTGATAGACCTATTTCAGGATCTCCGCCCAGAGGTCAAATGATAAAGCAGGTCTGTTTACTGGGGGCCCCAGCTTTACTGGATCTCCCAGAGTAAAAACAAACTTTCTAATGGCAATCTTGACAACCCTTTTATGACCGCATACCGGTAGTGCATGCTATTTTCTGTCATGATGCATGAATGCAGCGCTGGTGAGTCCACTTGCTAAGGCTGAAATTATATATCATAGCGACCCTTTGGTATCATATCACGCCCGTAGGTTAGAATGATGCTTGAATACAGCACTGGTAGGTTACTTGCCAAGGCTGCATTCGTGCATCATACCCATAAATGGCACAGTTGGTTAAGGCAGTATGCGGCCCTTGAAGGGTTAAAAGTTAGTCCATTGCATTCCTGTCAACTACCATCCCAACTCAGCAAATATAATGGTATCATGAACTGAATACATTTAAATGTTTACGACATCACAAAAAATGTAAGTCATCATAAATGGAGAATCATAAATCTATAGCGGATTGCTTCAAACAAGATAATTAGTATAGATATACATGGGGATATAAAACAGGGCTACTAACGGTTATATGCGATTACTCATACATGTGTGGTGTTGCTTGATCAAGTTGAAGCTGCTGAGATGGGAAAGGAATAGACTGATAAGAAAGAGGTAACTGTCAAAATTGACGACAAAAAACGGCATTTTTACAGTTTCCTGTGGCCTTTAAATTGGGTGATTTCTCCACACAAAAAGCAACAAGCGTATTCTCCTCACAATTACCCTGTTGGCTTTGTGAAGGGTGTATGTTCATTGTGACCCCGTGAGATGCCCCCAACCCTCCTGGAATGCAGGAAGGTAGCACTTATGGGTGACACACTGTGAAGGAGGGGTTGTATACAAGAGTCCCTAAATAGGGCTTTAGTGAAGCCTGAACATTTGTGGTAGATTATTTAGGAATTAACATATCACTACAGCTAGGCCCAGGGCACTCACAAAAACGTAAGGTACACGTGGGTCCTTGGTTCACAACACAACCTACTTATGTGGAGAGTTACTTTCCCTCCCCTCCTCTCACGTTCCCTAGCCTTCCCAATTTGACTTCTCTTTTGCTATTTTCTTGTACTTTGTCATTCTTAGGTGCTATCTGGTATGTGTGAATGAGGGGATGTATCTGGGGCTAAACGTATCTGGTATGCGAGATTGAAGCGCTGCATGCATCTAAACCTATATTAGTCTCCTTTTTAATTAACCTAAACTATGGGCTCTGTTGTTGATCTACCGACGAGCTGCCTCGGGTAAAATGCCTCGTTTTGAATGTAAACCAGAGGTACAAGTGTGTGTAAAATATCAGCTGTATCTGTTTGTAACCGCTAAAGCCGACCTCTGAAATTGACGATTTGATTATCATCGAACCATGGTCTGATTTTCATCAAATACGTTTTATGTAGTACCCTTATACATCTGACTTTAATGTAAGCTGAACAAATGCACAAACATGAAAGAAACAGGCGAACGGTGTAATTATGTGAAATACACAGACAAACGGAAACACATTAGAGAAGTATGCGATTTACTGTGACCTCATTATCAAATAAGGAAATTGGACGCACACTTAAATCCAATTGGCGCATGTAGATTATTAGATTATTGGCAGCTGTATATACTATAGCTTCCCCTAGCTATATCATCGCCAACTGAAGCAAGGCCAACTCTCATTGATGTATATATACACGTGTTATGCCAGACACAACAATATACATTGTGTCTCACCCTCTGGGTAATAAACCTTAATGTGTCACTCTCCCCCCTCGTTATTTGCCAGGAACAGTACTCGACAAATTACACGTACATCATTGGTGAGAATGCTGCTTTATGTCCCTAAGGGGTGCAGTTGAGATTTATATCTCATATCACATACTCGGTCAGTTCCCTCACCTCACCACTGCCTTATCCAGATTGTGGGCAATTGCTTGTTCCCCACTCCTTTGATCTGTCGTCCTTACTTAGCTCTTTACGTACTGCAGCCTGACTACCGCCTGCATACTGTTTAACATGATAAGCCCTTTGTCTTCATGGTACATAAAGGCAGACCTGGTGAGTAACTAGCCAGGCCTGCATTCAAGCATCACAAGTAGAATCTACAGGGTTGATCCACCCGCGAAGGTTTGGCATGATGCATTAATGCATCATGATTAAATCACTATGCCATCGAGAAAGGGTTAATGCCTCAGCATCACACCTGACAAACTGCCCTCTCATGCTATGTAGCACACCTGGGCAGTGTGATCATGGAGGTGTGGTTCCGTACTGGTCGCTGACACGTGGTGGTGTGACTTGGGAGTAGGAGCTGATCACTTTCATGTGCTGCACATCAGGCAATGTGACGTCGGCGCACCCAGGCTGCTTAACCCTTTAATGACGAGTGTCGCTGGACGATGACATTTGTCGTCATGATACACCAATGCAGCCCCGGTGATTAACTCGTCGGGGCTGCATAGGTGCGAGTTAATCGCCAGGGCTGCATTGGTGCATCATGGGAGTGTCTGAAACCCGTAGGGTTGGCATGATGCTTGAATGTAGCACTGGCGAGTTACTCGCCAGTGCTGTATTCATGCATCATGACGACCAAGGGCATGCTGCATTAAGGTATCGTGCCGTCCTTTCATGGTTTAAGTTAAAGGAGTTAGCAGACTTATGCATGACACTATAGGGATGGCACGGTTGGCTGGGCTTGGGTCACGTAAGGTTCAGTGAGCCAAGCCTATACATGCACACCCCTGTGTACTATGTCTCCCCCTTACACCATACACCCTCCCCCAGCACACAGCCTACAACCACTGACTGACACACAGTAGCAGTGGGATATCAAGATTTGTCGTTGACACTCCAGTTTGGATCTCTCTACTACATACCAGTCCTACTACTACAGGGGGCTAGATACACCCCCTCCTCCACCACCATCAACCCCATTTATAAGCGGATTTGGATCCCAACGGTTGTCAAATTCAAACGGTGCCATGCACCAACCGCGGCTTAACGCCCTGGAGGAGCCCTGTACCTGTGGTTCTAGGGATACCAGCAGGATGATTCAGACGGTCAGACTGTCCCCCAGGTACTCGTTGATACAGGTGAGTGGTTTATGGTCCTTAATTCTCACCTGTTGGATCCCTCCTCCAGTGTGTGACTGGCAGGGGCCCACCATGTCTGTGTGGAAGGGGGAGGTGCTGGAGGACAGGTGTTGTCAGGATCCCACCCACTCCACCGCTGGGATCTTTTCAAAACAAACTGCCATGCAGATCTTTTTATCTAACTGTGTGACTTAAGTATATTTTCTCACGGGTTATTGCTGTGTAGAATCCATGTACTATTCTATAGCTGTTAGCACTCCTTTTGTGGAGTATATAAGAGGGTTACTCTAGACATGCATGTTACAGATATGGTCCTGATCTCTAACAAAAATACTATCCCCCCTACCTATAAAGTTATCCTAATAATGTACCTCTATATTAAACACATTACCTCAAATAGTTATGATAAATAGGGTAATTATCATTATTGCATACCATAATACATAGTGGATGGTCCATACATTATGTATGTAACATTACAAATACAGTATATATAACATGACAATGTTAATGGTATTGTACCCCGTGTGGCTAGAGTGTATAGCAATTATTTGCTCTATGGGAAGGTGGTACATGTAATAGCAAATTGGCTACATTTCTGACTGTTTGATATGGGTGAATACATCTCTTCTATGTACACACCTTTACATGTATACATACTATGATTGTGTAGACTTACAAGTACACACACACATAATACAGGCAGGGCATAAACCATTGTCCAACATGCAGCCCAGACAAGTATAACATGCCTGAGGCTGTGTATATACCTTAGTACTAATGCACCACAAATTGCCTAATAGTTTGTACTACTGTTCTCACAATGTTCGCATAGTTAATCTTCCTGTTTAGTGTATATATATATATATATATATATATATATATATATATATATATATATATATATATATATATATATATATATACAGACATATATTTTTTTGAACAAATTCGAACTTTTATTTGGTCTATTAATCCAGGTACAATTTCCATAATTATGTAAATATAATATACGGTCCGACCAAATAAAGAACATATATATGTATGTATATATATATCTTTTAGGCGGTCTCTTTAGCTGATTTATTATCATTGGCAAGACATACAGGTCTGCTTTTGAGCAACCCCATTCCGTTACGTGTTTAGTCCCTTTGTTGACATTGAAAGCACAGCAGTGTCGCAAGGCCCCACGGAGTTCAGGTTTCCTCAAAAGAGGCAGCTCCTTTGCCCCTATTTCTGTACCCTCTATATTAAGTAAACACAAGGTAAACACCCAGCATATTAGTCAAGTAGCTAGGGGTAGGGAAGGATTTGAAGGATCAAAGTGACAGATCTGGTTTGTTAATTCTCTGTATTACCCCTGGGAAGTAACTCTAATAATGTCATTGACAAGTTACCTAAATAGGATAATTGTGTGGGGGTGGGCCATGACTGTGGAGGTATTTCCCACGCTGTATAATATGATGGAAATGCTCACCTGTTGGTGAGGTGTTTAAAATTCCAAAGGTTCAAAGGAAATCAGGGTAGCTGGCATAAGTAGGACGTTACCTGGGTTCTCAGGGTAGGTTCACCTCAAGTCGGCCACATACCTCAAGTTGGCCACCCCTCCAGGATGGATAAAGGGCAGATGTTGATTAACATTTATATCTGGTTGAATAACATTGATCAAACTAGTTGGTACTGTTATATAACATCATAATGTTTTTTTCTTAAAATCAACTATGGAGGGGTGGCCGACTTGAGGTAGGCCCATAGCCCAGGGTCCCTAAGTGGCTGACTAAGGGTAAACCTACCCTATTAGGCTAAGGGGGACGTTACCAGGGTTGTTACCCTCATACAACATGGAGGTCATCTAGGGTAGGCTTGTGACCAATGGACACTGGGCCAGGAAGGGCGTACAGGAGTATCAGGTCAGGACAGATTTATTACACAACCCTTTAACCCTTTACGGGCAGCATACTGGAAATCACACACCACAGAACTGTCTAAATATAGTTCATCTAAATGCTGCATTAATACAATAACGGTTAGTTACTCGCCAGTGCTGCATTCATGCATCACGACGACCCATGTATCAGAAATGGTCGACATGATACATCAATGGAATGCTGAACATGAAGCCTTGAGGCATCATGCCGTCAGTGAAGGGTCAATAAGGGTTCCCATTAGTTAGGGTGTACATGGGCGCAAGAGTCTGTATTCATTGCAGTCCAAGTATAGTATACTAGTATACATGAGTTCACAAAGCGTCAAATCTCGGCGATCTAACATCATAACTCCACAATTCAACATCAAAATAATATCATGGTATAGGGCAGGTACATATAAAATCCAGGTTTCATGGACTGCAGACTCTCACTCCCCTATAAATCTTAATCTGAACTGTTCACATCCGGATTTCTTTACTCCAGCCTATCCTACATTAGCATAAAACACCAATTCTGGTCTGGCTGTATTCCTGAGTTGCCTGAGTCATAAGCAGTCCATCAAAGTAACTTAAAACCAATGCAATTTTCAGAATTTAAACCATAATCATAATGTAATCACTGTACCGCAATTTGGCTGTAATGAATCTTTGTAGTAGTGGGTATCACTTTTTCATCCGTGTTTTTACCTTTTGCCAACAAACATTCTACATTTATTGGGACTATGGCCTATACAACAGTACTGTATCCAAAGGTGTGAAACCGGCTAAATGATGAGCATATAAATACCATTGTCCAATTAGGATCACTATCTACAGCAACATCTCAGTGTTAGTACCGTTGTGTATATGCAGGCTATACTTTTATGATTATCTAAACCACACTTGGCCGGCAGAACAAAGAAAATGTATATGATGTACAAAAGGTGAGGAAGCACTCAAAGCACTCACCACATGTGCGGCATAAGTCAGTTAAACCCGCAGTTCTTACTGCACGTCCAGTAACAGTCAGAGTGCAGTTGGGACAGGTACTCAGCTCTATGTATAGCGGCGCTGGGCCTTGAAACCATGCTATAGCTCTGTATACATTATATTATCAATGGTAGTTCGGCAAAAAATACAAATATCTGGATTGAATATGTAAAATTGGTATTGGTCACAAGATATCATGCAGAAAATACATAGGCTCTAATATGATAATTATTACTGGACATCGATTCTCTCTCTTTGTAGCTCTATAGTGATCGATGCCCAGTTTTATACTTCAGACCAGTGGCTCATTTTGGCTGTTTTTTGCCTCACAGATTGCTTCTAGGGCAAAATCCTGACTAGGTGCCAATATATTCTCTATGCCAATGTGTAATATGAGGGTAGAAAACACTGGAACCTCAGTTAGAAAAAATCCTACTGAACAGTTTTTGAGAAAATTAGGGTTTTGTTGCATATTTTTGGTGTTTTTAGTACATTTCCTACATAAACCGTGAACGCCAGCATTTCTCACTTTTCAGGTGTTTAGAATCAGAATTTGACTTTTTTTTATTCGCAGTAGGATTTCTGAGTATCGAGCCATTCTAGAAAAGCTATTCTTTGGAAAAAATACTTGGTATTTCTTGATGATTTTCGCTGCACAAATTTAGGGTTGTAATATAAAAACTGCATTGTCATCCAATCAAAGTGTTTATGCACTGTTGATGGTCGCCCCCTCCCACCCTCTTCACTCTGCATTGAAGGAGAACAGGCAGGGGAGGTACACTTGTCCGTATATGGCTGTTGACCTGGGTGCTGGGTGCATTTTCAATTTATGGGGTGCCAACTGTTCATGAAAGAAAAATCAAATAGAATTTTTTTTTTTTAGTATCAGATTAATGTAACTACAATTTGTGATAGCACTTAAACATTGTATTTGCATTAATATGAATGGTAGCCACCTTATGGGGTGCCAACTATTCATGAAAGAAAAATCGATAAGAATTTGTTTATTATTAGCAGTAAATTGATGCAACTACAATTCGAGATTGCATTTCAAGCATCGGGGCATTCGATGAATGGTAGTCATCTTAAATATATGGGGTGCCAACTGTTCATGAATTAAAAAAAAAGAATAGTATCAGATTAATGCAACTACAATTTGTTATTGCACTTAAAGCATTGTGGCATGCAATGACTGGTAACCACCTTGAATGTATGGGGTGCCAACTGTTCATGAAAGAAAAAAAAGAAAGTTTTTTTTTTTAGAATCAAATTAATTCAACTGCAATCCAAGATTGCATTTAAGCATTATGGCATTCAATGACTGGTGGCCATCTTGAACCTATGGGGTGCCAACTCTTCATGAAAAAAACAACTAAGTTGGATTTTGTTAACAGTATAAAATTAATGCAACTACATTTCAAGATTGCATTTAAAGCATTGTGGCATTCAATGAATGGTGGCCATCCAAAACCTATGGGGTGCCAACTGTGTTTGAAAAAGGTATCAAATAGACATTTTCTTATAATAGATATCAAATTAATGCAACTACAATTTTTCATTGCACTGAAAGCATTGTGGCATTTAGTAAATGGTAGCCATCTTGAATGGGTTGAATGAAGGAAAAATCAAATAGGATTTGTTTTTTTTATCAAATTAATGCAACTACAAGTCAAGATTGCATTTCAAGCATCGGGACATTCAATGAGTGATAGCCATCTTGAATCTATGGGATGCCAACTGTTCATGAAATAGAATAGATTTTTTTTTTATTAGTATCAAATTACTGCAACTGCAATTCGAGATTACATTGAAAGCATGGTGGCATTCAATGAATGGTTGCAATCTTGAATTTTGAAATGAACATACACACAGACATATTCATAGGCATGAACATGGTGTCTTCCTTCATTATAGATATTCATGGATTTCTACTTCTACTAAATATAGCTTTCTGTTAGAAGGATTCTGTTACATGGATGTCGATGTCCAGTTTTAGATATATATCCATATAGTGCATTGGAGTGCTATAATGTTGGACTGCTGTATATTCAAATGATGATTTCTTTTGGGGGGGGGGGTGGGGGGATATGAGACATTAACTTAGAATTTTGCACCACACACTTTCTGCTAAATGCCCCTTTAAGACCCTTTAAAGGCCCACTGCCCCTATATATAGCGCTGAGTACCTTTCCCGACTCCACTCCGACTGTCGCTGGAGGGGTACTGAGACCTGCGGGTGTAAAGACCACATCCGGAGGTTTTTGATTGGCAATTACAGGTACCTAAGTATGTTAACTGACTTTCCATTGAAAAGTAACTCCTCTAGAGCCATATTTATTTATCTATTACTTGGTTTAGTTGGGGCCACTCCATGAGACCTCAGATCTGAAATATCAGTGATTGTGCTGTCCCCAGTGAGAAGCACATGAACTGCAGTACCCAATACCCAATGTGAGCTCATATTGGGTGACAACCGACCCAATGGGGGGGCACTCTCTATATTTTCTATAGTAACTGCATGTGTGTGAGAACATAACCTAAACCATGTCATCCTTAATACAGGAGGTAGCTCAACAAACTAGGACCCTTTTTATGGGAAATTACCTATGTGCCCTTGCCCATATTATAGGACCCCAGAATGAACCATTTTGCCTGGAATCACCAAAGCTGAGAGAGTGCCCCCCCCCTCTGAGATGGTCAGTTCCTACCTCCCTACTGGGTGGATCAGAACAGGCCCACTGCATATGCACTGTCAGAACACTGATGACAGTGATGTGCTGACCACGTGGTCAGCACATCAACATGGCGGATGGTCACTTGCATGGAGGCTAGGTTTTGCCTGATAACAGGGTGTTCCTGGGCTATTTAGAATGTACACTTCACAATAGATAGCTACAATATCTATTTACACCAAGTGGATATTGATTCAACCATGATAGGGGCCTAGATATGCAGTATTGGGCACCATACACAATGAGTGATGTGCTGACCACACTGCTTGATTGTTGTTGTGATGTCCAGTAACACATTTCTGTGATGCCCGTACCACGGTTCTCTGTTGTACATAATACATATACATTTAGTTATAAGATTACAAAATATACAACCATACATAAACTAAATGAAAGATTTAATGGCTGGTCTGGGGGGAGGGGGGAGCAGCCATTTGGGGTTGTAAAATTAGTGATATAATTCTGAACTGATGACGTTCTTTATAAGTTCTACAGCTTAATGCAACTTCACAGCACAAAATCCTGTTTTAATAATGTAAGTTGAAGTAGTCAGGTTACCACCCCTCCCTAGTCCAGGCAGTAGATGAAGGGTAGGTTCCTAATGGTCAAGCCAATTGCATAACTCTGAAATATACATGGTGTAACCATGCTCATTGAAGCATGACCAGCCACACAGTCATGCTCGTTTAGTTGCCAATGATCAAGATACAAACTGGCCTTTTTGTGTAGTAGTAAGGGGACAATTAGGTCCAGGACCAATCACAATTCCCAAGGTCACGGTCACAACGTCGCGAATTTGGGTTACTGGTCCCTAGGCGAGAGTCTGAGACTTGAACGAGTCTAAGGCTAAGTAGCAACATAGTGTTGGGCAGACAGTCTCAAGCCATGACTACCCCCCCCCCCCCCCACCTGAAGGGACCCTATTCTGACAGAACAGTCCATAAGTAGGCCTACATAGAGAAACTGCCAGGGATAGAGCATTTAAAAGGGGGGAGGGGCGGTTCTAAAATAGGGAACTTTTTCCAGTATCACAGGCAGCGAGGCTCCTTGTGTTACGGGACATCACTAGCACACACTACCTGTGTGTTACGGGCATCAGTGGCAGTGTGTTAGGGGACACCACCCTGAAATCACAAACTCCCATTTTCTCAGTAATAAATGGCAATCACTGTGAAAGGTGAATGGATATAGCCTTCTTACAACCGTATGAATATATGGTGTAGATTTCAATGTTAAAAACTCTCTAGAAGTACGGCAATCTGACATTCCCTGTTGGTCGACCATGTGGTGATGTGCTGACCACGTGGTCAGCACATCAGTGTTCTGACAGTGATATGGTAGGGAAGGGGGTGTTTGACTCCCACCCAGCCCACACTCTATGGTGGAGATTCGAGTTGTAGATTTCACAGGGTCCAGTGGTCTGTTTGCCCACCGCACCTCCCATATAAATACAATGTAGCATCAATCAAGTATATGTTACTCAACCTATAATAGAGCTGTTTAGATGAACGGGGATAATTCCCTGGACATGCTGCTGTACGTTGCTGTCTGCCACTTGAGGCTAATATTAGAGTATGAGGCTTAGGATGCCCTTCCGCACACACCCTCCCACCTACCACATGTACTTCTGCCCTTTTCAACGGCCAGACAGATTACCATTCACTGTAAGGCCCTCTTGTGAGTAGTAGGGAAAGCACACATTTTCAATTCAACATTTGGGGAGCTTCACTAGTTTTGTTGAAAAAAACTATGTATCTGTACATTTATGCAATGTCGTTTAAATGACTATTTAAAATCATAAATTCTAGTAATGTCATTTTCTTCAAAACCTCCGGATGTGGTCTCCAAGAACAGTGACCCCAGTAGAGGTAATAAACACATCAGGGGACCTAACTGACCACCCCCGGCCACAGGTAGCAGGGAGGGCCGTCATACAGGCTGTACAGGGCCTGGTCATACCCTGCCCCAGTCTGTTATTCTGTGGGGAGCATTTGGAGGAAAATGGAGTAATAGATAGAGCTAATGTAATAATTTTTATCATAAAAGTAATTCATATAGAATATGTTGCCTCTCTTCCAGACTCTTCTAGCAACCATTTAAGGAACAGTGGTTGTTGGAAGTTGGGTGAATTCATGCTATATTTGTGACTAAATGACTTAGAATTAAATTCTAAAAGCTACATATATTAGGGAGTTGCATATCCCGCTAGTACTGCTGTCACTGGCGTCCACGTGTTTCTGTGACCCAATCTTAGGTCTTTCTAGAAGTGGCCTTACAGGGACCCTCCACTCTAAGCACTCTGTTGACCTCAATTTTTCACTTACAAAAATGGCCAGCACCTCATTTTAACCACAAGAGAATGGCGGTCACTATGAATACAGTCATTCTGGGAGAAAGTTAAGTATTCTTGGACCAGTGTACACTGAAAGTTTTTTTTCACATGTATCACTTGAAATAATGGTGAACAATTATAGATTGTTGAAGATTGTACCCAATGGGATGTTGGTTATTGTGTTATTGATCACATATGTGAAATCCAGCTATATCTGGCCAGGCCCAACCCCTCCCTGACCTGTTTTGTGGAATTGCATAGGCACTTGGAGCAGTGCACTATTGAAATCAAGATGGGTTATATAAAAACTAGGTCAAGGGTCACTGATAAATATTCCATCTTATGTAAGGCCTAGATGTGATATGAAAAAATTATCTATTAGTGATGCACAAGTGTTTGAAGCAAGTTCATAAATGATGTAAACAAAATAATAAAAACCATCATTTCTAGTAGGAGTTTTATGGATATAGGTCAGGGGTAAATACATCAATGTTAATAAACTGGCTTCATGAACAGGTAAAAGCAGTGTTGAAATTATCCCTTATGAAGCTCCAAATCATATGGGTAAACATGTATGTTTAATTAGGATTAACCTTACTTGATAGGTCAAAGGTCAATCATAAGTAGGTCAGAGGTCATGTGGTGCTTTCAGGACAAGGTGAACTTGTGGAGCCCATTATGTGTAAAAGATTTCATTCAAAAATATGAAGAAATGGCAGCCTTGATATTGGTCTGTTTTACATCACAGAAATGCATTCAGCTTAAGCACTGCCTGAATAGCCCCCAAGATTTGATACGTCCATCATGATTTCTCCGGACCTATCAGTGATAGGAAGATGAATCAAACAGATCTGAAAAGCTGTCACAATGCTCGATATGGCTATACAAGATTTTTTCATTTTTACTCAAAATTGAAATTTTATGCAACTCCCTACATATATGGAAGGTCTATTGTGTCTACTATATTCTCCCAAGAAATTGTGCATTTATGTCTAAATTAGACCTTCTTTTCTCTTAAAGGCAAGGTCCATGTCTGCCCTGTTGGTTGCATGGCCGAGCCCACAATGCCAATAGTCTCAGTAGTACCAAAAATTAAAATGTGTGAATTAGATTCAAATACTGCTTATTAAACATATATCTAAACAGTTTACAAAGAAGAAGAATGTATGTTTCCAACAAGGTAAGACACATAATAATGAACATAGCTCAACAAGTAAATTAATACAATACAACATGTCTCTCTTTAGCAGTGTGACAGATAGGGAGTAGCGAAACAGGCCAGTCGCCGAACTGCCTATAAATTATATTGGCTTAGTCATAGCTGAGTACTCTCATCTGCGACTCGTGGTCGGCCGAGACTGTCTCCAATATAATGCATACAGGACTATAGCTGCGGTTTAACTACTACGTACAGTTTGTCATAATATCATCGCCGGAATCGGGCATAGCCCCTTACTCTATGCTGTAACATGATTGAACAATACCCTTATGCTTCCATTGAGACATTATAGACAAAGTCCCACAACATAAGGGGCAAATCTGTCATGCTGAGTGTGATTTTGTATAGATTAGTTCCCCTACCATCGAAAAAGATTAATAAACACAACTGTAGGCCATGATGTATGGCTACACAATGAGGGTGGCGGGTGGCATATAGGGACATCTATTGAGACCTGTGCATGTGACTATAATGCATAAGCATGTTATAAAGAACAACAATGTTCATTACCATACCTTCATGTGCATGTAAGATTTGTAACACCATTACATGTATTTGTCTACTCAGTTGACCAACCCCTGTTGAGGCCATAGAAAGAAGCCATCATAGATAGCAGTCGGTAATTCCCCAGAGCATCCATTTGATGGTGTCTTCAGGAAAGACTTGACCCCAAAGGTCGTGACACAGGAAGTATTTCATTCCACCCGGCCACCAGGAGGAGATTGGTCCACAGTGAGGTCTGTAGTCTGGGGGGAGCGTCCTGTAACCATGGCAACCAGATGTGACCAATGGTCACGGGTTCAATCAGTATTTGATGTGTCCTTGGGGTGCTTAAAGGTACTGGAGGAAACAGGGGGTAGATACTGCAGGGTGGGGGTCATTGGGTGCAGTTTCCATACTATATTTAAGCTCGATGCGGCAAGTTGGGTACTTCAGGTTTTCACACTTTTTCACACAGTTTTAGGGGTCAAACGTCTGTGATAGATAGAGTGGTTCATGCATTGAGATCACACGGGAGAAGTCTAATATGTGCTTTATACACATCAAACAGACATGTTTATACATTTCAATTGTCATGTTTTTGTAAAATATATTTGGCAGCCATGTTTTTTCAATAACCTATAGGCCAAAATATAGGAAAAAGGCTGATACTGGAAACTTATGGTTTTGAATTTCATGATTCAAGTCATAGTAGATGTAAAGGCAAACATGCTTTCCTTAGGCTGAAAGCCCCTCGGAATGACTAAGTTTTAGGTTCCCAACTTTCCACTTTAAAAGTGTTGACTGTAATTATCATTTTCACTGACTGCATCGTGTGCAGCTTTCGGCCAGCCTCCCCCCCCCGCCCCCAACAAGGTCAAATCTAAAATATTGGAAGTCATGCTATGGAGTTTGAGATTGTTGCACCCTACACATTGTGGAAGTCTGCTAGAGATTCTGATTGCACTGAAAATAGTGGGAGCAATATCCCTCATGCCAGTGTCGCCACCTAGTGTATCAGCCATAAACTAACAATGAGGGCTGACTGCGGAGGGACATGCATACAGCTTTATAGCTCACACGGGGCCCATAAGCAGATAATATCAACACTATCTATGCGCAGTACCTATGGGGTCTGGATCATCAACATGTCATTATAGAGAGAATTCATTTAGGCTTTCTGAGAAGAGGGCAGTGGCATTATATCAGAAATAAATGCACTACGTATTTCTTCCATTGGGAGGCAGTAATAACTCGAGAGGGGCAATGACATGGACTGCTTAGCATATACATGCACTCTACTCAGGTGCTACTTTGAAAGCAATAGTCTTTACATAATTGAATTAGGACAACATAATTATTATGTTTATAACCCATGAAGAATCTGACCGTGTAGCACTGCAAAATGACCTACAGATATGTGGCTTCTCATTATAATTTATGGTTCAGTAGGCTACGCTCTTTACGTTGCATTAAGTATGATTTCTTACACCTGAGCCCACAAAGACATTAGGAATTATTCACAACCACCTTTCCTTATAGCTGTTTCTCATTCACGCACGCAGGTGTGTAATGCGACGTATTTAACCCTTTAAGCTATGCCATTTGTCGGCACGAAGTATGAACACAACCCTGTGAGTCTACTCGCCAGGGTTGCATTCATGCATCATGCTGACCCTTTTGGTGTGTATTAATCCTGTAGGGTGGACATAATGTATGAATGTAGTCCCGGAGGGGTACTCACTGGTCAGGGATGAGTTAATGAACAATGACGACACAAGGCATAATGGGACATCACTGCACCATGCATCCCTTAAAGGGCTAACAAACGTGAAGGGTCATTTTAATTATCCTGCCGACCCTTGTGTGACCCCCAGCCCCGTCCTGTCCTCCCTCCCCCTCCCCTCCCCTCTCCCCTCCCTCCTCCCACACAATCTACTTCCCTCCACGTGGGGACCCCCCCCCCCCTCCCCTAACACCCACCTTGGAGGCTGGTTACAATGAGATGGGTGGCTTCTCCTGTAGGCGTCCTCCAGTTTCCTCCAGACGGTTTCCCCTGCAGTGTCACCAAGAGGTGAAAAGGCTCCCGTGTGACACGTCTATGGGGCGCAGAGTAAACTAGACGTCATAATACCTCTTGCATCTTATTATCTGGGATTACATTACCGGGCATGTTGTAGGCGTTGGTAATCTATGACAGGTGGAATTAGCTTCCTACTGAGAATCTATGTAACATGATCATATCCACACGACATGTTCATTGAAAAAGGGTTTTTATTACATTTATGTTGTTAATTAAAACATGGCGAATGCTCATCTGCAATTGTGGTGGACTCACAATATGCTAAGCAAAGGACGCTCTTCCAGGATAAATGAAGAAATAGAAACAAACATTTAAGGCTGAAAATATTGCTTCATAATATTAAACAAAAGTTCTTCATAAACGTATGTTCAAATCTGATTGTTTTGTAATTCTTATACTACAATAAAGAACCGTTTTGATGCATGGATTACCAGCTTCACTGCTCTCACATAGCACGGCATAGTCCCCATGGGCCCCATACACCATGGTGCCCTCAGACACACCCTTCTACCCCTGCCCTTCCCGCCGCAACCAGATCGCTTTCTAACCACCTCCGGAGCACGGATCCAAACGACCTTGACCATGACCTTTGACCCAGATACAGGTACATCACCTCCCGGTTTGGCCGTGAGGGGGCAGCAGCTAATCCATCCCAGGATGCATCACGGTAGCCTCGTTCTGGAAGCCCTGTTGTCACGACCTTTTGCATGTCCAGCGAAGCCAATAAAGGCTTTACGGTCTCTTTACACTTTGCAGCCAGCTCGCTTAGCAGTCAGCTCGATTTGCAGCCATATCACTTTGCAGCCAGCTCTCTTTACACTCACTAAGTGCTCATCCTGCAAGGTTTCTATGATGACCATTTATCCCTCTAAGGGTCCCTATGCCCCCCATCGGAAATTTTTTAATTACGTATTTAACCTAGTTTTACAAACATTAATCAGTGGCAATAACATCGCCCGTTCAGTTTTCAACAGAAATCGTCCTAGGAAGGATTAATCCTTACACCAAAATGCCCTTTGTCTCATCAAAATGTCATAGTTGCCACAAATATCACCATAACACATTTATAATTTTCCTTCATAGTTTCCCGCTGTAAAATAAGGTCCAACGGGTCCCCAAGCAAGTTTAAAGCTTTAGAGGCAAATGTTCCCACTGTATAGCAAAGGTAAATGCTGTCATAGAGCGAGCCACCCGAGCCACCACGAGGATAACAAGAAAAGGACAATTATCTCAGGCAAAATCCTGTCCCCAAATATTGCTGTATCATATATTGGACAGGGGTATCAATTAATGTCATACTTCCCTACAGTGGTAAGACATAGGTGTCAGGGGCTCCCTATAGTAACTATAGTAGCAAACTGTCAATGGGTATCCCCATACTGTAGGGTAGGTGCGGGGATAGTTGACCTAAAGTCAACCACGTACCTTGAGATATCCATCCCAATTTTATAGTCATTCATCCATGATAAGCCCTCTTTTTGTGTATCACAGTACACTCTAAGTGTTACTCTTTCCAGCAAAGGACAAATAGAGAATAACTACATAACTAAGGTGGACATCTCAGGGTACGTATTCAACTCTAGGTCGATCTCCCGCTGGGTGGGAGGTGGGGGATGAGGGGGGGGGGGGGTTAGTCACTACGCTACGTACCAACTACGAAACTATAACCCCCCCCCCCATTTGACAGCCCCTTGAAAATGTTATAGATTACTCAAGTCATGTATGAGATTTAAGGGTACATTATTTCTATATCAATTGTGGCAGCTCCTAATTCAGATCTTTCCAGTTATTGACAGCCCCTATTTTCTATTTTCATATAATTGACAGCCCCTTTTTTTCTTGCTTCGACGCGTGCACAGCGACAGCTCTTCAGGGTTGTTACCGCAGTTGCTACCCATTCCTATACTGAGTACCCCCCTGGATCCCTATACTGTATAGGTGTCAGGGGGTATCAACCCGTGATGACCTCCGGGGAGGCCGTGTTTAGATTGCTGCCCTTGCGGTGAGCTGCTGACGGCAGGCAATCACGGGGGGGATTTTATTGTTTATTCGTGTTCATTACACGCTCGTTATTTTCCCATCAAGGCTCAATCTCTCTTCCTACCCCTGCACCTAATGTGTCCAAGCAACTGACACGTGTCCTAGCGTTAGGCTCAGGATATGGGGACACATGTTTCTGACAAAGGGCATCTTTTAGGGGGGTAAAGCTTCATACAGAGTAATTTGAACTGATCTGAGCCTTCAAGGGGAAATTTGTGGAGAAATCCTGTTTTTCAAAATACTATTTCTATTTTTATTCAATAAGATGAATTATACCAGGGTATGTAACGACCAACCGGGAACCACCAAAAACTATTTCATAGAGATAATATCAGCCTTTATTTAGCCTTTTGAGGGAAAGAAAATAAATTAATATAGGAGAATTCTCTAATTCATGTTTTTAGACTAGCTACATTGATGCATTATCTTCAGTAATGTGCCAATTCAAAACCAGCTAAACCTTTCAAGAAACAAAGAACATAGTTGCCGGCAGACACCCCCTAATGTGACTATGGTGGGGCAGGGTGTCTGGTTATGGTCCCTATGGATAATGGATGCTACATAAACCCGCACCAATACCACAACAACTAAAACCCACTCCCCTACTCCCAGATTGGGGGTCATCCATATTGTATTGCCCATGCACTATCATAACCTTATTGGTCTGCCTGAAATATGCAGTGCATGACCCGCCCACGATTGGGGAGTGGTCATCTTTAACAACAGTGGGAGGACGGGGTGGATTTTGGAGCAGACCATAAGGACTGAGAGAGTGCAGGGGGAGGGGGGCAATACAATATTGACTCCCCTTAACAGGGGTCGGGGGGGGGGTCAGAAATGTCATCCCATTTTTAGCAATAATGCCAGATCTTCACTATAGTTAAAAAAAGCTGCCCGAAATTATTTGGAACCCTCTTTAGTGGGGGAGGGTGTGTGGGGAAAACGGAAAGTATTTGGACCAATATCGCAAAATCCCTCCGATCCCCGGCCACCACCTCTGTAAAAAAAATAGAAATGACCAGTCCCCTACACGGGCAGTGTACATGGCGCTGTTATCAGTATTGATTTATGGCTGTGCTGAACACCATGTATAGGGCATCCATGTATTGACTGTAAAACCAATACAGGTGTACACGGTGTATGGGGTTAGTGTGGACTCACCCCACCATGTCTATTGTATGAGGGGATGAGGTGATAAGCATAGTAGTACTTGAAGTGGATATTTAATAGGGCATCATCGACTCCATCGTCCAGTTGGTTTGTTCATAAATGATGTGATATATTTCCCCTTTGCTGATTGGGATCGTTTTATAAGATGTCCTAAATTTCTTTTCCTTAAATACAAGTATAACCAAGGAACGGTTCGCCACTAAACGCACAACATGCCATATTGATTGATATCATTTGTGTAGAGGCAAGGGAAAGGGTACTCCAAACAAAAAGACAACTTTAGAATTGATGTCATAAGCTTTCCAACGATATGTCACACTAGAAGATATCTATTCTAGATTTTGAGAACCAGCTTCATGAATATGTGTTGGCATTGGCCTATCCAAAGTCCCAATAAGCTCTAGGTCTCATACTTACCAAGATAGCACTATCTAATTAGCATGATTAGCATAATGAGATATATATCATACATTTTCATTCTTTAGGTCATAAAATTTGATCTAGGAATGGTAATTTTATTCTGTTTTCACCATAGTAACCCTCATGAATCATTTTATCACTGAGTATCTTTATTTCTTCTATTTGAAAGAAAAATCATGTTTCCATGGGAACACATATCAACAAGAACACCAATTTAGGCCTAAAAAAACGTTCTTTTTACATTCCAAATATGGAAGCTTTTCACCAGAAATGGAATGTTTTGTGTACTCCTATTGTTTTCTACAGAAAAAAGTACCCTAGACATTTTTTTTAGCATTATTTTCCATGAAGGGCCCTAGTGCACGGAGCCCCCTGGTGGCAAAAATCGGAACTAATCCCACACGGACTATCCTTTCTGCTTGGCTGCACACATTTGTGAACAGTCTAATTCTAGAAACCATAAGGCTTTGACTTATGAACAATTGGGCAGGAAACATAGATGGTTTCTCTATTCGGGAAATAATCTACAAGGAATGTCAACATTTACAAATGCCATTTCCTACCACTCTTATAAACTGGGAGTATGTAAGGTCATTCAAATAAAACATATATACAATAATTGTATTCACTACTGAAAATGTTTTGAGGAGAAGAATGGTTACAGAACAGAATATATACACAGGTCAAAGGTTCACCTAAGACGCTAGAGCCTACACCAGGCCTGGCCCAGGCCCATCTTCCTGCAAGAAAACCCCCACAAGCCGACCTGACCTGCAAACGTTGTTATACCCAGAGGAGCCATATCGGCAGGGGTGGGATGGGGTGGCCTTAATCTGAAATCGGCTTTGCCCCTAGCACGCTGATCCCTCACTCAGTCACCTCTCACCGACACCTACAGCTAACACAACTGTAAGGGTGTCAGGGGAGAGGTACACAGAGAGGGAGAGGTGAGCATCAGCGTGACACTGGAAATGTTTCTATAGTCAGGCATTTTAACCCTTTCAGGGCGGAATGATACCTGAATGCATCATGTCCTTGGGCGTCATGCATGCAGCCCTGGCAAATAACACACCAGTGCTGCATTCATGCATCATGCCGATCCTACAGGATTGAGACACTTCCCAAGGGTCAGCATGATGCACCAAAGAAGCACTGGCAATTTACTCACCGGGCTGCATTGGTGCATCATGACAACCAATATCATCATCAAGCAACATCCGTCCTTAAAAGAATGAGGCAATGTTGGACTCTTCTAATAGATTCCACCCAAATTGCTGGACTCTAATCCCAGAGTATGACTAGAAGGGAGCAAGGAGACGGTAAGGGATCTAGGGGATAAAGGTGAGAAGAGGGACTGGGTGAAGGAACACATGGTGAGTCTAGAGAGAGAAAGAAGTAAAGAGTAAGAGGAGAGGTCCACGGGAACTGTAGTGAGAAAAGACCCAAATGTAGCCGAGGACAGAAAAGGGGATATGTAATAGCGGCCTAGGATAAAGTCAACAGCTGTATCATGGCCAAGAGGTGTGTCATTTTTGATGGTGAGCATGTGGTACCTGGCTATAATTCCTTAAAACTCGAGGTAAATAAATGGCCCGTTCTATTCAGTCATTATTGATTTTGTATTATAGATCCTCATTGAAAAAGACGAAAAGCGGTTTTACACCAAACATTTTATAACCAAGACGTAAACTGGCGAATTGCACTTTCCATTTTATCACAATATTGCATACAATGATTACATTATGCCTACCTATGCAGAGATAAAAACCTAAAATCCTTTCCATCACCATACTTGATATTACCCTGTACATCAACACATGGTTATAGAGGGTACTTACTTGTAATGACATAAATAATGTATGCAAATCTAATTCAATCATCTGTCGGCTTGTCGCTGTACATATTATGGGATGTTGTGGCAGTCCCTTGTGGGCCGTCTCCCGCCATGGGCTATCATTGGGCCATCTCTGTGATACCCCATCTATTTATTTACTTTATTGTCCACTTGCCCCTTGTATAAATGGATTCTATGTCCAGCCACCAACATGAATCCAGGGTACCAGTGCAATAAACAAATATGGAAGCAGGATGCCTAACTTGATTACATCGAGATATGGCTTTGCTCATATAGCATTTTGATATTCTTATACCCATTATTCATGTGCCTAGAATCTAATGATCTAATGGAGTTTAAACAGATGTTTCTGAATAGGAAATGAATTTATTGATCATTTTACTTAAACACAATGACTGAAAGCTTCACTCTCACCATTAACATACCACTAGTTATTTGATGAATACAAACACAATTAATGTGGCATATGCAGACCCTTGGTGACAATACCACCTCAAGCTGGCTATTGCAGTCAGCAACTACACTCACATCTGGTGACACCACACCACTTTATAGATGAGGCCTATCTCTATGCACTGTGTAAACGAAGCCTGCCTTCACGTGACCAGACAGCCCAGGAGGAGGAGTGGCGGGGTTATATTTAGCTTGTACACTATACCCCTTTAGGTATACATATACCTGCCAACCCTGGAGAAGGACAGCCCTATTGTAGAAGCTGATTAGTAGAGCCCAGTTCCTAAATCTGAGCCACTACTTGGTGCCTCCATTGAGATGACACCTTTTGGTAGCTGAGCCCCTCAGTCAATCACTTCTCTAGTATTGGGCAGGTATTGAACAGTCAGTGGTGAGGGACTGGGGTGGGGGTGGGGGGGGGGGGATGTGGTGATGGGTTATTGATCACTGACTGATTGGCTGTCTGCTGAGGGAGGAGTGATTAATTGCCCTATTAGTGGCTGAGGGTGATTGGTAGACAGCGACCTGTGTGGGAGATTGACTGGCTTCATTTCTACCCCTTTGGTTTCTGTCAATCAAGAGCTTCTCAGATTTGCCTTCAGGCTCCCAATCACCATTCCTGTATTCAGACCTAATACAGATTCTCTCCCACATGACGCACAATTCTAAGACTGAGACAGAAAAGGAGGAACTGTAATTTTCAATTCATCTCATTATTGAAAGCAATACCTTTCCACCATTCATGTATTCCTAGCGCATACGGATTTTCTACTACCCTTCAAATGTCTTCTTAGGACCCATCATAACAATCATAACAGAGAGGGAGAGCGAGAGAGCGAGAGAGCGAGAGAGCGAGAGAGCGAGAGAGCGAGAGAGCGAGAGAGCGAGAGAGTGAGAGAGCGAGAGAGCGAGAGAGCGAGAGATATATCTATCTATAATATCCAGCTATATAAATATAGATAGATAAATAAATAATTGGAGAGGGGGACAGAGACAGATACAGTCAGAGTCAGAGTGTGTTGTTGGTCAATCTAAGGGAAGCAATACAGACACTAAACCCACCCACTATACTACTTACTCCACTTCACCTAACACCCAGGATCCCCCCGTGGTACACCGCCGACATTGGTAATCTGGTCATTTACCGCTACCCACAATCTGCTAACTCGAACCCCGAGCAACCCCTACACCGCCCCAACCTTATCAGGCGCCGCCCAACCCGACTGTACAGCCTCCCTCCGCCCGGCCTCTCCCCCCTCAGGCCCCGGGGACCCACATCAGGCCTACCTGCCCATACAAGCATTCACTCCAATTCTTTCAGGTCAATGGGAGCTGCTTGGGAGCTGCTCAACAGTGAATGTCCTGTTGGTAAGTGGGTGTAGGGCTTAGGCGAGGTATAAATGGATAAATAGGCTGGAAAGGGGGTAATTTAGACTTATTAGGATTAAGCAACACACACACTTTGTGCTGGAAATAGAGGTGAAATTAGTTGAGAAAAGAACGTACTTAGATAACTTAGAATGAGGCTTAGGTGGTATAACCATGTCAAATCGACAGCATCTGCAGTGTGGGCGGAACCTGTAACTAATTAGCAGAGTTTCCTTAAGTCTATAGAGACATATGTGAATTGGTATTGACATTTTTAGAAAATGTTGATCAATTCTTGTTGTCCATACAGACCCATTAGATAGATATTCTGAGAGCATTCATCTCCATTCTACACTCATCTTAGTTTGTCTCCAATCTTTCTGATTGCATGCAGACATCATCAAAAGTATAGTGAAATCTATGCGCGTTCTCTACATGTTCTATACGATGGAGTGCCTCTTTACTGCAGATGAACATCCTCACCCGATTCCTTTAGGCACCCAGCCATCCACTACCCACCCACTCACCCCCTGATAGGACACGACCCCAACCTGAGACAAATATCCAGGTATACCGCTGTTAACTGGGAAGTGGCACGTGTAACCCCTACTCTGCCCTACTCACCCCTGCCCGGAGCAACTAGAGTCAATTCCCTGTCACCGCTAACCTTGTTACCAGGTTGTCGAAATCGGGTAAAGCCGGGGAAACCTCCAGGGGCTAGGGGATGGAGCTCATGTTGTGACCCTGGAGGGGCCTCCAGTACCTCAGGTTACTGTCTCCTCCAGGTGATTAGATGGTGTGTCTCCGTAAGGGTCTCCTCCATCGAGGGTGGCTGCCGTCTTGCCAAACTGCAGTGTCAAACTGCAATGGCCTCGTTCTGCCAAACAACATGTTGGTGTTAGATGGGTTTATATATTGTGTAGATGAGGTGGACTATATGAAGGAGGATATCATGATTATATTTGATACAACATAGCATCATGCAAATGATTTAATCATGGTATCAAGAAATAAGACTTTTACGGGAATGGTTATGATTGATATGTATACATATGCGAATTTACTGCATAACTATTCAGTGTATCAAACTGATATGGGTCGGGTATTGCATTTGCTATTGCCTGCATATATGGTTCAATAGATATCAAATATGATATATAGTTATAAATGATTAACATAATTAGACGGTGCCATTGATCTTTATAGTGTTGTATCTTTATAGAGATGGCACCTTCTTTACTAGTCACTGAGGTCTGATCCTGGATCTAGGTGGTTTGGTCGTCTAAGTGGTCAAATTGCACATTGATACAAACTCATTTTGAGATTTTCATTATGATCATTGTGTGCACAACATGTATAGCTATCTGGACATGTTTTCAAAATGTCACATTTCAATTAAGTTTTTGGTGATATTCAGTGTTTTGTGGCAAAAATGGGGTAACTTCTCTGTTATAGCACTGAATTGAATGGGGAGCTTTTTCTGTACTAACACTTTAGGGATTTGCATTTTATACATACTTTGCAAATAGATATCATCTATTTGTTCAGACATCATGTAGCTGAGATTCACCGGAAGTACATGGTTTGAAAAGGAAATTCACATAATTATTTTGATAAGGAATTTTGATCCTTAGATCACCATTGATTCAGGATTGTTGAGGCGGAACCATGCACCAGACGCCTGTCTGGCAGGCTGAGGTCAAGTAGGCCGATTAGGCCAAAAAAAAAGGGTTGTTTCAGGTCCCCAGATCGACCCTATTTTTTAATGCAATGTTGAAAGTCAATTTTAGGGTCTTCAGACAGGCTGGCTAGTACTTTCATGTTTAAAATAAAAGGGGAAAAAAAGAAAAGAAATCCGACCTACCGCTCAACATTTTCTTGCCATGTTACCTGAAAGAAACCTTTTTTTGGGGCCTTTTATAATGAACTATTTTGACACGGGTTTGTTTGTGCACAAGGTGTTAGGTCATGGTGACCCCTGTCAAGCAGCCAGGGCAGGTACATGGGGGTGTAGGTCTGGGTGCAGGTGGACCCAAGGTATGGCCCAAAAAGGTCGTACCACTGTCCAGCAGCCAGGGCATGTACACGGGGGTGTGGGTCTGGGTGCAGGTGGACTCAAGGTATGGCCCAAAAAGGTCGTACCACTGTCCAGCAGCCAGCAGGTACATGGGGGTGTAGGTCTGGGTGCAGGTGGACCCAAGGTATGGCCCCAAAAGGTCGTACCACTGTCCAGCAGCCAGGGCATGTACACGGGGGTGTAGGTCTGGGTGCTGGTGGACGCAAGGAATGACCATTTGTTGTATGTATGTGGGGGGGGGGCATGAATTGAACTTTTCATTTATCAATATCTTATATAACAGTTATTGTTTGAGGGTAATAGTACTGTCATAATAGCATCCATATTGGGCCTACCTTAATTTTAGGCAGTGGCCGGGGGGGGGGACATAAATTATTTTTTATCAATCTCATAAGGGTTGCCAGATGGGATTATAGTGCGATCACTTGTGTTTTCTGGAGTGACCATTTTGTACGGGGGGGGGGGGGGGTCACTTGACTCCCCAATGCAATGGCACCGTCTCCAAGTATACAGAATTGTTACTACAATAATGATATAAAATGAAATGCTATCATATTTGAAATGACATTGGAGTATGATTTAAATGTGTCAGCTAACTGACATACATAGGCAATAGACTAAGATTTTGATGACAAATAAATCTCGACACCATATGAAATTCAACAATAAAAAACAGTTTTACAAGGGTCTGGACGTCAGAAGATTAAGGTGAGGCCATATCTACCTCGTCTCACCAGACTCCTCTACCTGTCACTGTAGCACACAGGTGTAATGACAACCCAGGAGGAGGTCCCGCCATCCTTAAACCTTTAAGGGTCCTATATTGCTTTAATGTGATATCCCCCATGCTACATGAATGCAGCCATGGCGAGTAACCCACAAGGGCTGTACAAATGTATCCATACACCATGACGACACCAAAGGCTTGGTATGATGCACCAATACAGCGCTGGTGAGTTCCTCATGAGCACTGTTTTCGTACATCATAAGTAGCAGTAGCATGCCGTCCCTAAAGGGTTTACACACCTGGGTAATGTGATTCTGGTCACATGTCTCCCGCTGGAGTCAGGTATAAGGCGTAAAGACCACTGCCCTTTAAGTACAGCTCCAACACCCGACAGTAGCTATCCAGCCCCCAGCAATTCACCTCCTCCAGTGGCCTGTCATTGTGTCTCTTTAAAACCCTTTAAGGACAAGATGCTGCCTTAAAGCAATATTTGTTGGCATGATACACCAATGCAGCACTGGTGAGTTACTAGCTGACTCCTAGGGAGTGTATCAAGCCCGTAGGGTCAGCTTGATACATTCAAGCAGCCCTGGTGGGTTACTGGCCAGGCCTGCAGTCATGAATCATGACGACAAAGGGCATATCACACTAAAGCAGCATCCTATCCATAAAGGGTTATTGTAAGTAGTCTGGTCTGAGAACCAGTCCAATCGGTGAGAAACATGCAGCCACAGGTTGTTGTTGTTGGACACAGTGCCGGTGCTAGACTCTATAATTCGTCTAAAATGCAACAGTAAAGTATGGTCACCTTATCTGGGGCGCTATTTCTATCGACGGGTGGTGGGAAAAATAATGTAAGGGTGTGGGGTGAGGGGAGAGGGAGGGATAATAGTAGGGTGTAGGGGACATGGTTATACGACTTCACATCGATGTGAGGCTGTCTCTACACAGTGATGGAACATTGCCGCCTGTACCCTCACCATCAGCTCCTACCCCCTGGTCCCCACCCCCACCACCCCAGCCTCTGCCCCTCCTCACCCTGGAGCAACATGGTTAACACCCTCTCACCCCCTCCTCCTGCCCCTCACCCCGGTCTCGTCACCTGCCCGTACTGACCATCACCCATCAGTCAGCCTCCAATCAATACCCAGCGTCCCGCATCCCACACTGCACCGCGCGCCGTCCGCGTCCTCCTAGCGCCGCCTGGTGGGTCGGTCAATAACTATACTCCAGTTCCACCCCGGAGAAGGACTCCTGGAGTTGGAGGAGGAGGAGGAGGGGACCGGCTACTGGAGGAGTATACAGGGGGGTCTGTGCTGCTGGATGGGGCATGTGCTGGAGGAAGGAGAGAGGCAGTGGAGTACCCCGACTGCCGCCACTGGTATTAAGGCCGGCAGCACTTAAGGCCGCAGTTAACTTACACAGGAGGAGTACGTGAGGCCTACTGGAGGTGCTGGAGGAGGTTGGAGGTAGGTAGGCGCCGGGTGGCTGGGCAGCATGGTCGGGAGGGGACGGCCAACCCTGGAGTTCATCACCGGTCTGTGCCGCCGGACACAGGCCAGCCCCGCTCCCCCTGGAGGAACCACTGGAGGAGCCATCCAGGCATTAAACCAAGGGGTTAACCTACCCCCCACCCGGTGGTCAGTGATCAGGGACTGACTACCCTGGAGGAGGTCAATAAGGGGGAGTGACACCCACCCCCAGGAGCTGCTCCCTATACACCCCTCACACACCTACCTGGACCCAGGAGGAGTACGGCCAAACCGGAACCGGAAGCAGCTCACCCACTAGCCCCCCTAACCCACTGTTACCATGGATATGATCAAACGGATGCTGTGTAACGTCAAGGTATGTAGTGAATTGATGACCTATTGCACCCTAGTTAACCCTTATCGGTCTCTGATCCTTACTAGCCCCTAATCCCAACCCCCTCCCCCCAACAGGGGACCGCTCCAGGATGCCCGCACATGGCCATGGGCACTCCCGGGGCCGGTGCCCGTGCCTTGTCTCCGTTCAGGGGCTTTAGAGGCTCTATATGGAGTGGGTGGGGGATGGCTATTGGGCTGTGGTTTTGAGATAGAAGGGGCCGGGTGATGACAAGGGGATAGGTTTGGATGAGGTAGATATACCTGATGAGATAGACAACATGGGAGGTACATTAACAGTGCCATGGTCTGTATCGGTAAAAAGAACACACCGGAGTGAACAAATAGCACATCGTATATATCATCATTTTAGCACCTAATGCAGAAAGTAATATCAAAATATATAATGAACAATATAACGTATTATGGAAACCAGCTTATCCTAACGGAATATAAAAGAAAAATAGAGGAGGAAGGGAGTCAGTGTCTTCATAAACGCAGTGCATATATACGCAGAGGATAGGTATAGGACTAAGTAGTAGAGTGAGTTGGGGGTCGGTGAGTGAGTAGTAGAGTGAGTTGGAGGTTGGTGACTGAGTAGTAGAGTGAGTTGGGGGTTGGTGACTGAGTAGTAGAGTGAGTTGGAGGTTTGTGACTGAGTAGCACAGTGAGTTGGGGGTTGGTGACTGAGTATTAGAATGAGTTGGGGGTTGGTGACTGAGTAGTAGAGTGAGTTGGGGGTTGGTGACTGAGTAGTAGAGTGAGTTGGAGGTTTGGGACTGAGTAGTAGAGTGAGTTGGGGGTTGGTGACTGAGTAGTAGAGTGAGTTGGAGGTTTGGGACTGAGTAGTAGAGTGAGTTGGAGGTTTGGGACTGAGTAGTAGAGTGTGTTGGAGGTTTGGGACTGACTAGTAGAGTGAGTTGGAGGTTTTGGACTGAGTAGCACAGTGAGTTGGGGGTTTGTGACTGAGTAGTAGAGTGAGTTGGAGGTTGGTGACTGAGTAGTAGAGTGAGTTGGGGGTTGGTGACTGAGTAGTAGAGTGAGTTGGGGGTTTGGGACTGAGTAGTAGAGTGAGTTGGGGGTTGGTGACTGAGTAGTAGAGTGAGTTGGGGGTTTGTGACTGAGTAGTAGAGTGAGTTGGGGGTTTGGGACTGAGTAGTAGAGTGAGTTGGGGGTTTGTGACTGAGTAGTAGAGTGAGTTGGAGGTTTGGGACTGAGTAGTAGAGTGAGTTGGAGGTTTGGGACTGAGTAGTAGAGTGAGTTGGGGGTTTGGGACTGAGTAGTAGAGTGAGTTGAAGGTTTGGGACTGAGTAGTAGAGTGAGTTGGAGGTTTGGGACTGAGTAGTAGAGTGAGTTGGGAGTTTGGGACTGAGTAGTAGAGTGAGTTGGGGGTTTGTGACTGAGTAGCACAGTGAGTTGGGGGTTGGTGACTGAGTAGCACAGTGAGTTGGGGGTTGGTGACTGAGTAGTAGAGTGAGTTGGGGGTTTGGGACTGAGTAGTAGAGTGAGTTGGGGGTTGGTGACTGAGTAGTAGAGTGAGTTGGGGGTTGGTGACTGAGTAGTAGAGTGAGTTGGGGGTTGGTGACTGAGTAGTAGAGTGAGTTGGGGGTTGGTGACTGAGTAGTAGAGTGAGTTGGGGGTTGGTGACTGAGTAGTAGAGTGAGTTGGAGGTTTGGGACTGAGTAGTAGAGTGAGTTAGAGGTTGGTGACTGAGTAGTAGAGTGAGTTGGAGGTTGGTGACTGAGTAGTAGAGTGAGTTGGGGGTTTGGGACTGAGTAGTAGAGTGAGTTGGGGGTTGGTGACTGAGTAGTAGAGTGAGTTGGGGGTTTGTGACTGAGTAGTAGAGTGAGTTGGGGGTTTGGGACTGAGTAGTAGAGTGAGTTGGGGGTTTGTGACTGAGTAGTAGAGTGAGTTGGAGGTTTGGGACTGAGTAGTAGAGTGAGTTGGAGGTTTGGGACTGAGTAGTAGAGTGAGTTGGGGGTTTGGGACTGAGTAGTAGAGTGAGTTGAAGGTTTGGGACTGAGTAGTAGAGTGAGTTGGAGGTTTGGGACTGAGTAGTAGAGTGAGTTGGGAGTTTGGGACTGAGTAGTAGAGTGAGTTGGGGGTTTGTGACTGAGTAGCACAGTGAGTTGGGGGTTGGTGACTGAGTAGCACAGTGAGTTGGGGGTTGGTGACTGAGTAGTAGAGTGAGTTGGGGGTTTGGGACTGAGTAGTAGAGTGAGTTGGGGGTTGGTGACTGAGTAGTAGAGTGAGTTGGGGGTTGGTGACTGAGTAGTAGAGTGAGTTGGGGGTTGGTGACTGAGTAGTAGAGTGAGTTGGAGGTTTGGGACTGAGTAGTAGAGTGAGTTAGAGGTTGGTGACTGAGTAGTAGAGTGAGTTGGAGGTTTGTGACTGAGTAGTAGAGTGAGTTGGGGGTTTGGGACTGAGTAGTAGAGTGATTTGGGGGTTTGTGACTGAGTAGTACAGTGAGTTGGAGGTTTGGGACTGAGTAGCACAGTGAGTTGGGGGTTTGTGACTGAGTAGTAGAGTGAGTTGGAGGTTTGTGACTGAGTAATGTACAATCAACCCTCAATTCCTTGAATCCTTCACTTCCTCAGGAACCCTGGAACTGGCCATGTATGTTTCATTATATTCCTTTGAATAATTCGGCCCCTCAGACATTTTTCCTTGAATTTTGGAAGTTAAGGCTGACTGTAGTGGGTTGGGGGTAGGGTAGCTGACTGAGTAGGACAGTGGGTTGGGTCCTGGCTGACTAAGTATCATGGTGAGTTGGGGCTTGATCGGAGGGAGGGGCCTGATCCCCTGGAGCTGTGTGGATTGGGAGCGGTACCGCCTGGAATGTCAATCACGCCTCCAAGCCGTTAACCCTTTAAGGACGGCATAGTGCTTTAATGAGCTATGCCCTTTGTCGTCATGATGTGTGAATGCAGCCCTGGCAAGCAACTCGCCAGTGATGCATTCACGTATCATGCCAACTCTACAGGGTTGAGACACTCCCGAAGGGTCGGCATGATACAGCAATGAAGCAAGGGGGAGTTACTTGCCAGGGCTGCATTGGTGCATCATGACGACAAATGTCATCCTTTAGCCACATGCCGTCCATAAAGGGTTAACGAGCAGCAGTGTGCCACAAGTGTGTCCGGTGCTAGCCGGCCTGCTAGATACCTGCAGTATTCAACACGTCTTCCTCCAGGGCTGAGTGAAAACCGGCTACCGGTACCCACCCGGGTGTACATTCACAGTTACACATGCCTGAATCATGCTTGGCTACTGTCCTACGGGACAATCAATTATAGGCTGTAAATCATAAACCAGATTTATTATGATTATAATGCAGAATGAAACAAAAGGGAGTGTTAAGTAATGAGGTCACCGGATACGGGGTAAAGGGGGGAGATAATATTATTTGAGTTTGATGATATACCATGACCTGGGCTATACATTCTCGGAAATCCTCAAATGTCGCACAATCACTGACGTTTTTTGTGAACATAACATAATATATTATATTAGTTTGATATGTAGAATGCACTAACAAGTTATCTAAATCATCATATCCTGTACACTTGCCAGTCACACTTAATAAAAGCACAACGCTATATTGTATATTACATGCATAATATGAAAGGTTGGTCGCTTGGCGATCACAAGCGTATATGATCTATAACATTCTCGGAAAAAATATCAACCGGTCTCGAATGTATATTGTGTACAGCTCATACAAGCCCAGCCATATCTACGTCATCATTATACCAGCATTGGGCATGAAGGATGGACCTTATAGGGAATGTGTACGGAATATGACAATACTGGAGTTACTACTAATCAGTCTTGATTATATTATACATGTACATATGCATACTCTTACGTTCCCCCTGCCGATATAGTTTACAAATCTGTCATAATGTGTCATTAAGCATCTTCCTGAGGGCAGAACGGTAAGAATACCTTCGAGTCTGGGGTAGCCACTGATACTAGCCAAAAGGCCAATGGCCTGTGAATTATGTGCATGGGTCTGTAGCTTTCTGAGAAACTATGTCCCCATGGGCTTGCGTGCCTTACAGTGGCCTTTGCAATCTATTTCTATGGATATTAGTATATCACTGTATACATGTTATATATATTGTTAGAAAGAGGAAGACGCATTCAATACCTACTTGTATACTCCTAGTTATTAATAATTATTCCTTAATTTAGCCATGGTTACCTGTAAATGGTGCTGTGCAAGAGTTAACCTTCGAAAATAATTGGGCCTTTAATGACTGCGTAGTGCCTTAATGGGCTCTCCCGATGGTCGTCATTATGCATGAACGCAGCCTTGGCGAGTGGCTCCTCAGGGCTGCATTCAAGCATCAAGAATGTCCCACTCCCGTTGGTTTAGTATGATGCTTGAATGCAACACTGGCGAGTAACTCACTAGGTCTGGATTTATGTATCATGACGACGGCATAATGCATTTACGCACCATGATTAAAGATCCCCAAGAATGGTTACCCTTTAACCTTTTAAGGGCGGCAAAATGTATTGATGCATCATACCTGGTCGTCCTGATGCATGAATTGCATTCAAGCATCAGGTTGACCCTACGGGGTTGAGACAGTGCCAAAGGGTAGGTATGATACACCAATGCAGCACCGGCGATTTACTCACCGTGGCTGCATTGGTGCATCATGACCATAAATGTCATGTTTTAGCGACATGCCATCCTTAAAGGGTTATGGCATGCCCTGCTCACCTGTGTGTGCGGGAGCCGACCTGCTGAACTGACCCCCAGGCATAAAGGGGGCACTGGAGGAGGCATGCTACTCCATCACCTGGAGGAAGTCCACAGCCAACAACAGGCCCACTCACCGCCTCCAGGGTTAGCCCTATATGGACGGTGTTTCCTCCAGGGCCAGTACAAATGGGTAGCTATTGCGTGAGAGTAGGCTGGGAGCGCCAGGGCTGCACTCGCAACCATGGCTATATGCCCAACCTGTCTATTCTCTATTTGATACCTTCACTCTTACTGACCATTGGGTATTATGATTTCGCATAACTCTAATGAGAATTATTTATTTCAGCGCTAGGTTGATGCATTTACTTTTGAATTTGTTATTGTTTACCCAAATGAATAAAACACTCTAAAAATATTTTCGTAGGTATAACGTCAAACATAATAAACTTTTCAGAAAAGAACTATGTAAAATACTCTCAAACTGTTTAGTTTTATACCACCCCTGCATCAAATATCCAATGCTTACACATGCCATTATCATGGCAACAATAACACATTAATCCGATAGCATTTGCCAATGCTGTTTTTATTGATGTATACTACCAGACCACAACAGCTTGATTAGGACTGGGACCTTTCTGTGCCTCACGCTTCTGTACTGTAAAATGTATCATACATAAATTACCCGAACTAAATGGGGAAGCATGCAACAGGGTGCTTTAGCCACGGTTGGCGTGATCTGGCTCTGTCTACAAGTTGAACAGGAATAAGGCAAAATAAATTAGTTTGGATATTCTAAGAATAGACAGCATTTGATTAATTATACTCTAACATAATATCATTAGACATGGTTACTGGTTGCACCACTGAAACATGATATAAAATAGCTAGCTATAAATGTGTCACCTTGACTGGACTGGAGTCCTGCACTGCTTGAAACCAACTGTACGTGCAATTATTGTTGCAGCTCTCAACAGGCCTACTTGTACAATTTGTACAATCTGTGATCAATAAATCATAAGAACACCTACAAAAATTATATATCACCATTGTAGGATGCAGTAGACACAAATGTCCACCCATACCTTTGGAAGAGGTCTAAACATTTCTTCCCCCTTGGTGTTATACTAGCATGCAGGGTTCTTTTTGAGACGGGAAGGAATTTTACTGCCTTCAACATAGTTTAATAACGACCACCCCATCCCTAAGCCCTATCCATCATTAGCTATCGGACGTTTTGCTCTCTGCCTCAATGCTGGGTAATAACAGGGAGTGGCTGCCCTGTTCATGAAGAGCATCATTCATGTGAGTGAGGCTATTGTCTCCAGAACCACTCACAGTCAGTGCCCTGCATGGGAGAGCAGCTCAGTGACTGAACTCCTACAGGTGTGCCCTGATTGATAAACCGTCCAAGGACCCCATAGTGTGTCCATGCAGTGTGCCCTCGGTTGTCCTGATGCATGAATGCAGCCCTGGTAAGTAACTCACCAGTGCTGCATTCAAGCATCATGCCAACCCAACAGGGTCAATACACTCCTGCATATTCATATGATGCATGAATGCAACCCTAGCGAGAATGCATCATTATGATTAATGGCATAGCACATCGAAGCACGATTTACAATCCTAAAAGGGTTAAAAGCTAAAACCCTGAGCAACTCACCATCTGCTGCCACTAGCTCAATAGTACCTATACGTACGTGTGTCACCAGCCTAACCTTTTAACATTTAAGGGCTGTATAGTGCACTGACGCATTACACATCATAGGGCTTCAATGCTGCGCCAGTGTGCCAGGGCTGCATACATATGTCATGCTGATCCTTTGGGAAAGTGTCAAGCCCTTAAGATCGGCATGGTGGTTAAATATAACTCACTCATGGTGATGGTCAGATATAATACATTAAAACAGTATGCAGGCCTTAAAGGGTTACGGACAACTCCTATTGCCTTTCTCCAATCATTCATTGCCACCCTGCAGACAGTCTCACTTAGTGACCAGCTGGCCCCTCAGCTCATCTCCTACAGTAGCTTCCTATCAGGGTCCAAGCCAGCCTATACTATCTATTTCCATATCTGTCCCTCTGCCCAACAACAGGCTTCAACAGAGCAGAATGTGGACTAGTTGGTGTACAACAGAGGGTTCCCCATCATTGATCAACATTAGATGGCCTCACTGTCCTATAATTATGTTTGGATATAAAAAGTGATCCCGGAATAAAGGTAGTTTGTGCCTTTTAAAGTAGATGGCTCTACTGTTGAAACACATTGCAAAGTGATGCCATGTTATGTTTTTTGTAAAATGTCTAATGTGTTATGTTTTTAATCATCATAACATACGAATGCATCCCTGGCGAACTCACCACGTCTACATTTAACCATCATGCCAAGTCTTCAGGAGTGTATTAACCTGACAGACCCAGTATGATGGTTGAATGTAGCCCTAGGAAGTTACTTACCATGGCTGCATTCATGCTTCATGCCATTAAAGCATAGTGCATTAAAGTACTATATGAAAACCTTAATGGGTTAACAATGACAGGGATCCCCTGCTATAATATACAAACAGATACACAAACCATCCCAGCATGCTGTCATGTTAGAGCCTGTGCTCCCAACCACACATGATATTGAATCTAGATACAAGCTGTCTCAATACAGTCCCTACAGAGCTGGCCTGCACCGACCTAATTATCTTACTCTGTCCAGAGCCCAAGTAAACCACTTCTGCAGCAACTCTAGCCAGCCCCAATCATATATGGAGCCTTGGTATTTCCTAGAATCTCAATATTGCCAGGTCAATGGTGAACTTGGCCACTGTGGTAGGATTGGCCGCCGTAATGGTCTGTTTAAACAAATAGACACTTATCAACTGTCTTTTACCAGCGGTGATTATATGAGGCTGGTGATTATTAGAGAGCAGTTTATACTAGTACATTCTATTATCAATTAAATTTAAAAAAATCTTTTATACAGGTTGTTCTGTATGAGAGCCATGGGTATATGTACACAGACAATGCTGAATAACAGTGGCAAGACTGTAAATGTATCATAGGAGATAACGCTGGGAAATAAAATAAAATTATAAATGATCTGGAAAAGCCTGCGAAGTGAGAAGAGTCACCATAGAAAACCTGATTTTCATGTTGGCATTTTGAGTGCAGCTCGGGGCAAATTGGCAAGTGCATTCCAAGAACATTGACAATCCATCACCACCACAGCCCCAGCTTCCCCCCACCCCCTCTCCCACAGATTGAGCCGGCCGTCTCCTGTCCATGCTCCTGTTAATGTCAGGCCTCTGCTGGATGTCAGCACCGGTGGTCAGCAAGGGAAGGGTCACATATCCAGGTCAGGCTAGAGCATTTTACTGGGTCAGACATGTCGTGTTGTGATCCTAAAGGCTTGATTAACTCTTTAAGGGCTGCTTGGTGCTTTGATGCATTCTCACCTTTGTTGTCATGATGCATAAATGCAGGCTTGGCTAGTGACTCGCCAATGCTGCATTGAAGCATTTTACAGACCCTGCAGAGCACTTCCAAATGCACTCCTGACAGCAAATGGGCATAATGCATAAAAGAGCTTTGTGGCCTTTAAATGGTTAGAGGATATGTCACAGGGTAATTGTGGATCATGATAGTATTAGGTGTGGCCAGGCAGGGAGATTAAGCTCCTGAAGTAGCATGTTATTGGGGGATAATGATGGGGTGACAAGCAAATTGGGTATCTATGTGACTTTTCCACATGTGACCATATCAGGGACAAGTAATAGTATGCCTATGACGGGGCTTAGTGATGGCTCCTGCAAATGTGAGGACAAAATTTAATTGTGATCATGTGAGCTTTTATTGTCATTACCATATTATTAATTCAATGTAGTGATTATATGTTATGTCTCAGATAAATTTAAGGTGAAACAGGATATCTTGGGCAGCTGACTTGACTCAACATACAGAATGATTAGAATTGATAGTGTACACATTAATTGATTGAAAACAATCTTTGAAATGTGATGAAACAGTCCTTCAGTATGCTGAATATACCAGTCACACCAAAGAGCAATTATTCAATAACAATCTTCATTTTCTCAGGCATCAATATCTCTTCAGTATTCCATGCATACTGCCACCATTGATCTATTTAGATTCCCAGACCAATATCCACAGCCATGTCTCCTTGATCAGGCCCCCTGCATTCTTCACATCGAAGCGAGCCTTCTCCACAAATATGCAATATGCGTGAGGATGCGTCGCCTAGTGATGAAAGCTGAACTGGGGAATAAAACAGAGGGATTAAATCAAAGCAGGCTGACAGCTTAATGGTGGTGGCACCTCACAGCTAAAGATAGTTCCACCTACGGGGAGCTAAACTTGTGCTGCATTTGAGGCTCTGGGTCAATGGTAAACCATACAGGGGTGAGCGGGTTGCCCATATTGAATGAGGTTGATATTTCAATATTTCTCTATAAATATTCCTAATAAACAGGGAAAGATCGGTATGTAATTTGATAATGCTGTCCTGGACAAATGTATGTGTTCTTGCCTCAGGGCAATGGTACTGTTAATTTTCATATCTCAGGCTTGCCTGTTTCATATTAAGAAAGAGCCACACCATATCCTTCGAAATTATCGCATCTTGAATACCATACACCTCATCATAAGCCAAAATAAAAAAATGGTAAAGAATTCAAAATGGCAATAATCAATCACATAATAGACAATGGCAAACAATGGACATTTCAAAAAGCCAATTCAAGTCACCAATTTGAAGTATCTAAAAATGGTACCCAACCGCTCTATATGTCACATTTTCCTAGACAACACAAAGCCTACCTCTATAGTGCCTAGATCGGCAACTGTAATGAATGACACGCCATGTTAGAGCCTAGACTCTGCATTAACCCTGACATTATCTGCCAAACCACGCCCAATATATATGACAGACTATCGGTCCTTCACCCTCTAGGGGCTGCAGAGCACTTTAATAGATTATGCCAATTTACTTTCTTGGGCAGTGCTGCAATCGCATGCATGCCAACTCTACCAGGTTGATACACTCCCAAAAAAGGTTGATATGATGCATGGATCCAACCCAGATGAGTCACTCACTAGGGCTAGACATAGCATCATAATGACAAAAGGCATAGCACATGAAGAGACTATGCATCCCATAAAGGGTTAACAGAGCACTGGATCCAGCTCCCAACTCCAGATGGCTTTATGCTCCTTTATTGAATCCTACACCATGTGAAACCTCCACCCACGTTCACACGCCAGGGGCTCTGCTGAATAACCTACCGAGGGGGCATTGGGTAAGAGGGCTGGGTGACTGGATGGGATAACTGTAGGTAACGTGTCTGGGTAGGTTAGAATAGACCAGATCCAGCCATGTGTCATATTGACAATGGGCATCAACATTAAGGGGGGTTGCCTTAGGAATGGTAGGGATTGATCTGACTATGTATACATTATAGACTATTATAAGGTACTTATTATGACCACTGCCATCCATACACTGATTAGTAGCAGTGTTTATTAACAATCAATGGAACCCTTCTGAGAGGGACAGGGAGTAAAAGAGAAAATGGAGAGAGAGAGAGAGGGGTAGAGAGAGAGAAAGAGAGATGAGAAGGAGAGAAGGAGACAGACAGACACAAAGAGAGCAAGAGAGCAAGGCCCTTTTGTATATTTTTTAATAAATTTTGGAAAGCTGCAAAAAATTGCCATTAGAAGTGGTGGGAAGCAATAGCAGTAGTAATAACAGGTGTAATGAGCAGAAAATCCTCACCACCAACAGGTGAAAGACAGAGACCCTGCTAAATAACACAAAGAAGCATAACCCCTCAAGCTGGCAGTTAGAATACCACAATATTATATTGATACGACATTCTGGCACGGTGAGAATAAAGCTAGTTCCTCTTAATGTTCCTAAGGCGCAGTCGTGATATGTATGACATGTTTTTGAGCTACTACACCCAAATGCACATTGCCCGTCTAGTCAGCCCACTCCAATAAACACCCCACACAAAATATCTGTAAATTCCCAAAATAGCCATGAGAACCACATACAATAACCAGATGCAATGGTAAAGTCTAAGTGCTTGTGAATTGATTTGGATGCATGGCCCCCAGGGAAAGGTTGCAGACACAGCAGGCAGCGGAGGTGAATGAGACGACAAAAGGGCCATGGTTTATATTTACTGCTGCAGACCCAATCATGAAGGAGCCCCTGGGGCTGAGGCCCTCAGACATGAGCTGCTCAGTGAGTTACTCTACTGCTCAGAACTCCTCTCTAAACGGGATTGATGTGGCTCTATAAATGGCATTGGGTTTATGTGGAGCTTATTGGAAAATTATTGAGGTGCAGGGTGGTAGAACAGCTCATTCGAAATACATAATGTGTCAGGTAGAAGTCCCCAAATTGCAAATGCCACTTCTGAACTTCTCCGTTGTCATCGTCCAATATATTGATTCTCTGGAGTTTTTTTGAGTGGAAATAGTGTATAGAGATTTTTACACAATGGCAGCACTATATTGCTTTACTATGTTTATATCATCACTTATCACGTGCACGTGCACAATGCCATATATTTAATTTCAACATAGATATTAGCTATTACACTATTGTACCAAATGATTGCAATGTATAAAAAGTGAGGCATGAACTCAACATATCTAATACTAGTGAGTGTCATTACCTTGCCCAATTAAAGCCCACCAGATGGATTTTCAATTGAAATGCCTTATCATTGATTTAGGAAATGAGTATCTGATATCTATTTGATTTCTTTCGCTGCAATATCAGTAGTATCACTCCCAAGACAAGGGGATAGGATGCTGTTCATAAACAGCAGCATTGAGATAAAACGTTCATTGAGACCCTTGAATTCAATATCATTATGCAGGAGTTATGTTCAGCTCTAAATCACAAACCTATATTATTAAAACATTAAAAATGGATTGAGAGCTAGGAAATGTTGTGTTTCATTATGAGCATGAGCTAGTGACCACTGTTACAATGAGTTGACTACTGTATAATACAGACCAACCTAATTCTCAATGTATTACAAATGTATCAATAAGGCGATTATAGAATGCCTCTCTATCCTTATGCCTATAATGCTTCATTGAGTTATATTAGACCTGGGGTCTTTATGATATACACATTTCTGACAGCAAAGTATGAATTTCTCTACCCATGGGTGCCCAGCCATGGTAAACTTGGGGAAGGAGAGAGGGGTATAAATTGTGCTTATCTAGACTGACCATATGATTGCTCTGACATTTCCCAGAAAACTACCCTCTTTTACTGCAAATATATATCTTCTTCGTATTGGTGGCTTTCTCATATATATGTTGTATTTTATTTCCTTACCTCTACATTAAGGAGCCATCCCTCCCTAGCAGCCACTTCTATAACTAGATCATATATAAGATGATATTATACACCAGCGGCTCACCACATCTTCTTGATAATAGCAGCATAACACCATAGGCAATGCCTCGTCTGCTGCACCCCCTAATCTCTTAGCCTAATTAAATAGTGAACTGCTGGAATGGATTACATATTACCATAGTGTAACATGTATTACTACATGAACTTCAATGTATACCAGATGTCTCTCAGGAATCCCCTGAGGCAAAATACTACAATTTTATGATAAAGACATGGGTTCTGCAGTGTCAGGGATGTAATAATCTTAACTATGGACCGGATGAATCTAGATGGATGCAGATTTGTCACTCCATCTTCTGGTATGATCTATATTGCTTGACTTCTGCCTGCTGAGAAGACGATACAGTTTCAAGTTATACACCAAGCCCCCCCCTCTTTCTCTCTGTTCCACACCCATAATCATTCCACATTGGAGGAGGTTTTCCCAATATTACCCTGTTATCACCCACAATTGACTGTCCCATACAGCTTGGTGGGGGCACTGCGCATGCACATGGTGCCCTGATAGACACGGCACCAACCGATACATCAATTGCCTAAGCTGGCAGATAGTCTCACTTATCGCTGATAGATTCTCATAACTCAACATGCCTGTTCTCCCTCCCCTACTGTCTCACCAAAAGGCTAGACCAACATTTTTATCATCCCCTGCTCTCACCCCAGACATCCCACAGGGCTGATAATGTCTTCAATATCATTGTCTTAACTCTGGTGAGCTGGCACTTGTTAACCGGTGCACTGGAACAACAGACTATATTACTTGGTCTAACTATTTGGGGATGGAATCACTGGGAATATGGGAGATGACAGTTCGAAATGTAAGGGTTTAGGAATTCAAAATAATGTGAAATGCTTGTCATGACTGAATCAGTTAAATAATTGCATGGCCTATAATTTACAATTCAAGTGTCATTTTCATTCTTTATAAGTCAAGTGCTGGTATGTCATGAACTCTATAATTATCTCAACTAAATATGTATTGCATGGTGGCTTCAATCCACTCCAACGGCAATGATGCAAACAATATTTAGTTGTTGTAGCCTTTGGAAGCCCACAGTTCTATTTCTCTGTCTCTGATCAGTGTTGATGCCACATATAAGGGGCAGTGGGCCAGGGAAGCTGCTACTATCTGCCCAAAGTCCCACTCATGCAGATTACATAGTCATACCCATTGGACACCGCCTTGTCCCTGGAGGTTAGGGCCTAGGCATGGAGGACAAGAGGGAATCTCTGATGCCTCTGCTTGTATATATGCCAAGGTCATCACTATTCCACCTCTCCTGCGGAACTGCCCTGCCTCCCCTTACCCCATTGACAGTGCACCAGGTCTGTGGTTACAGATCCTAACATTACCTAGCCATACCCTGGAGGACTGAACATTACCACCCCTGCACACTAAAGGTACCATTTCACACTCCATTTACAGATGACTAGACCCCTGCTGGTGTAAACTGAGGCATTCCATCTGTATATTCACAAGTGGGTCCCTGATTTGAGAATTAGATTACCATATTCCACAACTACTATAGGCTCCATTTTATCCACAGTTTTTAACAAGACCTCAGCTTGGCGAGTGAGGAGGCTATACAGGGTATCATAGAAAGGTGTGCAATGAAAAGTCTGCAGCTATCCTTGGACCTGACAAATAGACTCTGCATACCAGGAGTGTTCACAGCAGTCCTTAGGTGGTGCTACTGCACACCCTAGGTTCTCCCATTGGAACTAGTGGTATGTAGAGTCTATGTCACGTCCAAGGATAGCTGCGGACTTTTAGTTGCCCACCTTCCTATGATATCCTGTATAGCCTCCTCACTCGCCAAGCTGAGTCTTGTTAAAACCTGTGATTTTATCCATCCCAACAAATGGACAGAGCAAGACATCCATGATGTACAAGTTCATATGGATAGTACATTGCGATGCATTGTGAGTTGTACATGGTAAATATGAGGGAGCAAAACATAAGCTTTGCTTTCTATGATTCACATGAAGATAATATAAGATAATGTTATATCAGTAATACAAATCCTCAAATGCACTAGTGCTTCTGGAGTGTAAAAGGGGCAGGCCACTGCTGGGATAGTGCCACCCCACTGGTTACTATCGCAGTAGGCTAAGTAATGAGACGATACCGTAACCTGAATCTGTTATCAGCCCATGTTCATCATCTCTCTTCATTATTGGCAATCTGATCTGCTCAGATGTTTTACTCTTTGCCTCAATGCTGGGTAATAACAGGGAGTGGCTGCCCTGTTCGTGAAGAGCATCATTCATGTGAGTGAGGCTATTGTCTCCAGCACCACTCCCAGTCAGTGCCCTGTATGGGGGAGCAGCTCAGTGACTGAACTCCTACAGGTGTGCCCTGATTGATTAGAACCCTGAGCATCTCACCATCTGGTGCCACTAGCTCCATAGTATCACCATGGTGTCACCAGCCTAACCTTTTAACCCTTTAAGGGCTGCATAGTGCATTTCACCATTAGAATGCAGCCGTCGTGAGTCTCCTAGCCAGGGCTACATTCATGCATCATGCCAACCCTTTGGGAATGTGTCAAACCAATAGAGTTGGCATGGTGGTTGAATATAGTCCTGGCGAGTAATCGTAATGAGCAGGAATGATGCATTAAAACACATAAAGGGTTAAGGATTGCTCCTATTCCCCAATCATTCATTGCCACCATGCAGACAGTCTCACTTAATCACCAGCTGGTCGCCAGCTCTTCTGCTGCAGTAGCTTTCTATCAGAGTCCACTTCAGCCTATATGCATCTGTGGATGAACGTGTAGGTGCGTAGTGCCATATTATGTGTGTAATGTCTTTAATGTGTTATGCATTTTGCCGTCATGACGCATTATGCTGACCCTTCAAGTGTGTATTTTTGGTTTGAAAAATAGTTTTATTGTCTTCCACAATTTAACAGAGTGATTATAGACAATCTTCGGGATCCATTGGCGCTGATCATTATTAACCAAGTATCAGTATTCAGTGCTGTAGTCATAGATGACACAGGATCATTAAATATCATATCCAAGTAGTTACATTACATAATAAGACAAACAGGAAATGGTAATACAAGACACAATGATGATGATAAAATAATAGATAGTTTTTAAAAGTACATTATTTACACAATATATGAAACAATAGCAATAGCATATAGATAGATGTGTTATGCGTAGTGCGTTATTGCACTGTCTTTAGTTCCGATTGTATAGCGACTATGATGTCCAGAGAAGAGAGTTAGGTCGATTGACAGCATCCGAATACATTTCCCAACATTTTCAGTTTTTGTATGATTCAATATATGAGGGTTTCAGCAATATAGTTAAAAGATTTTTTGGCATACCGTAAAATGTAGTGATTCCTGCCCGATACAGATAGGGGTTACTTTGATCAAGTCGCCACCTTAATGTAATTGGGGCAATACAACAAAAAATAAATCAAATCAATCTGATTTGAAACAAAACGTGTAAGGCTAGGTGGGATTTGGTCGCAGGTGTCAACGAGACTCAGTCACTAGGGGATATCAGTGATATCGTCCTGTTGGACTAGCTAGGTTACACTAGTGTGTCGCCTTAGCTCTCACCTTCCATACGTAAATGTAACTTCAGTGATCATATTAGCTAATGATTGATCGATTAATTGATGTATGATTAATTGATGTACTTCTACCGATGGTATCCACTGTCGATCCAACTGTCATCATCAATTTCCTCCACTAGCAATGAGTCATCCATCATAACTTCCATGGAAGGATTAGCGTTAGGCTTGCTAAGGTCCGCACACCGTCTTATACGTTGTTTGAATTTTACCTTATTTTCGCTGTGCTGGTACCAATCTCCCAATCCGTTCCACAGCTCAGACCCTCTATAGAGAGGTGAATGTGTATACAATGTTGAATGGTGGCGACGTGTATTGAATTTTATCTTATGTTGAGTTCGTGTTACTCTTAGTCGGGGTGTGTTATTCACCCAAGCAGGTATACTGGAATATTTAAACATCAAGCTCAATAGCAACTCCTGTCTTCTTCGTTTTAAATATGGGACTCCACTTATACGATGCATATCATCTACACTATACTTTTGAGTATTGTTTTTAAAGCAAATACCTAGACCCCTATCTTGGAGTCGCTGTAGTTTAGCAAGGTTGGTAGTATTGGTGCCTTCGTAGGCAGAACAAGCGTAGTCAAACAGCGAGAGTACCATACTTTTGTAAATGCTAATAGCGACATTTCTGGACATATTATCACGCAGTTTACCAAGACAGAACAATCTGTTGTTAACTTTCTGGTTTACATGCTTATACGCACCTTCCATATTCAACAATGTGTCTACAGCCAGACCCAGATACTTGTAAGATTCTACTACACCCAATTTATGACTCCCCATTTCAAAACTTATACCGGCAGTCCTCTTTTTTTTCTGGGTCGAGACACACCAAGCAATTTTTGTCTTTTCAAGGTTCACAGTCAATCTCTTATTTGTACACCAATCAAATACAGAATTTATATCAGCTTGCAGTCGCGCTCTAACAGTTTCGATTTTGTTACTGGATGTGTAGAATACCAAATCGTCGGCGTACATAATGTATTTACAATTTTTTATGCTGTCTTTTATGTCATTAACGTATATGATAAACAATAAGGGTCCTAGTACGGATCCCTGCGGGACACCATAACCGACTGTTTCTTCATGAGAAACATATTCACCAATCCTAGTGTATTGGGTCCTATTTGTGAGATAGCTTGTTAACCATTCCACAACATTTTTGCTTAAGCCTAATTTACATATAACTGACATTAGGTACTGGTGATTGACGCTGTCAAAAGCCTTCTTAAGGTCTAGATAGCAAGAGGCTGTTATGTGTGATCTATCTCGGCTATCATATAAATCATTCAAATATTTGAAGATAGCATCCCCAGTACCAAGACCCCGACGATAACCGTACTGAAAATCACCTAAGAAACACATTTCCTCTAGGTGGTTGTATATGTAGCAATGAGCTATTTTTTCGCAGATCTTGGATGGCATGGGGAGCAAGGATATTGGGCGCCAATTTTTTACTAGCTTGAGGTTACCTGTTTTTGGAATAGGATTTACCCTAGCGCGCTTCCAGCTGTCAGGGAAGATACCTTTACCAAAGGATGTTTGATACAATTTGGTCATCTGAGGCACTAGGTTCTGTAAGGCAATCTTAAGTACATCACACCGCAAGTGTTCTATACCAGATGTCTTATTGATGTTGATGTCGTTGAACAGTAGCTCCACTAGACCTTCAGTAACAGTTATGCAATCACCAGTACCAGTGACAGGCGTGACATCTACAGGCATTAAAGGATGACCTTTATTTTCCAAGTCATTGGATAACACTTCACCAATATTGGCAAAATACCCGTTCAAAAAATCCACAGAGTCCTGGTTATCTTTTAATAAACAGTCGTCACCGATTAGAGTTGGTGGCTCTACTGGACCAGTGGGTTTCAAGAGAGAGTTGACATTTCTCCAGAATGCCTTTGGATCTGTTTTCGAATCCTCCAATGCCTGTTTTATCTCAGCTGCCTTAGCGTACCTAATACAAGTGTTTATACGACACCTCATTGCTTTTGCACAATCTAGGTACATATCATCTTCGGTTCTAAAGTATAGATTAAGATAATCTTCCCTTTCATGAATCATGCTAAGTATTTCAGGGTTCATCCAAGTGTTGCCTCTATCTTTCACTACCCGTAAAATCTTAGGGCATACTCCATCTAGATATGTGGTAATATGTGCTTCAATGAATTTCCATGCTTCATCTGGGTCATCTATTTGATAGAAATCACCCCAATCAGCCTCAACCAACCACAGACAGAAATCCTCTTTATTAAAGTTCTTGTATGAACGTGACTCAACCTTTCGTAGCTCGTAATTTATCTTTTCCTTGGTCTTGACTGCAAAAACAGGCAAGTGGTCACTTACTAGAAAGTTCAACGCCCCAGACCATACATCTTTGTTATAATTAGTGATTATGTTATCAATACATGAGGTTCTCTGTTTATAGGGTCGCGGACACTGAGCTATCAATTTGTGGAAACCGTAGTAGCGACACAGATCGCTAAGAACAATACTAGAATTGGCCCTCTCTGATAGTGTGTTAATATTCAGGTCCCCTAGCAACCAAAGTTCCAGCTTATTTTCCCAAGCATGTTTCATTACGGACTCAACATGTTCTAAAAAGATCTTTGTTTTACCAGATGGTGGTCTATACAAAGTAGTGACCCTTATCATTTTGCCATTGGTTATCAGCAAGTCCAGGACTAGACATTCTATGTTTTTGTTGCACCGACATAATTTGTTGACCAGTGTGACACTGGTCGCTAGACCATGTTTGATGTAAACTGCGACTCCACCACCTTTCTTTTTGTTTCTATCTAGCCTGAACAGCCTCATACCTGGCCAACTTAGGAGGTCATTTTCAAATAAATCATGAAACCAAGTTTCACTGAAAGTGGCAATATCCACTCCATCTAGGACCTCAAAAACCTCATCCTTCTTTTTATACATGCTGCGTGTATTTAAATGCATAATCTTTAAACCCCTCTCCTCAACAAAGTCGCTAACTTTAGTCGTACTCATGGCCAAATACACAATCTATACACTAGGAAAAAAAAGAAAATCACAGGAATCACAAATGTAAACAAACAATAATACAACAATACAATGTAATATAATATAAAAATTAAAATATACAGTGCCTGGACCTAATATCCAGGCACAAGAATTACCCCCAACAGCAATAAACAACTTAATGTGCTGCAAGGGGTAAGGTGCGGCAACAGGGAGCTGGACTTGGACTTGATGGTTGGTGCTCCCGCACTCGCTGTACGTAGACACTAGGGGTGTCTAACTGTGGAATGTACTAAGCAACAATGTTAAAATACATAGTTATGTTATACAAGTACAAGACTAAGAGTTTTAGTCTCGACCATAGTATTATTAAAAACAAGCATAATAATGCAGCGGCTATTGTTTAATTATAATTAATAATTAACTAATTAATTAAGTGCGAGAGAGGATCCTTATCAATCTTGTCAATTGTACTATGTAGTAGTAGTAAGGATATAATAGTTGTTGGGAGAATTAAAGGAGGATTAAAGGAGGAAAATGGAGTAACAGGCAGGGTTAGAGCGCCTCGCGACTATTATAGCCACTACACACGCTCTTTTAATGATTGGTCATTACTGCTATCTAAGCGAATTATTATCATAGGATAGTCTCAAGGGCAAGGTAATATGATTCAATATAATACCAATCAACGTCAGTCATTGTAATTACAATAACAGTGTCAGATTTAATTAAAAGGAGTAATCTGATATCTAAGAGCAAACAATAGCGAAACAAGAACTAAAGAACAAAAGACGAGGACAGCAAGTATACAATTCATTCATTTTGACAACAATATTTATTCAATTTGATTTTGATTTGGTTTAGTTATCTAAACGTCCGATTATAGTTGTGTGAAGTTTAGATAGCTTCAGGACCTCTCAGTTTGCTTCTAAAAGATCTAAAGATGTACAATTTACCGGTATCTAATAGCCATGAATAAATCTAAAATTCCACGACACTATATTTGTAATTTACAAGTCTTTTCTAGAGAGGGAGATTAAGATGTTACCATGTTAACCTCAGCATGATCTAAACATTTACAATATACCGGTAACTGGCAGCTGCGATTATATATATATAGTTCAATGACTCAAACAGTATTTCATATACATCAACAGCAGTAATATTTCAAAACTTAATGTCATTTTTTTGGTCCCTGAAACAGTGGGATTCATATATTTTTACTACACGTCAACACAATTAAACAGGCGCTTTAGCAGGTGATTATAGATATATTGTAGATATATTGTAGATATATTGTAGTACTACGACTAGACGGATCCATATTTCAATTAAACATGATTCCATTCTTTTGTTTACAATTAAGTACATACTACCGGTATACCATGTATACCGTGTATTACTACAATATCTCATAGTCAGTATAACACACATCAATTACAATTTCCAATTTCTTTTTTTTTTTTCAATTTTTTTGGTCCCTGAACATCGGGATTCATTAATCACTACTGTACCTCTTGAGACGATATATATTCTGCCCTTACAATTTTTGCAGATTTGCAAATTGCAGAGCGCTCATCCCTAAATCGGACTCATGCTCCATTACATAATGTATTCAAAGGAGTGCATCCCTTTACGGTTGGTATATGCTACCAGTCTGCAGTTTAGGGCGGTTGTGTCGACTGACACCTCCAGCCCCCTCACTGTTTAGATAGACATATTACACAATTTGGCTCTTATCTCGTCCATGTCTGGGTCTAGATCCTCCTCATCTTCTATACCCCAATCATCTCCAACGTCGAGGGCATCCATGTCCACCAGGTTAACCAGTGGTAGTAGCTGTTTGATCGAGTCTGCAATCCTGGTTGCCATTTTGGTTTGATATGTTGTGTTGGCATGGCAGCCATCACGCATGTGTTTGATACCATAGAAGCCAACAAAACGTGGTGGCTTTTTGGTTCGACGGTTTTTACGGGTTTTGTTGTACCTAAGCGTGTGGAACAAGTAGTCCAGGCGGCAGGTGGGTACATGATTCAAGCTGTTAATATATGCAATGTCACCCTTTATGAGTTTGATGCTCAGGTCTAGTTCAGCTTGAGATGGATCTTCCATGGTACTGTCATTGAATATTTGTAGGCTCAATCCAAACAGTGATGCTATGGTGAATTTTGTATCTGGGAAGCGCAATTTCAATTTAATTACCATGTTGTGTAGTCGTACAGAGACCACTGCCCGGCACGTTATTGCATTGACATGGGGAAATATTATGACTCTCTTACCACGTCGATAAATCTTCTTAGTCACATCACACAACCCTGCCATCAATAAAACTCCATCATAGTGACGCTGACTCAGTTCATTTTCAACCCTAGATTGGATCTTGTTGATGTTGAGACCATTCTCCCCAATATCCTTGACATTGTAGACAACAATATTGTTGTTGTTGATATTGTTGTTATGATTATTGTTACCATCAGTACTGTCAGGTTTTAGGGCTTGTTGAACCTTGGCACCCATGCCCTTGGCTCTGGAGTCACCAGCAATCAATATATGCATCCTCCTGGTTGGTCAACCTATCAGGGTGAGGAAAGAAACAAGAGATAATTTATCATCATGGATCATGGATCATAAATCAGTTTCACAAATCATAGATCATAATCATAATCCTTCCTCATATGAGGACTATGTTAATCCTCAACTGCCCACTATATCGAGTTCCGCTCTCAGTTTCATCAATAATTTCCCATGTTGGTTCTGTCCTCTAAGCGAGTCAGCATTTTCGTATCTGTCGTCCGGCCAAGGCCACCCCCCCCCCCATTTCAAACTTCCGGTGGCCTCCACTAGGTCCATGGTATGGTCAGTGGTTATCAACTGATTTTTGAGGCTAATGTCTTGGGTAAATTTTGATCTACACAGTCGCTCCATACATAGTTCCTCTTCCCCTAGGAAGGGGTGGTTGGGTGGTATCGGGTATTTGTCGCCCTCTCTCTTTATGAGGAAGGGACTCGTCATTTTCATGATTTTATCGGCTATGTCTTTGCGACCAATCTCAATGCATCGAATGTAGTAGTATCCCTGTTCTACACTAGAGAATACCAAGTCCTCGTCATTGTAGGTGATTTCTATTCTGCATTTGTACCAATTGGAAAGGAACGCTGTTTCACCCTGGTACAGCAAGCCAAACTTGGACTCCCTGATATGGATGTCATAATTCAATGCCGGTTTCTTACCTTTATTCGCTTTGCTTTTGGTTTTCCGTGATTTGTCCCTGGATGACTTGTTGTTTATGTCCCTAACAGGTAGTGGGAACTCTGCATTGCTTAATAGTGGCGCCTGTTGCACTGCACCACTCACAGCCCCAATCGGGGCTCCGTGGGGGATGTTGGGATCCGAAACCGGCCTTTCCCGCTCTGGGTCTGGCAGGTCAATGCCGTCGCGAATGGTCTCAGGGACATTGTGTAGCTCTGTGTATGGGTACCTCATGTCACCAATTATGATTGCATTTCGTTCAGCCTTGGCACTAAGACCCATGTTTTCTGCAATCTTTACAATCTCCCGACCCTTGTACCGTAATTCTCTCATTTCCTTTGATTCATCAGGACTCAGTCTTATACCAGACATACCATCCATGGTTGCTAGTTGCCATCTACGTGCCATAATGGCATCTCTAATGGCCACATTTTTACATGGTAGGAGTAGAGGAACTTTTTCTCTTGATACTGCTGCTGTAGGGGATAGGGTCTCCCTTCTTTTCATCCTCACGACTTCAAAGAAATCTTCGCTGTAGGTATAATACACCCCTAATTTTTTCAGAAGGCCTTCCATGATTGGTTTAAGGTTCTCATCTTGGTGTGTACTGTACCCATAAACTACCACATTCCTGTCTGGTGCTCTCGTACAGTGTCTCACAGTTCTTAGTTTTGACAGGATCTCAGTGTAGGTCTTATTTTCTAGTCCACCAGCACCGGAATCTTTTAGATGTTGGATATCTTTGGTGTGCTTTTTTTTCTATTTCAGTAATTCTGCTTTCAAGTCGAGCCTCAGTGGATGAGATGGTGGTCTGCAGTTTGGTTTCCATAGAGCTGATTTTTAGATCTATTCTTTCTACTAGCTCCGACAATTTTATATCTTCACGCTTTTGTTCCTGTAGGGTTTTCACTTGTTGCTCCAATCCTAGGATTCTAGTAATCAGCCTGGTTTCCAAGTCGGCTAGCAGTTGCAATTCAGAGTTATATCTGCCGTCACATGCCTGCTCCATTTGGACCATTTTATCATCCAAGTCAGTGAATTTCTGCTCCGTCTCCTCACTGTCAACAAGCATGAAGCCTATTGACTCTTTGTTGATCCTGATGTCCTCTTCTGTTGCCTCAATTCTTCCATCAGTGTTGCTGTTTCTGGCATCTAACATTTCAGCAAAGTCTCTTAACATATTTTTCCTAAATAGTTCCAAGTCACATTGAGAGGCCACTAGTTCATTTCGTGGCACAGGGTCTTCTATATTCCGTGTCCGGGACGTGGTACTGAGTGGATGATCAGTACTATCCTGAAAGTCATCATCATCATCCTCATCATCATCATCATCTTCACATTCTTGGATCAACCCCTCTTTGGTTTGCTGTGACGTCCCACTTGTTGCCCCTATGATGTGTTGTATCTCACTTAATAGTGATCTGTCATTATCACTGCCCTCATTAGGTGCCATTTTATGATCTAGGTCAGCTTCTAGGTCAGTGTTATTACAATTTGTATTCTCTCTGTTTTCTTTTAGCTGTCTCCCTTTTTCTCCTTGCATTGTGTTCCCCCCTCCATTCCCCTCCTCCCCCCTCCCCCTCTCTGATAGGCTTCTGTTACAAGCCGCTGTGCTTGGGTTGCATTCTGTATCAGTGTTAGGTTGACTGATGGGACCTGAAACTGTGGGGCCAGGGACTGTATTTGTAGAGTCACTTACACTGCTAGGTGTAGCATCACTCCTCAGAGTTGGCGGACTCTCTGCACTAATTGGTTGTGTGTCCATTAACAAACTTTCATTTGGTTGTTTGGTTAGTTTTGAAATGGCTGCATCATTGTCTTGTTGTCCCAATGTGGTTGTCAAGTTATTGTTATCTCTTAAGCTGCTCATTGTGACATTTAACGGCTCCGGGTGTAGGTTGTTATTCACCGATACGGCCATCTCCGGAGATTTGTCATTTCCCCTTACGAGCCTCCCGCTGTCACCCCGGCTGGGGGGTTCCCCATAGGGGATTCCGCTGTGGCGCGGTGACGTCATTGCGTCAGTAAGTGGGTCAGGGATTCCCCCTTCTTTGTCGCTCGGTATTTCAGAAGTTAGGCTTTCTAAATTCACAGCATTTAAGAGACTTATTGTGGACAAATAGTCCCCATGACTGTCTATAATGAGCTTTTTGCTTTCTGGTGATTGTGACCCAGGTGAAACTAGGCCCGACACCGGGCTGCGGTGTCTTTTGTTGGACTCAGTCACCGGTGTTGACGTTGCCATGGTGCGATTTGTAAACAACCCACGGACTACTTCCATATTCAGGTAGAAAACTTCCTCAATTCTCTATGTACTTTTTGTTTGATGCATAATTTTCAACACATACCTGTGCAGAGTGCCTTCATAGATCTTTCTGTGCAGTTTGGCCCCTTTAGTCGGTCTCAGCATGTCATAATTTTCAGCAAATGCGGGAGCAGTGTGGTGTACGTCTAGCTCTCCATGTTTACCGCTGCTAATGTAATAAACCTAGTAGAGTCAGTATGATGCTTGAATGCAGGTCAGTTGTCAGGGCTGCATTCATGTTAGACTAAGAGACTGTCCTGCCAACCACACATGATTTTGTATCTAGCTACACGCTGCCTTGATACAGTCTCTACAGACCTTGCCTGCACAGACCCAATTATCTCTCCAGAGCCGAAGTAAACCACTTCTGCCACAGCTCTACCCGGCCTCAATCATATGGATCCTTGAGACTTTGCATATCTTCTCAATATTTCCATACCAATGGTAGAATTAGCCCCTGTGGCAGAATTGGCCCCATGTAGTAGAATTGGCCCCTATATTGGCCTGTTTATGTACACATTTATTAATTTCAACTAGGCTGTACCCCAATGCTTATATGAATGAGGCCAGTGCTATTTGTTAATGTTTATATTCGTAGATTTAAATATTGATTTCAAGACCACACTAAGCTCCTGATGCTTAATTCAAGACTGATGGTTACTTTAGTCATTTATTATAGATTAAGTCTTCAAAAAACAATCCCATAAATTGAAGTCATCGCTTTATCGTCTCCCTGTTTGAATATGTTCTATGCCATGCACCAATAGCGGTAGAAAATAGCAGCAATACTGTAAATGAATCAAAGAAAATAACAGCGAGAAATAACAGATTAAAAATAGAAATTATTTAGAATAGCTGTCATAGAAAACCTTGTTTCTATGTTGACATTTTGAGAGAAGCCACAGGCAAATTGGCTGAGGGTACTTTGTCCAGGGATTTCCAAGAACGTTGTCAATACATTGCCACAGCCCTAACCCTCCCACCCTCACCAATTCACACCCATCAGCCTCCCCACCTCACCTCCTCCCCCTCCCCCACCAATTGAGCTGGCCTTCTCCTGCCCATGCTCCTGTTAATGTCAGGCCGCTGCTGGAGGTCAGTTCCGGCGGTCAGCAAGGGAAGGGTCACATAGCCAGGTCAGGCTGGGGCATTTTACTGGGTCAGACACGTCGTGTTGTGGCCGTAAAGGCTTGATTGACCCTTTAAGGCCTGCTAAATGCATTGTGCCCTTTGTTGTCATGATGCATAAATGCATCCCTGGTGAGTAACTCACCAATGGTACGATCCCGAGTGCATCATGAGGCCAAACAGGCATATTACATTAAAGCACTATGTGGCCCTTAAATGGTTAGGGGATATGTCAGCAGGTAATTGTTGATCATGATAGTGGTAGGTGTGGCCAGGCAGGGAGATTAGGCTGCTAAAGTAGCATGTTATTGGGGGATAAAATTTGGTTGACAAGTAAATTGGGTTTCTATATGACTTTTAGATTATGTGGACATATATAAGTGAGAAGTAATACTAATATTTGAACTGATTGGAAGGATTAGGGTGTACCCATACTCTGAATATGATGATTCAAAGATTTATGGTTATCAATCTTATTGATACTGTCGACTTTAATGGTACTTGAAATATCAGAATAAATAAGTTGTCAAATTTAAACTCACACCTATATAGTTATGTCTTTGGTAGCTTTGAAACAGAGCTATGAGCAGCTGAAGTCATACCGTACACAATTTTATATAGTGCTTGATAACAAACATTATGAAAAGGGATGATGTAACTACCCTCTTATACTAGTCTCACCTAAGAGCAATAATGGAATAGCAATTAATCTTCATTTTCTCAGACGTCAATATCTTCTTTGTATTTCCATGTCACCCCATTTTACAATCACATTGATCTATTTCGATTCCCAGACAAATGTCCACAGCAATGTCTCTTTGATCAGGATCCCTGCATTCTTCATAATTAAGCCTTCTCCACAAATGTCAAGTATGGGTGAAGATTGGCCAGTGCTGCATTTATGTATCAGATAGATCCTACATAATTGATGTACACCCAAAGGGTTGGAATGATGCATGAATGCAGACCAAGCAAGAAGTTGCATCAGGCCTGCATTCATGCATCATGATGACAAGGGCATAATGCATTAAAACTAAATGCAGTCCTAACAGGTTAAAAGAGCACTGGGATCTAACTTCAGATGGTTATAATTATGATCCTTCACTGAATCCTGCACCATGTGAAACTGCCACTCACATTCACACGCCAGGGGCTCTACTGAATAACTTACAGAGGCGGCATTGGGTAAGAGGGCTGGGTGACTGGATGGAATAACTGTGGGTAACACACCTGGGTAGGTTCATATAATTGGTTAGAATAGACCACACCCAGTCAAGTGTCTTATTGACAATGGTCATTAACATTAAAGGAGGCTGCCTTAGGATGGGTGGGCATTGATCTGGTTATATATGTATAGATAAAGACTATTATAAGGTGTTTGTTATCCATACTCTGTCTAATAGCAATATGTATAGACCCTTCTCCAACGGAGGGACAGAGAGAGAGGTGCAGAGGGAGAGAAAGAGAGGTACAGAGAGAGGTACAGAGAGAGAGTGAGTGAGTGAGAGACAGAGAGGTTATAAGGCCTGCCAATTATATCATAGGATAGCCTGGGATCGGGGAAATTTTTACATGAACTTTCCCTAAGCTAAGCTTATGCTAAATCCCATGACGTTTCAGCCAGCCAAGGCATCAACTATAGCTGATGCTTGGCCATAAAGGGTTATTCAATTGTGGCAAGCAGTAGTGGTAGCCTTAATAAATTATGTGTCAAGCAGAAGATGCCATCCTTACCACCAACAGGTGAAAGGTAAGGACCCTCCTACCAGTTTTAGATGGGCTTGTCTTTAGACATTTAATGGGGAATATACAGCCAAATTGTTCAGAGCTAGCATTGCACATACTGACAGTATAGGATGAGAATCGTGAGATTCTGGACTGATACTCATCCAGACTGATCTTGAGTGACAGTCATCCATTAAGCAGTCCTCCATGGCATCCAGCGGCACAAAACAATGGCTGCAGTCATGGATAGATTTAGGGGTTTCCATGGCTCAGACACATAAAATAACTAATGATTGAGTCACACACTTTCATTCATGTATGATTTTCCCTCTAGATGACCTTTGTTGATATTTAAAGAACATCACTTGAATTGTACTGTCATGAACAAAAATAGGGCATAGCAGGCTTGTAAAACACTAATGTATTGCCTAACTAAAGGTATGTGTCTGACCAGTGGTGAATCTACCCTTTGGAATATAATGATCAACTGCTCATGGTTTGCCTGCCATAGCTTTATTTGCTCCTCTCATGTCAGGATCTCATCTCAGGATGAGGGCTGCAGTGGCTTGCTCAGGCCCAACAAGGACAAATGAAACAGCACAGAAAGGTTACAATTTGTTTCGGAGGAGACCCTCCTGAGGGAGCTTTATAGGCAGGAGCCATGATGATAATCTAAAATTGGCAACTAAGATATATGTAAGGATGTCCCCCAGAGCAATACAAGAACCAGTTTAGAATCATTATGTATATAATGCTAACAAATATAGCCAAAGACCCAATACGGTGGGCTATCTTTGCACTTATCTTCATGAGCAAATGCCTCATGCTGAGTGGAATTTTCTATTTATTATCTTAAAGTCACTACTGTGTAAAAATGATCCTGAGAGCACTGCAGTATGGCTACAACATAATACAGAGGGCATTGATAACAGAGTTCTCATGGGGTTAACATAAAAGTGCCTTGTCAGCCATTAATCGAGCAGGTTAAGTCAGGAGAGTAACCAAACAATGCAGTAGGGATACTATCCTACCAAGAAGCTTGATTTTGACCTAAACCATATATAACATGACATACGCAGACCTTTGTTTATTTAAGCCCCTTGGTGCTTATTGATTTTAATACCAGTCAAACCCTGGAGACCTGTGCTTTTTCAAAACCTCAAAACCTGGTGCCTCAACGATCTACTATAGTATTGAATTCATCAGGATGTAGTAGTATCATATCATTGTCCTCGCGTGTCATCCATTGCCCCCATTTCACTGCAAAGTTTGCGGATGGTGATATTTACTCTGCAAATGGGAGTGCAGATCATATTTGGAGTTCTCATTCAAGACTGACTAGATCTTGTGCAAATAATCTTGACTGTAGTCTTTTCTCAATCATGCTCTACACTGAAGGCACTATGACATTTGAAGCAAGAAAACAGAAGGAAAACAATCCAAGTAAATGGTCATTTCCTAACAGGGGGTTTGGTGGATTTCTGCGCAAAGTTTATTACAACTCACTAATCATTTTCCTAGAATGAGTTAAACAATACTGTAATAGCTAGTATAGTATCTCCCATCCCCCCCCCCCAAAGAAAATGCATTACCCCATCTCTTTTTTAACACATGACCAATCCCTAATTGAACTGATGTAATGCTGACAGGTGACAATTGGCTTGTTGCTCCTGCGTTGAAAGGATTGTGGGTGTGGCTTCAGTGTGTTAACAATGTGGCATATAACACATGTTGTACGGTATTTAACCAAGACATATTGCTACTTCACAACAGTGTAGTCTAGAAGGAATAGGTGTGTTTTAGGTAACATGGTCTGGAAATCCGAGGTAGGTAGCTCTATTTAAAAGAAGTTTTTTAAAACTTAGCCTTCACAAGTAATATGAAAATGATCCCTGGCTCTAAAAAAACCAAAATGGCCTAAAAAATTGAATTTAAGTTCTCTTTGGCACGAGGGAATTTTCATGTGATTACCTTTATTTTCTTGGACTGTCTGGTATACAGTGACACCGACCTTAATTGACAATTGAAGAAAAGCATCAATTCCGCCTGCAAGAATGGTGAAAATGAAGCTCATTTGAAAAAAATCTTCTCAGCCAACTCACAAAATGTAATAAATGCATTATGTTTTAGACTCGGCAGAAACCATACCCAAATGTACATAGCCTGTCTAGTCTGTCCACTCCAATATACACCCCACACAGAATACCCTATTTGTAAATTCCCAAAATGGTCCTGAGAACCACATACAATAACCAGAAGCGATGGTAAAATCTAAATGGTTGTGAATTGATTTGGATGCATGGCCCCGAGGGAAGGGTTGCAGACAGCAGGCAGTGGCAGTAAATGGGACGACAAAAGGGTCATGGTTTTTATTTACTGCTGCAGACCCAATCGTGAAGGAGTCCCTGGGGCTGAGGCCCTCAGACATGAGCTGCTCAGGGCTGCTCTCTATCAGCATTGATCCTGCCCATGGTATTGAGTTTATATAGAGCTTATTGAAATATTGAGATAAAGGCTGGACTAACAGCTATTTTTCACTCATTTGAATTAGATAATGTGTCTGTAGGTTGTATGAAAGTTCTCAGATATATAACTGGCCAGTAGGCCTATGTGGCCCAAACGCTTGGAGATATTACTTCCATGTTCCAAGAATACCTTCTCATCATGTTCTTTAAGCAATTCCCCAACAGACTCAGCTGCTCTTAATAATAGATTAACTGAAGCCTTTTATATGAGTGGTAGGAACTGTTAACTAATAAGTGCTCTCCAACTCACAGAAGCCACTCCTGAGTTCCTGCAGTTTGAGTCGGTCTGTACTGCTTGCACCTATTGGTCCCCGGAGAGTCTGGGGTGAGAACTAACAGACACTAACCTCCATTTATCTCACCCAGCCACCAACCAGCCAGGGGACAAGGTCAGAGAGGGAAGATGAATGTGAAGAAGGGCTTTTGGTATGGAGAAGTGGGAATAGGAGGAGAGGGTGGTATTGGGACACTGCAAAGTCGTATTGACAATCTGTTGCAAATGCAAGGTTTATGTGTCTAGTTGCGATGGTAGATTGGGGTTGAAATCATACATGGACCACATAATTTTACATGTGAAGTGTGGTAGAAGTGGAAAATAGCCTATAAGACATTATCCAGTGTAGGTTTATCCTATGAAACATCCTTGCAGGATTGGGAGCTGTGGCTAGTTCTTAGATAAATAGTGTCTTTCCATCCGACTGCTTCATCTTATTCCAGCCATGCCCTAGATCCACTATGCCATCCTTTTTGATTGAATTTCTTTCATTTATGCAGATTATGCAGTAGCCTCCTCTTGCTTCATTTCAGCTGAAGGTTCAGAAATATCACCTTTGTAGAGGAATTAGCATGAGGCCATTACTTAATATGTAATACAGTAGAGGATATATTAGTTTCAGAAGAGATGAGGGATATTAGTTATTACACTCTCATAGCCAATAATATTCATGGGAATGGGAATGTATAAAAAGCGAGGCATTGCCTCAATATATCTAATATTAGTGAGTACCATTACCTCGCTCAAGTAATACCCAATCAGGCAGAGCAATAATTGAAATGCCTTATCGTCCATTTGGAAGATGAGTATATGATACCCTATTAGATTTTCTTTGCTGCAATATCAGAGGTAACTATCAGCCAGAGACAAGTAAATAGGATGGATTTCATACACAGCAGCATATTGTTTACTGAGACCATATGAAGGTATAGTAATGCAGGAGGAATGGTCAAAGAGTTTGCTAATGTTGTGTTTAGATATGCATGTGCTAGTGGCCACTGTAGGGTCAACTGGTGTATAATACAGAATATAGTAAAAAGATAACAGAAATGCTTTCCCTGGGCCTTCATCGAGTTAAATACAATAGATTGGGAGTCCATCGTTAACACATTTCTGACAACAAAGTATGAAATCCTCCACCAAAGGGGTCCGACCATAACACATTTGGAGAATGAGAGAGAAGTATAACTTATGCTTATCTAAACTGACCAAATTATATCGCTCCGACATACTAACATTTCCCAGACAACCACCTTCTTTTTACTGCAAATAATATTATATCTTCTTCGATATTGGCTACTTTCTGATGGCTGCTATGTTATATAACTTCCTTGACTCCCCATTTGGGAGAGAAAAGAAACAGCCTCTTCCATAACTAGATCATAAAGAAGATGATATTATACACCACAGGTTGACTGTATCCTGTTCATGGTAATAGAAACATAACACTATAGGCTGATAGGCAATGCCTTTCTACTCACCCCATCTCTCAGACTGATTCCCCATTGAGTTCCTGGCATTTGTATGTTTTTAGTGACTGATTTAGATACAGCAAACCTCACAGGTAACATAATCATTTAGCAACATCATACTACTACTAGATTAGATATTACTTAGAATCTATTGACCATCATCTAACGGTGGAATGGTTCAAGTTGATGCATTATCTGTCATAATATCTGACTCTGGATAAAGTCTTCTTGAAGCTTTTAAAGTTAAGAAAGCTGATATATAAAACACAGGAATGTTGTCATAGCCAATTCCCGATTTTATAATTATCTATCAGGATTTCCTTCAAATCAATTCCTGATAATTCCTGTTATCATGAGTTCTTACATGAATTTCTTTTCATGATGAAATATGCTTCTAATGGTTGTCAGATTTGTTATAAAGGCATCCCACTGAAGTAGCATAGTGTGAACTGAGATAGACATCTTAGGATTTGTATCACTTACATACACACCAGAATATAAAAAAAGTGAACATAAAACATATGATTTATTTATAGAAAAAAGAAGAAGGGAAAAACTCAATTTCTATTGAATGTCAACACATTGAGCTCATGTATACAAAATAGGAAGCCCTCCCCAGCCACTGCGGATATTGGTATTGTCGGAAATGCTAGGACAGATCCAGTGTTTTCTGTAGGGGATTGTGTCCACTTTGTTTTGTGTCCAATCAGGGCTGTCACTCTGCCACACAGAGCCTTCACTTCATATGAGGTATCCCCACCCCCTGTGTGGATAACAAACCATTCCTGTACAGACTATATAGGATAAACAGAAATTAATTCAGGTTAGGGCGATAGAGAAAACCCCCCAACAATTTCACCTCTTCATCTAGGACAAACCTAGAGCTGTGAAATAATGGGGGGGGGGGGGGGGCACTGTACCATAATCATGGTTTGTGCGGTATTCTAGGTATGTCTTATTGACATTCCCGCTGTCTATATAATATTACAGATATCTTTTTTGGCCAGGAATGGACCAAGGAACAGTCATATATGGAGTAAATTGTTTGGGAGAAAAGCTAATGAGGATGGGCTTATCATAGCAGTCCTAATGCATTTAGGTAATGAATATTGGTATCTCCTATGGGGTTCTAGACCATATTCATATATTAATATAGATCTCAGTGTGCATACTTTCTTGTATTTATGCAATGCATGTACCTTTATTGGAATAATATTGTGTGTTCTGGAAGGAACCTCTCAAATTAATCTAATTACCTTAAGTATTGTCTGTGTGGGACTAGACTCATACAGATTTGTTACTTACTGATAGGATACGATCCAAGTTGCATTGTCACCCACAATTGACTGTCCAATACAACTCAGTGGGAGCACTGCCCATGTATGTGGTGTGCCTAATAGACATGGCATCAACCGATACATCAATTGCCTAAGCCTGCAGATAGTCTCACTTATCGCTGATAGATTCTCAGGACTCCACATGCCTGCCCTCCCTATCTTACTGTCTCACCACAAGGCCAGACCAACATTTTTTATTGTCCACCACTCTCACACCGACCCCTCCGAGGCTGATAATTTCTTTTATGTTAACTCTGGTTAACCGTTGGTGCACTGGAACAACAGAATGCTTCTTTGTGATTTGCTTTTTCTCATTTTGGTCTACCTGTTGGGGATGGAATCACTGGGAATATGGCAGATGTCCGATAGCAAAGGACTAGTAAAATGTATAGAGACAGACAGTCTGAAATACAAGGCTTTAGGAATCCAAAACAATGTGAAATGCTGAACACAACTGGAAATAACTGTACAGCCACATCATTTATCATTTATATGCCATTTCCATATTCTATAAGCACCTCATTTAAATGCTCGGTGGCATTAACCCACTCCAAAGACAAGCATCTAAACAATATCTAGTCATAGTGGCCGGGAAGCCCAAAGATCTATTTCTCTGACCCTGGGCAGTATTGACACCACAAAGAAAAGGGGGTGGGCCATGGAAGATTCCTCTATCTACCTGAAGTCTCACTCATGGAGATTAGAGACCTAGTATTGGTCACTGTCTTGTCTCTGGGAGTTAGGGTATGGACAGGAGGGAATTTCTGATGCCCCTGCCTGTATATGTACCAAGGTCATCACATTACCACACCTACACATCTCATCTGCCTTCCCTTTACACCACTGATAGTGCACCAGGTCTCTGGTTACAGATCCTAACATGAGCTATCAATAACCTGGAGGACTGAACATTACCACCCCTACACACTGCAGGTCCCATATCCATGGTCCACATACAGATGAATAGCCCCCTGGCATGTGGAAATGGAAGTATTCTTTCTCTACATTCCCAAGTGGAAGCCTGGCTGTGAAATCAGATTATCATATTCTACAACTACATTTAATCCATCCCCACCAGCTGACAAATCAAGATATTGTGACATACAAGTTCATATACATAGTATATTGCAATGCATTGTGAAGGGTATGTGGCAATTATGGGGGAGCAACATGACCTTTGCTTGCTATGATTCACAGAAAGGTGCAATATGAATGTTATGTCTGTGATGATAACCTTTATACTGGTAACACAATGGTATTGAGTGCCTCTGGGGTATAAAAGGGGCAGGCTACTGTTTGGCTACCACTTGATATCTTACTGCAGTGGTAGCAAGAGTTAAAATAATAATAAGGTACAGTAAACTGAACCTGTGTCCAGCCCATGTTCATCATCTCTCTTTATGATTAGCTACCTGAGCTGTTCGAGTCTCCTTCTCTCTGCCTCAATGCTGGGTAATAACAGGGAGTGGCTGCCCTGTTCATGAAGAGCATCATTCATGTAAGTGAGGCTATTGTCTCCAGAACCACTCCCAGTCAGTGCCCTGCATGGGGGAGCAGCTCAGTGACTGAGCTCCTACAGGTGTGCCCTGATTGATTAGAACCCTGAGCAACTTGCCATCTGGTGCCACTAGCCCTATAGTATAGGTACCCATTTCACCACTCCCACTATCTAACCCTTTTAGGACCACATTTAATGCATTTTCCCTTTCATCATCATGATCAAGCAGACTATGTGAGTATAGTTGCCATTCATACATCATAACGACCCTTTAGGAATGTGGCAACCTCATGATAGTAGAATGCAGCCCTGGTGAGTTACTCTCCAGCGGTCATGACAATGATACAGCAGAATATATCAAGATATTGTACAGGCATAAAGGGTTAAGGATGGCTCCTATTCTCCAATCATTCATTGCCACCCTGCAGACAGCCTCACTTAGTCACCAGCTGGCTGCCCAGCTCATCTCCTGCAGTAGCTTCCTATCAGGGTCCACCCCAGCCTGTACTATCTGTTACCATGTCCCTCTGCCCTACCACAGCCACTTCACTCTAGGACTCCATCCCAACAATGGGCTTTAACAGAGCAACATGTTAGACTGGTTGCTGTAGGTGTATGTATATTGTAGAGGGTGTGTCCCACATCATCATAGATGGCAGTTGGTAAATTGCAAACTAGATGGCTCTATATCCAAAAACATGTGACAGTGCTGCCATGTAATGTTTAAAGATGGCAGGGGACTTCAACTGTGGTGATATATACACAAACACCTACATCCACCAGTGCAGCATGCTGCATTGTTTAAAGCCATACAATGGTGACATGATGTTTAAAAATGATGGGGGACATTCACCTCTGATATATACAGCACCTACACCGACCAGTGCAGCATGATGTCCTTTTTCAGCCTGAGCTCCCAACCACACATGGTATTGAATTTAGATACAAGCTGTCTCAATACAGACCTGGCCTGCATCAGCGCAATTATCTTACTCTGTCCAGATCTGAACTAAACCTCTTGCCAGCCTCAATATCTATATATGGAGCCTTGGGTCTGGGTATCTCTTTTTAATATTACCAGACCAATGGTGAATTTTGGTAGAATTGGCCCACATATTGATCTGTCTAAGCACACCAGTACGGCCACCAGTGCGTTTATGTAATAGTACATTTAAATCAATTCAAATATCAATTTCATTAACACTAAAACCCCTGGCAGTTATTCAAAACTAATGTTTGGCCATTATGGTAGCAGCCTTAAAAACAACCCTACATTTGGAATCATAACTTTGTTATCAAAGGAAATATTGCAGGGAAATAACAGAATGAAATTAGAACCGATTTTCAAATGGCTTACAAAGTGAGAAGAGACTTCATAGGAAACCATGTTTCCATGTTGACATTTTGAGAGCAGCTCCAGGCAAATTGGCTGAGGGTACTTTGTCCAGTGCATTCTAAGGACGTTGTCACTGCATCGCCACAGCCCCAACCCTCACACCCTCACTAACACCACTTGCCCAGCCTTGATTTCATTAAACTACTGGCATTTCTCCATCTCTGCCAAAATATCGTGGATCAGCCTCAAGTACATTATTAATACTAAGTGTAAGTAGGGAATCTATTGTGTTTATTGTAGTTTTGCAGTTGATTCTGATGTATACCTACACAAAATACATCAACTATTTATATTGTATGTATATGAAACAATTTTCAGATATTTGAAAGAACTTTTGAAGCACATATATATCATATATTTCAAATTACAGAAGTACCAGCTCAAGGTTTTAATGGTAGATATTGAAGAGCCTCATCTTGACTATATTTTGTGTTGGGATACTTCTTCCACAGAAGAGATCCTAAAGTTCATAGGTTTAGGCAGAGATAAGGTATGGGTTCCTAATAGCGAGAGTGCACCACGATCTTTCCCTAACCACCCTCCCCTCCACCACTCCCACCCATTGAGCTGGCCTTCTCCTGTCCATGCTCCTGTTAATGCCAGGCCTCTGCTGGAGGTCAGTACCAGCGGTCAGCATGGGGAGGGTCACACACTCAAGTCAGGCTGGGGCATTTTACTGGGTCAGACACTCATGTTGTGATCCTAACGGCTTGACCCTTTAAGGGCTGCCTTGTGCTTTAATGCATTCTACCCTTTGTCATGATGCATGCATGGATATGCAGCCCTGGCAACTATCCAATGCTGCATTCAAGCATCTTGCTGACCCTGTGGAGCTGGTGCACTCCTGAATCCATCCTTATGAAAAATGGACATAATGCAATAATGCCCTATGTGGCCCCTGAATGGTTAAGGGATATATCACAGGGAATTGTGGATCATGGTAGTATTAGGTGTGGCCAGGCAGGTAGATTAGGCTCCTGAAGTAGCATGTTATTGGAGGATAACGGTGACAAGCAAATTGGGTATCTATATGACTTTCCACATGTGGCTTCATGGAAGTGAGAACTGTGAACTGTGAAGTGGCTACTGTGAATGTAATCATTCAAACATTCATGGTACATGTACCTGCTCTTATTGATGCTATCCACCACTTCTGTTGTTCATTGGAAACCAATAAAATTTTGTATACTTTCATGGTGCTTGAAATATTATCAGAATAGACAATTTGTCAAACTCAGCTTCAAACTCATAATATTATGTCTGGCATGGCTTTGAAAACAGGATTATTGTCAGGCGACTAATAAGAATAATCAGAGGCCATACTGTAGACACAAAATGATTGAAAACAATCTTTGTGAAATGTGATGAAAGAGTCTTTCAATATCTTATACCAGTCATAGTAAAGAGCAATAATTCAATACCAATCTTCATTTTCTCAGATATCAATATCCCCTCAGCATTCCATGAATGCTGCTGCCTTGTTTTATAATCTCATTGATCTATTTAGATTCCCAGACCAATATCTACAACCATGTCTCCTTGATCAGGCCCCCTACATTCTTCACAATAAAGGCAGCTTTCTCCACAAATATGCAATATGCGTGAGGATGCGTCGTCTAGTGATGAAAGCTGAACTGGGGAATAAAACGTTGGGATTAAATCAGAACGGCCTGACAGCTTAATGGTTGCATGGTACTATGCAGCTAAAGTTAGTTCCACCTAAGGGGTGCTTGGTTCTACATTGGAGGCTCCAGGTCAAGAGTAAATATGTGAGGGGGGGGGTTCACATGAAACTGATATCTTGATATTTCTGATAATGGATGTTCACTTTGATATGTAGCTAGTTTGGCTTTGGTGAACAATTGGGAAATAGTATAGGTAGGTCTGAAACTTGATAATAGTGTCAGAGACAAATGAATCTATGTGTTCTCACCTCAGGCTTGCACCATACACATTTTCAGCATTATCTGCAAAAAGGGCCCTTAGTGCAAGGCACATTAATATCCCTTTTCCCAGCCCATAACACATATAGCTAAGGATTCAAAAATGTTTAACTGTTCTGGGTGGTTACTCAGCCAGCCATCAAAATCTCTACATATCTGAATTTACCTTGTAACATCAATTGCTACTTCTCTGTGAAGAGCTGTTTGAGTTTGGTGTGGATCTCTGCATAGTAACCAATTCAAGAATACAATCAGATGATACCAATAATTTTGCCAACATACTGAGCACAGAGGCTACCTCTATAGTGCCCAGATCGGCAGCTGTAACGACATGCCATGTTAGAGTCTAGACTCTGCATTAACTCTGACATTGTCTGCCAAACCAAGCCCAATATATACATCATGGTATAGGTACTTAATCCTTTAGAGGCCGCATAGTGCTTTAATGCAGTATGCTATTTATCGTCATGCATGTTACATCTATGCAGCCTTGGTGAGTGCTGAATTCATGTGCTGTGCTGACCCTACATGGTTGTACACTCTGGGAAGGTTACCATGATGCATGAATGCAACCCAGGTAAGTTACTCACCAGGGTTGTAATCATGTCATGATGACAAGGGCATAATGCATTAAAGCACTATGTAGCCCATAATAGGTTAACAGAGAACTTGGATCCAATTGCCACCTCGGGATGCATTTATGATCCTTCATTGAATCCTGCACCATGTGAAACCTCCGCCCACATTTACACGCCGGGGCTCTGCTGAATAACTCACAGAGGGGGCATTGGGTAAGAGGGCTGGGTGACAGGATGGGATAACTGTAGGTAACGTGTCTGGGTAGATTCATATAATAGGCTAGAATAGACCAGTCTTATTGACAATGGACATTAACATGGAAGGAAGCTACATTAAGAATGGATTATGTAACATAGTTATTGACTTTTATACAGAACTTTTAAGGAGTAATGCCATCCATACACTGTCTAGTAGCAGTGTTTATCACTAATCAAGGGAGAGAGAAACAGAAAGAGAGAGGAGAGGGAGAAAGTGGGGGGGAGAGAGAGAGAGAGAGAGAGAGAGAGAGAGAGAGAGAGAGAGAGAGAGAGGGAGAGAGAGAGAGAGAGAGAGAGAGAGAGAGAGAGAGAGAGAGAGAGAGAGAGAGAGAGAGAGAGAGAGAGGCAGGGAGGAAGAGGGAGAGAGACAACTACAAAGAGAGCGGGAGAGCAAGGTTTCCCATTTGATGTTCTTTAATTGACCAATTTTGGCAAGCAATAAGGATTGATTCTGCCAGTAGAAACGAGGGGAAACATTAGCAGTTACCAGTATTGGCACGTGGAAACTACAAGTGTGACTTATAGAGCATATCATCTTGATTACCAAAAAGACCCTGCTCCAGAAAAAAGACAGAAACCAGCTTCAGATGTTTCTGTCTTTGGACATTTTATAAACAATCTGGAGCCAAGCAGTTATCAGACATACTACCGGGGTAGGATGAGAATTAGTGCACTCCTAGACTGACTGTCACTAACACCAAGACTGGCACTGAGTGACAGTCATCTATTAAGCAATCCTCCAGGGCATCCATCAGCAGAAACCCTGATCCATCATGTTAAATCTGAACCTATCTGAGCCTTGATCAATAAAGGTATGTCATGGACAATTTTGGGGTAGAATCACCATCAGCCAAGCATATACCTTAAGTCATGTACTTGGATTTTATAGTTATTAATACCTCAAGCTGGCGTTTGTCAGTAAGAATATCACTTGAACTGTACTGTCAAATACAGAAATAGTGCTCAGCATGCTTGTAAAAACTACAGATGTAAGGACCAACACAAGGTATGTGTCTAACTCATGGTGAATCTACCCTATCATTTATGTATACACAATAACCATATGGGAGATATCACATACTGCTCACGTCTTGCATGCAATAGCCTTATTTGCTCCTCACACATGAGGATTCCCTCTCAGGATGAGGGCTGCAGTGGTGTGCTCACGTCCAACAAGGACAAAATAATGGAATGCCATAAAAAGGTGACAATTAGTTTTGCAAGAGACCCTCCTGAGAAGAGCTTTATAGACAGGAGCTATGAATAGAATTTAACATTGGCAACTAAGATATGTAATAGGCAATACAAAAAATAAGTGTGTTTCAGGTTATATGGTCTGATTAGAAGAAGTTTGTTTTAATTTAGGCCTGAAAGATACTGAGAGATTTACCCCAAAACTGTGTTGTCAATTCTGACCATACCCTTGACTCATGGACCATCAAATGGACTTTCAGATGGACCATCAAATGGACCATTAATGGGACATAAAAGGGCGCTAAATGGCCTGAAATGATAAAAATGTCTAAGGTTGGTCCTGTTTTGCTAGGTAGGGTCAGGTAAGCTAAGGGACACCTATTTTTGGCCGAAGGGAATTTGTTATGTGGTTTGGTATACTTTGTATTAGATTGTCTGGTATATAGTAACACAGGCTCAGCCATAATGAACTCTCGAGGAAGAACAATGATAATTATTACCTTCAGGTATGGTAAAGAAACGTCCATTTTAATGAAAATGAGGCCCACTCATGATATTTTTGTAGAAAAAGTAGAAACTACACGCAACTATACACTGCCCGTATTAATATAGGCTGTCCACTGCAATAGACACCCCAGACATAATATTTGTAAATTCCCAAAATGCCATGACAACCACATACCAGAACCAGAGGCAATGTAAAGTCTGAATGGTTGTGAATAAATTAAGATGCATGCCCCCCAGGGGAAGTGTTGCAGACACAGCAGGCAGCGGAGGTGGCCACGACAAAAGGTGCCATGGTTTATATTTACTGCTGCAGACCCAATCATGAAGGAGTCCCTGGGGCTGAGGCCCTCAGACATGAGCTGCTCAGGGCTGCTCTCTATCAGCACTGATGCTGCTCTATCCATAGCATTGAGTTTATATAGAGCTTATTGAAATATAGATAGGTTAATGTGTCATAGTGGTATGGAAGTTTTTGGTTGATATCACAAATGATCAGGATGGGGTTTGGATGTATTCAGAGAAAAGAAATGGGTAAGGTCATTGGTAGCTCTGAAAACAACTCTTTTTGCTGGTATGGATAGAATACAGTCAGGTCTCGATACATCGGTATTTGTCAAAACCACTGATGTAACCCTTTGTCTCTCTCTCATTGCAAACCCCATAACTCTGTAAGGAGCTCTTAGTGCTACAATACAGTATGCACTTTATCGTCACAATACATGAATACAGCCCTGATTCAAACATCATGCCGACCTAGAGTTTAGTAATCAATTAGGTTTTCTTGTGGCATTGAATAAAATATGTATTTTCAAATTGTGCTAATTAAAAGTAGTGCATTTGATTATGTCGAATTCATTTGTCCGTGTTTTGTAATAAACTACCTCCATCAAATTCTGTGCAATCATGCATTTATGATCCCATAAAAACTTGTCTATTGTGATTTTTTCTTTGTCTGTGCAATAACTACATTATTATCTTCTCTCCTTTCAGGTGAGTACATCATGCTTCATGTTAAAACGCTGCAGAAAAATTGCTGACTAGGTAGGAAGGTGTAAGTTAACATTTTAGGGTTGCATGGAGCAATATTTGCCAAACTTATCTACCAATGCAGCTGAGCTGGTGCATCATGGCCATCCTTCACGTGTGTCCCATGCCCAGGAATTCAGATGTGGCGAGTAGACTCACCAAGGCTACATTCATACATCATACCGACAAAGGGCATACTACCATGACTCATACTCACTATATATATATATGTGAAGCTAACCCCTCAACAGACTCAGCTGTTTTTCTGATAAAATCGTTCTTTGGAGTTTTTCAGGGGTGAAAAAAGTGTCATAAGTCTGATGGTTTATCTCAATCATATCATGCCCTATCTGGACACTATGTCTTCTTTTGAGTTACAATATACATGGATATCGGCTATTACTTTATCATAGAGAATGAAAGATGCTGGAATAGGAATGTATAAAAAGTGAGGCATCAACTCAATATATCTGATAATAGTGAGTACCATTACCTCACCCAAGTAAAACCCAATCAGGTGGACTAACCATTGAAATGCCTTATCATTCGTTTGGGAAATGCCTGTATGATATCCTATTCAATTTCATCCGCAATATCAGTAGCATCGATCCCCACACAAGGGGATAGGATGCTGTTCAGCATTGAAATAGATTGTTTACTGAGATAATATAAATTGTTGGCATTATTATGAGGGAATTATAGTCAACTTTACAATGTGTACTTAAATCATAATATGCTATTACTGCAACACTGAATATGGGTTGGGAGCTGTAAATATTGCAATTAATAATGCATGAACGAGGAACCACTGTTACAATGGGTTAGCTGGCATAGAACACAGACCACATTTAGTTTACAATTTTTATCAGTGAGGAGATAAAAGCAATGCATATCTATCTCCAGGTCTACAGTCGTTCATAAAGTATGACAAAATGGGGGTGTATGATGTACACAGTTGGGACAGCAAGTATGAATCCCTCCACCCAGTGGTGTCTGACCAAAGGGGACTTGAGGAATGAGAATGGAGTATTATTTGTGCTTATCTAAACTGACCATATGATTGGTCTGACACAGTGACATTTCCCAGACAACCAGCTTGTTCTTTTTACTGCAAATATGTCTTCTACATATTGGCGGCTTTCTCATATGTTATTAACCAGTTTCCCTGTGGGGAAAACTGGTTACATTTAGGTGTTACCGCCCATTGACTTTGCCTTAGCCGTACCCTCCATTCACTTTGCATTGGGCAGTGATCAAGGGTCCAACTATGCATCAGCTCTATACCCGGTGGTTCCTTAGTCAGGCCTCTTCAGCCCTAGCCCTATGTAGAGTGGCCCTTAGCTCCCCGTCCTCCAGTCGTACCTGTGTACGGATTCCTGGCCCATTGCCCTCAGTGTTAAAGGTCCCAGCCCCCTACCTGCAATAGTTATATGCTTAATTGCTGTTGATAATTAGCCCCCCCCCACCCCCATGTGTTAGTAGTGAGCCGGGTATTGGCGCTGGTAGCAGAGGGTCCCTTCCCGACCTCTACACAGCCTACTGCGTGCCGCCCACCCCCATGTGTTAGTAGTGAGCCGGGTATTGGCGCTGATAGCAGTGGGTCTGTTCCGGCCCAGTACACGGCCTACTGGGTGCCGCCCACCCCTATGTGTTAGTAGTGAGCCGGGTATTGGCGCTGGTAGCAGCAGCCTCGAGCCCTCCAGGCCCATTGCAGCCGTCAGAGCCCTCCAGGCCCATTGCAGCCGTCAGGCTGTAATGGGCCTGGACAATTTTGTATCTAATAACTATGACCTACTTAGAAAATGATCCAGGATCCTGGATCATTTCTTAATGAGATAGCTCAACCACTGATTGGTTAGCCATGGTCACATGATCATTAATGACATAGATGTGTTGTGTATGGCCTCATGGGTTCGAATCCCACCTTTGGCAAACCATAGGTTCGTTTTTTTACATTCTTTTTTTGGCCTATTTGAAGCATAAATACCCCTATACTGGCATAGTAATATTACATATTACATATTTGGATAGGGACAATAGTGTAATAGGGGTGCATTATACAGATATCAAAAGTCCTACCAATTGTGCCAAGGTGGGACTCGAACCCATGATGTCCAGATTGCTGATATCCAGTACAAGTCAGTACATAAGTACTCTCCCAGACTGTATACATACAGTCGGGGCCCGAGACTGTGGTAGCAGAGGGTCTGTTCCGGCCCAGTACACGGCCTACTGCGTGCCGCCCTACCCCCCCCCCCCCCAACCCCCCCACCCCGTGTTAGTAGTAAGCCGGGTATTGGCTCTGGTAGCAGAGGGGTTGTTTCCTACCTGTACACGGCCTACTGCGTGCCGCCCACCCCGTGTTAGTAGTGCCAGTTCTCCTGTTCTCTCTTTCTCCCGCTCTCCCTTTCTCCCATTCTCCATTTCTCCCATTCTCCATTTATCCCTTTCTTCCATTCTCCATTCATCCCGTTCTCCATTTATCCGTTCTCCGTTTATCCCTTTCTGTCTTTATCCCATTCTCCCTTTATCCCGTTCACCCTTTATCCCGTTCACCCTTTATCCCCTTCTCCATTTATCCCATTCTCTGTTTATCACTTTCTCCGTTTAGCCCATTCTCCGTTTAGCCCGTTCTCCGTTTAGCTTCTCTGTTTGTCCCGTTCTTTGTTTATCCCGTTCTCCCTTTATCCCGTTCTCCCTTTATCCCGTTCTCCCTTTATCCCGTTCACCCTTTATCCCGTTCACCCTTTATCCCGTTCTCCATTTATCCCGTTATCCGTTTAGCCCTTTCTCCGTTTAGCCCTTTCTCCGTTTAGCCCGTTTTCCGTTAAGCTTCTCAGTTTGTCCCGTTCTCCATTTGTCCCGCTCTTCCTTTATGCTGTTCTCCCTTTCTCCTGTTCTCCCTTTCTCCCGTTCTCTATTTATCCCGTTTACCTTTTATCCGTTCTCCGTTTATCCCGTTCTCCCTTTATCCCGTTCTCCCTTTATCCCGTTCTCCCTTTATCCCGTTCTCTGTTTAGCCCGTTCTCCCTTTATCCCTTTCACCCTTTATCCTGTTCTTCATTTATCCCGTTCACCGTTTATCCCATTCTCCGTTTATCACATTCTCCGTTTAGCCCATTCTCCATTTAGCCCGTTCTCTGTTTGTCCCGCTCTCCGTTTATTCTGTTCTTCCTTTCTCCCGTTCTCCATTTATCCATTCTCCCTTTATCCTGTTCTCCATTTATCCCATTCTCCCTTTATCCCGTTCTCCCTTTATCCTGTTCTCCCTTTATCCTGTTTTCTGTTTATCCCGTTCTCCATTTATCCCATTCTCCGTTTATCCCGTTCTCTGTTTATCCCGTTCTCTGTTTATCCTGTTCTCTGTTTATCCCGTTCTCTGTTTACCCCGTTCTTAGTTTATCCCGTTCTCCCTTTATCCCATTCTCCCTTTATCCCATTCTCCGTTTATCCCGTTCTCCCCTTCTCTGTTGATCCCGTTCTCTGTTGATCCCGTTCTCCGTTTATCCCGTTCTCTGTTTATCCCGTTCTCTGTTTATCCCGTTCTCTGTTTCTCCCGTTCTCCGTTTCTCCAGTTCTCCTTTTCTCCCGTTCTCTGTTTCTCCCGTTCTCCGTTTCTCCCGTTCTCCGTTTCTCCCGTTCTCCGTTTCTCCCGTTCTCCGTTTCTCCCGTTCTCCCGTTTATCCCGTTCTCCTTTTATCCCGTTCTCCTTTTATCCCGTTCTCTGTTTATCCCGTTCTCCGTCGTTCTCCGTTTATCCCGCTCTCCGTTTATCCCATTCTTTGTTGATCCCGTACTCTGTTTATCCCATTCTCTGTTGATGCCGTTCTCTGTTGATGCCGTTCTCCGTTTATCCTGTTCTCTCTTTATCTTGTTCTCCCTTTATCTCGTTCTCCCTTTCTCTGTTGATCCCGTTCTCCGTTTATCCTGTTCTCTGTTTATCCCGTTCTCCGTTTATCCCGTTCTCCATTTATCCTGTGCTCTGTTTATCCGTTCTCCGTTTATCCCGTTCCCCCTTTTTCCCGTTCTCCCTTTATCCCGTTTTCTGGTTCTCCCTTTCACCCTTTATCCTGTTCTTCATTTATCCCGTTCACCATTTATCCCATTCTCCGTTTATCACGTTCTACGTTTAGCCCATTCTCCATTTAGCCCGTTCTCCGTTTGTACCGCTCTCCGTTTATTCTGTTTTCCCTTTCTCCCGTTCTCCGTTTATCCATTCTCCGTTTATCCTGTTCTCCCTTTATCCCGTTCTCCCTTTATCCCGTTCTCCCTTTATCCCGTTCTCAGTTTATCCCGTTCTCCAGTTATCCCGTTCTCGGTTTATCCCGTTTTCTGTTGATCCCGTTCTCTGTTTATCCCGTTCCCTGTTTATCCCGTTCTCCGTTTCTCCCGTTCTTCATTTCTCCCGTTCTCCGTTTCTCCCGTTCTCCGTTTCTCCCGTTCTCCCGTTTCTCCCGTTCTCCTTTTATCCCGTTCTCCGTTTATCCCGTTCGCCTTTTATCCCGTTCGCCGTTTATCCCGTTCGCCGTTTATCCCGTTCGCCGTTTATCCCGTTCGCCGTTTATCCCGTTCTCCCTTTATCCCGTTCGCCCTTTATCCCGTTCTCCCTTTATCCCGTTCTCTGTTTATCCCGTTCTCCGTTTCTCCCGTTCTCCGTTTATCCCGTTCTCCGTTTATCCCGTTCTCTGTTCATCCAATTCTCCATATATCCCGTTCTCCGTTTATCCTGTTCTCCGTTTATCCTGTCCTCCGTTTATCCCGTTCTCTGTTAATCCTGTTCTCTGTTAATCCCGTTCTTTGTTTCTCCCGTTCTCCCGTTTATCCCGTTCTCCCGTTTATCCCGTTCTCCGTTTCTCCCGTTCTCCCGTTTATCCCGTTCTCCGTTTCTCCCGTTCTCCCGTTCTCCGTTTCTCCCGTTCTCCGTTTCTCCCGTTCTCCGTTTCTCCCGTTTTTCCGTTTCTCCTGTTCTCCGTTTCTCCAGTTCTCCGTTTATCCCGTTCTCCATTTATCCCATTCTCCGTTTATCCCGTTCTCTGTTTATCCCGTTCTCTGTTTATCCCGTTCTCCCGTTTATCCCGTTCTCCCGTTTATCCTGTTCTCCGTTTATCCCGTTCTCCGTTTATCCCGTTCTCCGTTTCTCCCGTTCTCCGTTTCTCCCGTTCTCCGTTTATCCCGTTCTCCGTTTATCCCGTTCTCCGTTTATCCCGTTCTCCGTTTATCCCGTTCTCTGGTTCTCCCTTTATCCGGTTCTTCCTTTCTCCGTTTATCCCGTTCTCCATTTATCCCGTTCTCCCTTTATCCCATTCTCCCTTTATCCCGTTCTCCCTTTATCTCGTTCTCCCTTTATCTGTTTATCCTTTTACGCGAGGTTTAACGGTACTGCCCTTAATCTCCTTATATAACTGGTTTTGCAGCATTGCTGCATCTATCTCAACCCTAGCATCCTCGTATTACTTTCTCATCTCCAACTTTAGGAGAGAAAAGATGCAGCCACTTCCATAACTAGATCATGAAGAAGATGATTTTATACACCACAGGCCGATTGTATTCTGTTCATGGTAACAGAAGAATAACACTATAGATACTGCCTCGTCTACTACCCACCCCCATCTCTCCGACTGATTCAACATTGAATTCCTAGTATTTATATCTATAGACTGATTAAAATGCAGTTAGTGTTAGAGTGAGCATTATTGTACTGCTTGAAGGGAATTGCTGGTTCCTACACAGAAGCCACCTGGTGGCTAAAGTCGAAGCTCATGAAAAGTATTCTTTAAGCTGTATTCATATTCCTACATAGACCACTTTCCCTAAATCATCTATTTGTTTTTGCTATTTTGACAGTATACCTCCATTGTTCACATATATTCACTGCTAGGACACCCATAGGATCCTATAGTTAAGTCAAAATAAATATTTTTCCAGAGTTCATGCCTTTTTCATTTTATGCTTGACCCCCTGCTTTATTGGTCCTAAAATGTTTGTATAGATGTCCATCATAGATTCCCAAGGTTTGGTTGCAATATCAATAGAAGAAGGGGATTATCCATGACAGATAATGTGAAAATGCTGTTTTCCTATTCATTTCTATAGTTAAGGTACTCCTTTGCTCAAATGGCCGTATCATGAAAGTTAGTACAGTGACATGGCAATTTCTTTTGATTTTCCTTTAGACAATAAATCAAACTAACATAATCCTGAGTTATATGCAAAAGTCAATAGAACATCAGTAATCCTGCGACAAGTAGCGAGTCCCTTTAACAGTGTAATACTACAACTACCTGAGATCACTTAGAATCTATTCCCAATCAGTGAAAGGTTTAGGTGGATACACAATATGCCATAATAATCCTACCCTGGATAGTGACTGCTTAAAGTAGTTAAAATTAATACAAAATATGTGAATGCAATGTTAGTCAATTCCTAAATTTATCATTATCTGGCTAATGAGGATGGGCTTATCATGGCAACATTAGTGCATATAGGTATTGAATATTTATAGCCCCTTATGGGGCTCTAGACTGTGCATCATATACAAAATGGTTCTCAGATCACAGTTTCTCATACAATGCATACATGATTGTATTGTCTATTGCAATAATATTTAGTGTATGGTTTGAAACCATCAGATTAATATTATCCCTGTTAATATGGGACTAGACAGATTGGTAACTCCTTTGATATGACCCATAATGCATCGACCTACACCTAATGTTAAACCAGTACAGTCTCAGTGTCAAATAATAAGTAATAAACCAAGCCCCTCCTCTCCCTGTTCCACCCCTACAAGCGCTCCACACTGGAGGAGGTTTTCGCCATATTACCCTGTTATCACACACAATTGACTGTCCCATACAGCTTGGTAGGGGCACTGCGCATGCACATGGTGCCCTGATAGACACGGCACCAACCGATACATCAATTGCCTAAGCTGGCAGATAGTCTCACTTATCGCTGATAGATTCTCATGACTCCACATGCCTGTCCTCCCTCCCTTACTGTCTCACCACAAAGCCAGACCCACATTTTTATCATCCCCCACTCTCACCCCAGACCTGATGATGTCTTTAATATCATGGTCTTAACTCTAGGGAGATGGCACATTTAACCATTGGTACACTGAAACAACAAAATGTAGTTTTGTGATTCACTTTTTCTGTTTGGGGAGGGAATGCCTGGGAATGTGGTAGATGTCTGATGACAAAGCACTGTCAAAATGCATAGGAACAGACAGCTTGAAATGCAGGCTTTAGGAATTCAGTAAATGTGAAATGCTTGATTAAATAATTGTACATTGCAATCTAAATATCATTTTAAATCTTTATCTAGAAGGCCAAGTGGTAGTATGTTCTGAGACATATAATTACCTCAAATAAATAGACACCGTACAGTGAGTGCAATTCACTACAAAGATGAGGATCCTGACAGTCTTCAGCCCTAGCATCCTTGGGAAAACCACAGATTTATTGCTTTGACCCTTGGCAGTATTGATACCACGTATGAGGGTCAGTGGGCTAGGGAGGCTTCTGCTGTATGCAGTTTCAGTCATGGATATTACAGACCCATTGGTAACTGCCTTGCCCCTTGGGGTTAGGATGTAGCAGTGGGGGACAGGAGGGAATCTCTGATGCCCCTTCTGTATCTGTATGTGTCATTCCCATACTGCCCCTCCTGCACACTCCTGCTTCCTGCCCCATCCTCATTGACGGTGCCACTGGACTGTGGCTACATGTCCTGACATTACCTATACCCACCCTGGAGGACTTAAAATCAGCTCCCCTACCATTTCCAAGCTCGATTTGCAGATAAATATGCCCCTTTCAGGTGTAAATCGAGGGGTTCTCCCAGGTATATTTCCAAGTGAAAGTCCCATTATGAAATCCCATAGTATTTAACCTTAAATACATACAAACATGTCACTTTTACTGTATATGGCACAAACTCCTGAGTCATGCAGGTTTAAGGCTGAGGAGGGTCAAATCAGAAAATTCTAGATATGTTCAAACAAATTGATTATATTGAAAGGTATATATCTTGGCTCCTTGGAAAACTTTTTGATACATCTCTAACCCAAGCTGTTCATATAATTTTTTATTGCCTCAAGAAGTCAATCGTCATTATTTCGGGTGATTCCGAGATGGAAAATACATAGATATTGATTTTTTGGTGTTAAATACATTATGGCAACTCCTAATTTTGTTTACAACCTGGTACAACATGTATCTTAAAGTATACAAAAAATTTATATCCTAAGAAAAAAACTTCTTGAGATGTAGCCCGATCCATTGTGAATATTAATCAAAATTATGAAAATTCTGTCACATACTCTCAACTTTACACTATTTTTCTCAAAATGGTTCAATTAGTCCTTAAAATCACTCTATAATATCCTCATCATATGTGACAAAACGTGGGAAAACGTGACATTAGGGGAAAAGCACCTTAATTTAAGTTCATGTCTTCAGTTACAATTTGATTTTTTTCCAGCATAAGACAAAATAGTTACCTCACCATCTAAGGTACAATGGATACAATGTGTATCTTCTTTATTTTACTATATAGGGGTATCAACCTGAAACAACCTTTGAATATTTTGCTGACAATACACACTTAATTGGCTGTGGAGAAAGAAATATTGTCCATATATTGTCCATATTCTAACCTCGTGACCCTGTAATACGTTTATTCAATCCTTCATATATATATATATGAAGGATTGAATAACCGTATTGACAGTATGCTATCAATATTGTGATTTAGATAGAGACCTTCTGAGAATATGAGTACATCCTGGACTTTCATGGAGCTTTAATCATTGAAGATGACTGTGAGAACAGGCTGATAGTTTATATCTGATATGCATGAAGCTGAATAGCCTAATTAACCTCATATGAGGCGAGGTCCAACTTGACTTCATTAATCAGGGTGTTGCAAACAGCAAAGATAACAGATTTATGGTTGCTCTGAATACCTGTATACCCCTTGCCACACATACTATCCATCCCTTATCTATCAACGGCTGCTTCATATTACATACACAGTCATGGCCCTGGGGAGATCGAGAGCTTATCTCAATCATAAAGACCTGGCATGCAACAATGAGGGCTTCCAGGGCCCTGGCACAGTGTTAAAAATGGATCTTATCTCTTGGGAGAAAGCAGGGGAGGGATCCAACCCCAACCCCACCAGACTAGTGATGATAACGTCAAGGTATCAAAGGAAAATGATGGGTGGCATATGGACCCAAAGATCAAAGCACTGGAGGGAACTAGTCGATTAACGCACCCCTGTGTATATGTATATAGAGGAGTAGGGTAACAGGCCCGTAGGAGGGGTAAACAGTCCAGAGGGAAAGGGAGAGAGAGAGAGGGAGTTTGTAATGTTCCCAAAGGGTTGCTCAGATGGTCAATGAGAGGCAAGACCACAACCATATCTAGTTAGAAATCAATAGTCCAATTGAATAAGCACCAAAAAGATGTGACCCTAGCCTTAATCACAGAACAAAAGCCCTCTTTTATGACATAATGATCGTTTCGTTTAACTCAGTAATATAACCTGTGTGTCTTTAGAATAATTGTACCATTAATAATGTTTCAAATGATATTACTTGCATTCTGCCTAAACAAAATGATAGTTTCCAGGAGTATTTTTATTTTCACCCTTGATAAAATGACCAATCCTTCTGTATTTTGTATTAGAGAAATGGAATAATTTCTTCTATGATTATCTTGAATGCATGGCATATATAAGTATTAGATGTGTGGCCAGGTACCTTTTGGCAGAGATTAGAGTTGTGCCGGGACTTGTGAATGAAAGTGAGGCAGGTGGAGGTTATGGACAATCGGGTTAAGTTTGACAGGGTGATTTGAAGAAAATGAGTAGAGGGTGAGGAGGAAGACAAAACTGTGTGGGAGGGATTTTGCAGGAAGACGATTAGTTCAGAAATAGCATGTAGGATTAAAATAAGAAGGAAGACAATGTGTATTTTCGCTTTATTTTCATCACAATACACTCTTAATACACTATGCTGTGTATGAAATCACAACACAAATATTGAATATCATACTGTGTTAGCATAAGTAACAGTCACTCTGATGGGAAGGTATAAGAAGCCAGCCATTGTCCAGCCATCTCTTGTAGTTGATAATAATTTAGTCTCGCCTCAGTAAAACCAATCAGTGGGACTAATAGCTGGAGCTCCTAGTCATTCATGTGGTAATCCTTTTCCTATTTGGAAGACGGTTATGCAATATCCTACTTGGCTCCCTTCAGCAATACCAGTATTACCTATTTATACACTGAAATAAGATGCCTTTCCTCTAGTGCAGCATCAAAATGGATTGTTTATGAGGCCATGTAAACTTTGTGTTCAATTATTCATGACTTGAGACCGACTGTAACACATATATCATGAAATAATAACACATCTGTACATAGTACTCACCATTTTGGTTCTCAATTAATAGTGAGACACAACATACTGTCCCATAGTATACCAAATATATAACACAACATTCTGGGAGTCCATGGTCATATGACTCGCATCATTCGTGGAGAGGCAAAAAGATCACACAGCAATCTATAAAGCTTATCCTCCAGCAATCTTACCATGAGAGGCTACAATACAAGAGTGTCCTACCATAGAAAAATTGGGAAAGGAGAGATGAGTCCAGTTCACACTTATCTGGACTGACCATATGATTGCTCTGACACAGTGACTTTAGCCAGTCAACCACCTCCTTCCTCTGCAAATAAATATGATAGCTTGGTGGCTTTCTTATGCATTTTCTATCATTTCCCCCGGTCCCGGGACACATTGGAAATGTAAAAAAGTGGAGTCAGTCCCATAACTAGATCATAAAGAAGATGCCATCTATAGTCTGACTGTCTTACATTAGAGATAGTACTGGCATAAAAAAAAGAAAATTGTTCTCTTGTAATTAAAAAAGATTTTAAAGTAATTTAAAATCAAATTGTGTGTTTATCATGTCTCAGAATCTCAATGTTTTACCAGCTAAATATGATAACGTGGTAATCATAGTATATTATATTAGACTGTACAACACTACCAAACTAGATGTTGGACTACAATCCTAATGGATTGACTCTAGAATTGCTGTGACACAAACCATCATTTTAGGAACCCATTTCACTGATTAATGTAAAGGCTCAGATGGCACCACGATAGCTGATCCCTGGAATTTCTAATGTATTTCAACAATACCTTATTCAACATAAAGTCTTCTTTGAAGATGTATGAAGGGAACTTTTGTTGAAATATAATTTGATCTTAAATGGTATTCAAATTAATATGTTATGCTAGTCTTTTATTCCTAATGGACAACACTTGAGGTATAATAAATCAACAGAGCCTCCATGGAGTGCAATTCCCTATAGTTTATAATGTCTTAATATGAAATTGTGTGACATGCATGACTTCCTGCCTTCAAAAATCCTGCAGTAGCCATTTAGAAGCTAGTTTTTAAATGAAGCCTTCAGTGGCGGCTTAGGCAGGTGTAGTTTAATGCAGATTTATGAGCGCACAAAGTGAACTGGCTCATCTGTTTAAGACCCTACTTTGGGAATGACAACGTTTTCCTTATGACAAAATTAGCAAAGTAAAAAATATTGGTATTCTTAAAAATGACTACCATGTCCATATTGGATGTCAAAATACTTAGAATGCCATGCCACATAACAAAGTAAGCAATGGAAGATACACTTTGGATTTGAGTATCGTTCACACATCAATGCATTGAGAGTACTGGGTACAAAGGCATGACAAAGGACCGATGTATACAAAGTAGTCCTGAAGTCCTCTCAAGCCACTGCATATATTACCATTGTTGTAAATGCCAGAACAAATCCAGGGCGTTCTGACATAATTGTATTGTGTCCACATTGTATTGTGTCCAGTCAGGGCTGTCACTCAGTTTGGCAGGGCCTGTCTGTCCTCATGATGTATCCCTGCCCCTATGTGGATAGCAAAGCCTGCCTGTACAATCGGAACCAATAACCCATAGCTAACGCTGGTATCTACTGTGTTGGCATTCATCAGAACTATACACTAGTATATTATGTTGTACATAAAACCACACAACTGCTGTTGTTGTCTGTGTGAAATACTATTGACACAGATAGTTATAACAATGTTATTGGTTTTTTGTTCTAGCTTTGGGAGTCCAAAGGAAGAGATAATGAATTAACTATCCTAGTGAAAATGAAAATTATAATATAATATAAACTGTTTCTGCAATAAGTATAGTTTGACTAGTCATTTCAATACTGTAGCTGAGCCATTTTTGGTCCTTCGCGAATCATTTATATTCTCTTATTGTGATATGGGCCACTAATGTCCTTCCTTTAATCATGTAAAGCATGGTGGCTTCGGTCCACTCCAAAGATGAGGAACACAAAATAATTTAGTCCTGGTTGCCTAGGAACCCATTGAATTATTCCTCTCACCCTAGGCAGTATTGATATCAAGGATGGGAGGCAGTGGGTCAGGAAAGCTTCTGCTATCTGGCCACAGTCCGCCCACAGAGATAACAGGCTGTTTGCAGTTGCCCTCCCCTGGGGGTTGGGGCATAGGTCGGATGAGAGTAGAGCATCTCTGATGCCCCTCTTCTTGTATATGTGTGGAGGTCATCACCATATCATCTCTCCCCCCCCCCCCCCCTTCCCTACTCCGTTGACTGTGCGGCAGGTCTGTGGTTACAGGTTTTAGCATGGCCTATCCATACCCTGGAGAACTGAACATTATTTTCCCATCACACTATAGGGCCTCATCCACAAAACCTTTCTCTACATTTCCACTAGCTGTGAACTTAGATTATCAGGCTCTACAAGAACTAGTAGACTTTATTTTATCTATCCCTAAAAGACTGAAAGAGCATGGTAGTTTATTGACCGGCCCTCATGTTCCATGAGTCCGGTCTATATGAGAGGACGTGAACCCGCTGTAAGCACAGAGAAAGAAAACGCGCACCATTGACTTAACCCTGCAGCCGCGAACCGTAGGCACAGTACTGCCTGCACAGCAGCAGAGCCAGTGGTGCGTGACCTGGCTCGAGTCTGGGTGTATTCGTAAATCCAAGGACATACAGGTGGTGGTTGCATTCATAAACTGCATCATAAGGACACACTACTTCAACTACACAGCAATGCATTTATGCATCATGACTCCTTACACTGACCCTTTAGAGACAGCACACTGCTTCAACTACACACTGATGCATTTGTGCACCATGGTTCCTGTATACTAACCCTTTAGGGACAGCACACTGCTTCAACTACACACTGATGCATTTGTGCATCATGACTTCTATACACTAATTCTTTAGGGACAGCACACTGTTTCAACTACACACTGATGCATTTGTGCATTATGACTCCTGTATACTAACCCTTTAGGGAAAGCACACTGCTTCAACTACACACTGATGCATTTGTGCATCATGACTCCTGTAAACTAACCCTATAGAGACAGCACACTGCTTCAACTACACACTGGTGCATTTGTGCATCATGACTTCTATACACTAACCCTTTAGGGACAGCACACTGCTTCAACTACACACTGATGCATTTGTGCATCATGATTCCAGTATACTAACCCTTTAAGGACAGCACACTGCTTCAACTATGCACTGATGCATTTGTGCATCATGACTTCTATACGCTAATTCTTTAGGGACAGCACACTGCTTCAACTATACACTGATGCATTTGTGCATCATGACTTCTACATACTAACCCTTTGGGGACATTACACTGCTCCAACTACACACTGATGCATTTATGCATCATGACTCCTGTATACTAACCCTTTAGGGAAAGCACACTGCTTCAACTACACACTGATGCATTTGTGCATCATGATTCCTGTATACTAACCCTTTAGGGACAGATCACTTCTTCAACTACACACTGATGCATTTGTGCATCATGACTCCTGTATACTAACCCTTTACGGAAAGCACACTGCTTCAACTACATCCTCATGCATTTGTGCATCATTACTCCTGTATACTAACCCTTTAGAGACAGCACACTGTTTCAACTACACGCTGATGCATTTGTGCATCATGATTCCAGTATACTAACCCTTTAAGGACAGCACACTGCTTCAACTATGCACTGATGCATTTGTGCATCATGACTTCTATACGCTAATTCTTTAGGGACAGCACACTGCTTCAACTATACACTGATGCATTTGTGCATCATGACTTCTACATACTAACCCTTTGGGGACATTACACTGCTCCAACTACACACTGATGCATTTATGCATCATGACTCCTGTATACTAACCCTTTAGGGAAAGCACACTGCTTCAACTACACACTGATGCATTTGTGCATCATGATTCCTGTATACTAACCCTTTAGGGACAGATCACTTCTTCAACTACACACTGATGCATTTGTGCATCATGACTCCTGTATACTAACCCTTTACGGAAAGCACACTGCTTCAACTACATCCTCATGCATTTGTGCATCATTACTCCTGTATACTAACCCTTTAGAGACAGCACACTGTTTCAACTACACGCTGATGCATTTGTGCATCATGATTCCAGTATACTAACCCTTTAAGGACAGCACACTGCTTCAACTATGCACTGATGCATTTGTGCATCATGACTTCTATACACTAATTCTTTATGGACAGCACACTGCTTCAACTATACACTGATGCATTTGTGCATCATGACTTCTATACACTAATTCTTTAAGGACAGCACACTGCTTCAACTATGCACTGATGCATTTGTGCATCATGACTTCTATACACTAATTCTTTAGGGACAGTACACTGCTCCAACTACACACTGATGCATTTATGCATCATGACTCCTGTATGCTAACCCTTTAGGGAAAGCACACTGCTTCAACTACACACTGATGCATTTATGCATCATGACTCCTGTATACTAACCCTTTAGAGACAGCACACTGCTTCAACTACACACTGATGCATTTGTGCATCATGACTCCTGTATACTAACCCTTTACGGAAAGCACACTGCTTCAACTACATCCTCATGCATTTGTGCATCATTACTCCTGTATACTAACCCTTTAGAGACAGCACACTGTTTCAACTACACTCTGATGCATTTGTGCATCATGATTCCAGTATACTAACCCTTTAAGGACAGCACACTGCTTCAACTATGCACTGATGCATTTGTGCATCATGACTTCTATACACTAATTCTTTAGGGACAGCACACTGCTTCAACTATACACTGATGCATTTGTGCATCAGGACTTCTACATACTAACCCTTTGGGGACAGTACACTGCTCCAACTACACACTGATGCATTTATGCATCATGACTCCTGTATACTAACCCTTTAGGGAAAGCACACTGCTTCAACTACACACTGATGCATTTATGCATCATGACTCCTGTTTACTAACCCTTTAGGGACAGCACACTTCTTCGACTACACACTGATGAATTTATGCATCATGACTCCTGTAAACTAACCCTTTAGAGACAGCACACTGCTTCAACTACACACTGATGCACACTGCTTCAACTACACACTGATTCATTTTTGCATCATGACTTCTATACACTAACCCTTTAGGGACAGCACACTGCTTCAACTACACACTGATGCATTCATCCATCATGACTCCTGTACACTAATGAAAGGCCGGTCACCACACCTATGGTGTGCAAATCCTCGATCTAAACCATTGCATCCTAGTATGCACAGTACACTGCGATGCACAGTGAGTGATACATTACAGAAATCGTGGAGCAAAAATAAGGATTCCTTGCGTACATAACCATCTGTAATCATTGGGTTTCTTGAAGCCAAGTCTATATATCATATTATACATATAGTGAGGTCCCTTAGCCTCAAATTTGGGGCATATTGTTACCAGAGTGACAAAAGCGCCAAATTTCTCATAGATGTTCATTTGGTCATGGAGATTCATTTTAGCCTAGGTTGCATCTTCAAAACAAATCGGTAACCATGGAAACAGCCTAAATCCAAGATGGCCGCCAAATTGGCCCAAAACACCTCTCCCATAGCATTAATATGGTCCCTATACTAATTTGAACCACACCTATCCCCCCTAAATTGGGCCCTGGGAATCCAATGGTATTATTGGTTTGTTGCTAGGTTGAGCGGTTGCTTAGCAACAGCCATTCTAAATCTGTATTTCCTTAGTTACACAGACTTAATGATTACTTAGCTCAATTTCAATGATACCTACACCCACTAAATTGGCCCCTAGGATTTTAACAGTGTTGTTCATTAGTTGCTAGGGCCAGTGGTTGCTTAGCAACAGCCATTCTAATTGTTTACTTGCATAGCAACACATGGTTTGCAGGTATTTAGCTCAATTTCAATGACACCTACTCCCACTAAATTGGCCCCTAGGATTTTAACAGTGTTATTCATCGGTTGCTAGGGCAAGTAGTTGCTTAGCAACAGCCATTCCAATTATTTATTTGCATAGCAACACAGGGTTTGCAGGAAGATAGCTCAATTTCAATGACACCTACCCCCCTGAAATTGACTTTTGACATTTTTATAGTGTCATTGCCATCTTGCTAGGGCCAGTATATGCCTAGCAACAGCCATTTTATTGATTAATTCTAAAATTGACTAAAAATAAATACCGTAAACCTCACATAGAAGCTGTGACTAATAGAGGTGTCACGGTACAAATAGCAGACAAAATTTCTGGCTCAACATTGTTATAACACCTCAACAACCCCCCCCTCCACACACACTTTGTCTAATGGCTTATTGAGCAGGTATGGGCCTACACTATGTTAAAGGCAAAACCCTTGCTGCCCCTGCAGTAGCAGTCAGAGCTAAACAAAGACCAGAACTCTGAGCTTAAATAGAGAGGTTGGGGGTTTAAGATGCAGACCATCTGCACATCGTAATACATGTATAGCTGAATAGCACCATGATCTGAAAGCAGTGTGAGACTGGACACTCACCCATCCCTAGGTTTATGGCTGCTCCTATGGTACAAGGGAGAGGAAGATTGAGGTCTCTGACCATCAATGCACGTTTCACTTCACATTTCCTTCTCAATGCAATACAACATTAATTTGGTACATCTACATGCCTTTAGAAGGAATCTCTCTATTCGATTATAATTCTAGATCTAGTTTCTTCCACTAATTTGCGAGAAACTTCAAAAATGAATTATGATGTACGGTGCAAATACTAGTTGTGATTCATAGCCTCCTGTCCTGTAGTGCACTCTGCTAGTATTGGCACCGATATCTCATGTTTAGAATGTAGGAATTGCTGCCTCAGTAACCAGAAAGTAGAGAACATCACTTTTACACTCCATATATAGAATTTTAGCACCAAAGTCATTGTTTCAGCCTGTTCCTGACAAAACGTGCAGTTCTCACCAGCCCTATTAGTAGAATGTCCTTTGCATTTACAATCACCAACCAATGATATATATTCATAGGTGAATTGGATATTAAACTCCCAAAAACCGCCAAACACAGGTATTCTATGCCATGGCAATTGGCCATACAATAAAATCTAACCACACCACCCAATTATTGCATATCAATTTCAACATTAGTATGTCTTTAGGCTTGTAAGATACATGGTTTGCCTCAAAATAGGGGTCAAAGGAGGCTGACTGAGGGAATATGGCTAGTGAATCTGTGAATCTGCACATATCCTTTCCCCTGCTTATTCCCCTACCTATCCTTCTCTGCCTATATTTTGTTTTGCCTAGCAATACCTGCATATCTATCCCTCCACCATTCTGTTTCCTTGCCTAACGCCTTGCCTCTCATGTCCGCTCCCTATTGGTGTACCTATTAATCTGCTTGCTCACCCTCTCCCTTTATTTGCCTATCACTCTATCCACTCCTCTATCTATCCCTCTACTAGCATCTCCCTTACCCTGTCTATTTCTCTAACTGCCATATCCCTCAAGACAGGTGAGCAACATAGAGGTATATTCCATAGACCCAACTTGGCAACCCCCACACATTCTCACTAACTACCATGTATGATTCAAGAGAATATTTTATTTCAGTGATTAATATCAGCAAATGACTTTCAGTGTCAACTATGATGCATTCTAATATTCTTTAGTTGACCATACTTATAGCAACTAGTAGCATGCTCCTGAAGGTTGTATCTTAAATATTTAGAAGGTAAATGTTACATTGAACATATTCCTACAGATGAATGTAGGGGCCAAGAGTCATATCCGCCATAAAAAGATTCAGGGTCAGGTGAAAATCATTTACAAGGTATGCCACAATTGGTAATGTGTCCCTAATCTGCATATCCTTGGACAGCCTTGCCTCAATCAACTATTATTAGTGCACTTTGCTGGAACCAGCACAGCTCCCACTTACCCTCTTTAAATGTCTGTTAAACTAAATGAATGGCTACCTAGCCTAGGAACAACCCCCCACCCCAACCCCCGCCCCGTCACTTTTAGAATAACATAATAATACAATATCAGGGAGATTGCTTCCCAAGGATGATTCTTAATGAACATCCAGAAGTCAAATATTTCATACTGAAACAATTTGACATTTTGCAAGTTATCAATATTAATAAGCAGAAAAATGAAATGGTAGTCCTTAAATGGCTATTGATTCCAGCACTAACAAGGAAATGGCACCCTTAACCCTTAACGGCTCAGACTCACGACTTTGCAACAATTAAAAGTGAAAAATATGCCAATTAAAAATCTTTTCATTCACATTATTTCTCAATTGCAATGGAAAATATAGGTCTTTGGGGACATGCACATAAAATTTTGTGATATAGCTATGATTTTTTCTCACTGTATCATGACCATGAAAATACCATGTAAAATCATGATTTTTCAAGGTTTTCACAAAATCGGACTTTTTTCATATGAAAGGGCTGGTTGCTAAGCAACCATTCAAAATAGAGAAAAATGGATAGCCTCATTGGATTCCCTGACATCGATTTAGGGGGGGTAGGTACTCTTAGAATTATTCTAAGACAAATATTAACGACATTATGAGCTGCCATATGTTAATATCTTCTGTGGTCAATATGGCTCCATATGGCGTAACGGACACCTTAACATGGTCGTTTTGTGACATTGACTTTAAAATATTGAAAAAAGGTGAAAGAATGTGAATATCTGCATGCAAATGGTGTCTATTAATGTTACAAGAAATAGCCACAGTATTTCTGGTGTATAATACTTAGAGCCATGGCGGGAACCACCGGGTAACAGAGTTCCAGGCGCATGCGAGAGTTTCATATCCGCCCGCTCCGATCGTATTGTGGCCATTGTTGTTTTGGCGAGGAGCAGAGCAGGAGCCAGCGTATAATAAGGGGTTTGAAAAACTTTTGAGAGACCTTCGTAAGCTGTGCTTCGCAGAGGATATGTAAGAAGACTTCATCCGTGTATTGAGAAAAGGAGGGGAGTCATTATTCTGGAATTCGCGAGTTATTGTTGATTCTACGGCTGACGACGAGGGAAGCACCGGTGGACGGTGCCGCCATCTTGTGTCGACAGGTGAAAGTGACTTTGTGTATTTGGGCGTTAGCGTAGAGGGTCCTATCCTTATGCCTAAGAAGATTTGTGTGGGCTGTCAAGTGGAGTTTGATGGCCGTTCAAACCGTATGCGCGACGTTTGTCGCAAATGTGATGGGAAGGAAGATGACGACGGAAATATCAGTGCTGGGGGAAAGACCCCGACCAGACAGGGTGGAAATGGAGGCCCGCATAGCCTGCACAGTGGTGACGGCGGGGGAGGAGACGATATCAAGGGTGCGTCACTTCTGGGTCCAGAAATCTCCTCTAATGCAGTTGACCGTGATTCCAGAGATCCAGCAAGTACAGGAGGAGGTAGTATCGATTTTGACCTTCATACTGGAGAAGGAGTAGAGAGCCTTCTTCCAGGCGCATCAGACCGGGCCTTAGATAAATCATCAGATGGGGCTATCTTGTTATCCTTGAGAAAAGAGTTGGCTCGTGAACAAGAGCGATTAGGGATGTATAAGGACGGTGAGGAGATTGCCAAGTTAAGGGCTGAAGTGACTGATGCCAGGAGGCAAGCGTTGAAATTGGAACTCAGAAAGATTAAGTACGATGAGCATGCTGACAAGTGTTATTTCAAGGTGGCTCAACAGGAGCAAGAACGGGAAAATTTGATTGAGAAGGCAGTGAAGAAGGACAGGGACCGACAAAAGGAGTTGTTGTCTTTACAGGCAACTGGTGATGACAAAAGTGGTGCTGGAAAACTGAGTGAGGTAGCTAGGACAAAGACAGACAAGAAGGGGGCTCCACATAGTGACAAGAAGGAGCCTGTAGCGTCCCAGTCTGAGGGCACTGAGGATTCTAGTAGCGACAGTGACAGTGCTTTTGAGGTCAATGTGGGTGTGAACAGTGAGGCCAGCAGTGTCGAAGAGGTTGATGACAAGAAAAAGAAAAAGAAAAAGGGCAAGTCGGGGGTGAAGGCGAAGAAAGAGGTGAAGAAGAGTGGCAAGGATTCTCGGCGGAACAAGAAAAAGAAAAAGAAAAAGAAGCCAAGTAGTGGGGATTTGGGTACCTCGTCTTCTTCTGACAGTGAGTGTGACATCGATTTGACGCGTTTAGTGCCCAAAAGAGACAGGAAAAAGACCCTTGGTTACAAGGAAACTTTATATTATTCTTTGCTTGATATAGAGAATTTATTGGAGAAAGGGGAGTCTGTTGCACCGTATGTGGGTCATCTGAGGTTTATGGCTGGTAAAGATCTCAAAAAATATTCATATGACAATATTGTGCAATATGATGCGGTGGTCCGTGAAAAAGCTGCTAACAAAGGTGTGGTGGCTTTTGGCAAGAGGAGCTCGGATGTGGTGCTTGAAAATTTGGGCAGTGATGCTCTGATGGGGGGGGGGGGTAGGGGTAGAGGGAGGGGGGGGTGGAGGGGAAGGGGGGGAGGTCTGGTGGGCGTGGTTTTGATGTCAGCCATCAGATTTGTTATTTGCATAACGATGGTAAATGTATGTGGGGTGAGCGTTGTTTTCGCAGACATGTGTGTGCTGAGTGTGGGGAGAGAGATTATGTTGCGGTTAAAAGCATCAATGCGCTACCAGCATAGGGCCGATAGTGCATTAATGCACCATTTAGTTTTAGTGCTGGTGCTGCATTAGTGCATCATGATGACTCTTTGGTAGTGTATCAACCCTGGAGAGTTAGCATGATGCTTGAATAAAGCACTGATTCCACCTCAGGAATTACCCTCCAGGTCTGGGTGGTCTACAGCAATGGTGAACACAGATATATTATATATGTTGTTGAAAAAGGAGAAAAGGGTAAGAAAAATGAACTATCTATTCCAGGCCTGCTGTTTCAAGCATGGTCCCATAGATTTCCAGAGCTGCAGGCTTGGTCAACAGTTACTGTCTACTCCTGCAGTACCTAAACCTGCGTTTTTAATGGGGCAACATTCCCCAGTCACCCAGTGAACCCCACCATGCTGAGCACATCCCAGATATCCTAATATCTGTTGTTTATGTTAATTAGTGTCAAGACCATTGTGGGTGTGGTGGAATATGAACTGAGATTGAAATGGTGGAGTAGGTAGATATATAAAGATATAATCTGACTTGGCCAGGATATGTAACCATACACTACATAAGCTTAACCAGGTGCTGGCAACCTCTTAAAATGACTATGCCAGCGACTTTTGAACCTGTAGTCATTTTTCACCCTGGCTTATGAAGCCATTGTGGAAAATGACCCTGCTCTTAAATCATTATAAGTGCCTTTTTGTAATGGATATTTCAGATATTTGCCTTCATTTTTCAATTGTGAAATCATCATAACTAGAAGGAGAACTATAAATATTAGCAATTTAGTATTTCAAAATATCTCCCAATGATTTTTCAAAGTAGTATACTAAATACTTGCACCATACATGGGAGAGAGTAGCTCCCTATTCTCAGAAGAATGCAAATGTGACTGTTGTGCCAAATTTGTGACAGAAAAAAAGCACCCAATCAGTAGAACCACAATATAATCTAGTAAAATCCGGGAGAACTTTGGTACCAGAAGTATAGCAGCTGAGAAAACTGAATTTAAAATTATATTTGTATGTGTATTTATTACGGAAGCCGAGGAGGGCCACAACTATATAAAAAAAAAAGAAAAAAAAAGATATGTTTATTGATTTTATAAGCGATTCTTTTTGCTGTCAGCATTGATTTCTCAGCTGTCAAACTGTCAAGTTGGAAAAAAGGGTTGCTGTCAACATTGATTTTTCAGCTGTCAAACTGTCAAGTTGGAAAAATAAGTTGCTGTCAACATTGATCTTTCACCTGTCACACTGTCAAGTTGAAAAACAATTGCTGTCAATATGGATTTTTCACCTGTCACACTGTCAAGTTGAAAAACGATTGCTGTCAATATGGATTTTTCACCTGTCAAACTGTCAACTCGTTATTTTATCCCTTACATATCGAAGATTTTTCAGCTGTCAAACTGTCAAGTTGGAAAAATAAGTTGCTGTCAACATTGATTTTTCACCTGTCACACTGTCAAGTTGAAAAACAATTGCTGTCAATATGGATTTTTCACCTGTCAAACTGTCAACTCATGCAAGCCAATTTGTGACAGGTATCTTTTAGCATTAGTCAGGTAAATGGTCGTGCTGGGAGTGTGTGATTAGGGGAATGGGTGGGTAGGAGGGCAGGGCTCCCTCCTCACTCCCTCCCTCCCCCCTCTCTCCCTCCCTCCCTCCTTCCCTCCCTCCCTCCCTCCCTCCCACCCGCCCGCCCGCCCGCCCTCCCTCCCTCCCTCCTTCCTGCTCTCCCTCCCTCACTCCCTCTGTCCCTCCCGCTCTCTCTCCCTCACTCACTCTCTCCCTCCTTCCCTCCCTCACGCACTCCCTCCCGCCCTCCATCACTCCCTCCCTCCCTCCCTCACTAACTCCCGCCCTCCCTCCTTCTTTCCTTCCTTCCCTCCCTCCCTCACTCACTCCCTCCTTCCTTCCTTCCTTCCTTCCTTCCCTCCCTCCTTCCCTCCCTCACTCACTCCCGCCCTCCCTCCTTCCTTCCCTCCCTCCTTCCCTCCCTCCCTCCCTCCCTCACTCCCTCCCGCCCTCCCTCCCTCCCTCCCTCCCTCCCTCCTTCCTTCCTTCCTTCCCTCCTTCCCTCCCTCCCTCCCTCCCTCTCTCCCTCCCTCTCTCCCTCCCTCCCTCCCTCCCTCACTCCCTCCCTCCCTCCCCCCCTCCCTCCCTCCCTCCCTCCCACCCTCCCTCCCTCCCCCCCTCCCTCCCTCCCTCCCTCCCACCCTCCATCCCTCCCTCCTCCCCCCCCCTCCCGCCCTCCCTCCCTCCCTAATAAAAACAGATGACAGACAGACAGTGTTTTTTCCTCCATTGACAGCAACTCAAATACAGAAGTTGACAGACTGACAGCACATTTTTCACCATTGACAGCAATGGAAACATGCATATAGTATTTCCTCTAGAGCATTGTACTTAGGCATATGTACTAAGTACTCAGAGACATAGTGCATGCATATGGCCCTCGTCGGCTTCCATAATTCTTTACTAACACACCAGAAAGGCCTAGAGGGAGATGTATTCAATGGGATTACATAACATTTCCTGGTCAGTGCTTAGACCTGTTAACAGTGGGGTTTCTAATTAATGCATTTACACGGGGGACCTAAAAAGTTGCCCCTTTAAGGAATTAACCAATTTGCAATGGCTGTTGCTGGGCATATACTCGCCCTAGCAAGATCGGAATGACACTATGAAAAAGGCCAATAGTAAATTGAAAGGGAAATGTGGGTTCCTACACATGAGCAGCCTGGTGGCAAATATCGAAAGTCATTTCTTCTTTTAGTTCAATTCATATTCCAATATTTATTATATATATTACTTTACCTTAATCAACCATTTCATTTGCCACTTGGAGATTATGCATATGTGTATGGCATTTATTATCCACCTGGTTACTCAAACAATCCTACAGTTAAGGCAAAAATACATATTTTTGAAAAATTCATAATTTTCTCATTTCATCAGTGACCCCCTAGTTTTTGCTTTTAAAATGTTTGTAGAGATATGGCAAAAGAAGGAAATTATCCGTGACAGGTTATGAGAAAAAATACAGTTTTTTCATTTTATTCTATAGTTAAGGTACTCTTTTGTTCAAATGGCTGTAGCATGAACATTTTCTGTTTGATCATAAATCAAAGTTATATAATGCTGTGTCCTATGCAAATAGCAATAGAATTTCAGTAATATCTGAACAAGTGGCATTCCCCTTTAAGTGGGGTAGGTGTCATTATAATTTAGCAATGTACCTGTAAACCCTGTGTTGCTATGCAAATAAACAATTGGAATGGCTGTTGCTAAGCAACCACTGACCCTAGCAACCAATGAATAACACTGTTAAAATCCTAGCAGTCAATTTAGTGGGGGTAGGTGTCATTGAAATTGAGCTATCTACCTGCAAACCCTGTGTTGCTATGCAAATAAATAATTGGAATGGCTGTTGCTAAGCAACTACTGGCCCTAGCAACCAATGAATAACACTGTTAAAATCCTAGGGGCCAATTTAGTGGGGGTAGGTGTCATTGAAATTGAGCTAAATACCTGCAAACCATGTGTTGCTATGCAAATAAACAATTAGAATGGCTGTTGCTAAGCAACCACTGGCCCTAGCAACTAATAAACAACACTGTTAAAATTCTAGGGGCCAATTTAGTTGGGGTAGGTATCATTGAAATTGAGCTAAGTAATCATTAAGTCTGTGTAACTAAGGAAATACAGATTTAGAATGGCTGTTGCTAAGCAACCGCTCAACCTAGCAACAAACCAATAATACCATTGGATTCCCAGGGCCCAATTTAGGGGGGATAGGTGTGGTTCAAATTAGTGTAGGGACCATATTAATGCTATGGGAGAGGTGTTTTTGGCCAATTTGGCGGCCATCTTGGATTTAGGCTGTTTCCATGGTTACCGATTTGTTTTGAAGATGCAACCTAGGCTAAAATGAATCTCCATGACCAAATGAATATCTATGAGAAATTTGGCGCTTTTGTCACTCCGGTAACGATTTTTTGGCTAAGGGACCCTACTAATAGTGGGACAATCTAATTAACCCCATATAAGAGGAGGTCCCACTTTACATTATTAACCAGTTCCAACAGCAAAGATAATGGATGCTCCTCTTACCTATCTCTCCTTAGTCAGTGTATCTTTATCTCTCAACAGGCACTCCACATTATATACATGGCCACATACATCATCAGCTTCCCTTGTGGGGATCGGGGAGGTTATCTCTCCCAGAAAGGCTTGGAATGCAACAATTAGGGCTACTTTGGCCATGACACAGTGGGAGAAGGCAGGGGAGGGATTCAATCCAAACCCCACCAAACCAGGAATGATAACATCAAGGGATTAACGAAAAATGATGGGCAGCATGTGGACTGAAAGATCAAAGTCCTAGAGGGGACTAGTTGATTAACGGTTCATGTATATATAGAGGTGTAGAATAACAGGTCTGCGGGAGGGGGTAACAGTCCAGAGGGAGCATATGATGTTCCCAAAGGTTGGGTCCTATGGTCAATGGGAGGCAACAGCACAACAAAATCTGCTTAGCAATCACTACTCCAAATTAATAAGCACCATAAAGAAGTGACCCGAGCCTTCATCAAACAAGAAAAGCCCTCTTTTATAATGATGACATTATTTCTTTGAATTCAGAAATACGACATGGCTTCTTTGTGTCTTGAGAATAAAAACACTAAAAATGTATAAGCATCCCGAAACAATACATTGAACTGATTAAATACGGCATCAAAAATATTACTGTAATTTTATCAAAACACATAATATCTACACTCTGCGGTGATTATAATTATAGCAGGTGCACTTCTAATAGATGGATGTCCCTTATCTGAGGCACAGGACCTGCTCCCTAACTGCTCCCTAAATTGCAATATCCACTTCTGAGTTGCTCCTGAGACAGTCTGTGCTGCTCATGCCCTATCTGTCCCCAGACAGTCTGGGGTGAGAACTAACAGACACAGACCTCCATTTATCTCACCCAGCCACCCACTCTCCCTGTCAGAGATCACACTTTATCTCTGCCCATACCTAGATGGGCTGTAGGAACTCTTCTGTGGAAGAAGGGTAGAAAGCATTACTTCTCTCCTGCAAGCATCACACACTACAGTCTGCCTCCACGCAAATACATAGTTTCAAGGACTATCTTCAATATATCCTTGAAAAACAATACTTCTGGAATCTATGGAAGAGATAAATCATTTTATACATGATTATCTTAAATGTATGGCATAGGTAGGTATTGAATGTGACCGGGCACCTTTTGGCAGAGATGAAAGGTGTGCCGGGACTAGCGACTGAAAGCAAGGGTGACAGTTCAAGCCATAATCCAAATGCTGCTATGGCATAGGGCATATTTTGCCAATGGTGAAAGATTGAAATCGACCTATATACTTAGCTCTAGGGTGTTATAAAAACCTTTCCAGATAGATGACAAAGACAGTTTCTTTTGACTTTGTAAAAAACCCAAATAATTACAGAGTTGAAATAATGTCTTCCAATTCTGTGTATAAAATCACGACACAGATAATATGCTGTATTAGCCACAGATACAGACACTACAATGGGAAATATAAGAAGCCAGTCATTGTCTAGCCATCTTTTATAGTTGATAACCATTTCTGTCTCACAGTAGCGAAACTAATCAGTAGAAGTAATCGCTGGAACTCCCAGTCATTCATGTGGTAATCTTTTTCCCATTTGGAAGATGGCTACATAATATCTTGCCCGGTTCTCTGCAGTAATACCAGCATTACCTATTTAGACACTGCAATAGGATGACTTTCCTTTAGTGCAGCATTTCAATTTGATTATTTATTGAGGCCATGTAAATTTCTTGTTTAGTAATAGATGAGCTTGAACTGACTGTGACACCAATACGGTGAAATAATAACACCGCTGTATATCATACTCACCATTTCGGTTCTTAATTGATTAATAACTTAATAAGAGATGGTAGCTATGCCTAGTGCTATAATATCTACCTGCATACCAGGAACAATACAACACATAACACTGTGGTCTATGAATATATAGCTCATGTCATTCTATGAGAGGCACACACTTCTCACATAAATCTATAAATCTTTTTACCACAGCAATGTTAGCAAGAGGAGTTACACGGGTGTACCACTATAAGGAAATTGGGAAAGAAGAGATGAGTCCAGTTCACACTTATCTAGACTGACCATATGATTGCTCTGACACTGTGACATTGCCCAGTCAGCTACTTTCTACTTCCGCGAATAAATATGTTATTTACTTTGGTGGCATTCTCGTACATTTTCTATCATTTCCTCTCCTCTCTGTGCACCTTGGGAAGGTCACTTTCTTAACTAGATCAAGAGAAGATGACATCTACACCACAGTCTGGCTGACTCCTGTTTAAGATACTACTGGGGAAATGCTATTTAAAGGCAATCATTTTCTAGTATTCCCACTCCCATCTGTCTGATAGAGACTTTTTGTAATAGTCCTTGAACATGATATTTTCTATACACTTATCGATTGGAGTGAAAAGTATGTGCCTAAGAATTTTACCAGATAAAAGTAGTAACTAGACTATATCATAATAGATATCAGATTGCATGTTTTATATATGGATTAGATTTTATGACGGACTGTTGTTTGAAATGCTCCGACACAAAGTGTCTTTTCCCAAACTCATTCTCCTTATCATTTAAATGCTTCACATTGCACTAAATAATATCTTTCTCAGCACAAAGTCTTTGTTCTCATTCTCACTAATTCTCTATATAATCATAATGCATTTTAATAGGATCCTAAACTCAGAATGATTACCCCAGGGACAACAAAACAGCTATAACAATTGGCAGAGCCTCCATGGAATGTAATTTCCTATAGTTTATAATGTTTTGATAGGAAATTGTGTGACATGCATGACTACCTGCTTTCATAAATCCTGCAGTAGCCATTTAGAAGCTAGTTTTAAATGGAGCCTTTAGTGGCAGCTTAGGCAGGTGTAGTTTAATGTGGATTTACTATCACTCAAAGTACAGTGGCTCAGACACATTGCTCATCTATTTAAGGCACTTTGGGAATGAAAACATGTTCTCTGAGACAGAATTAGCAAAATGGAAATATTGGTTATTTTGAATATGAATTCTATTATGAGTATGCTTGTAATATGACTTAGAATCAAATGAAATGTAACAGGATTAACAATGGTGGATAGAAATTGAGTGTCATTCAACAACAATGTTTTGTGGAGACCAAACACAAGGAGATCAATTGAAGAGAAAGAAAACAAATCCAATTTGTATTGTATGCATCACATTGGCTGGCTGTATCCATAGACGTTCACCCTGGCCACTGCTGATGTAGATATTGTCAAGAAATGCTGAAAGGTTCTGATGTTTTCCAGTGTCTACCTTTTTGTGCCCAGTCAGGGCTGTCAATCAATTTGGCAGGGCCTTATGATGTATATCCCTACCCCTGTTTGGATAATGAACCCCTCCTGTATAATCAGAACCACTAACCCATAGCTAATGCTGGTATTCACTGTGTTGGCATTTATCAGTACTGTAGACAAGTAGATTTACTAGAGCCTTGCCACTGTTGCAATTGTATTTCCCATTGTACCGTCTATTACATAGAGTGCTCTGAGGTAAAAAAGACCTTATCACTCTTCACAGATCAATATCAATTCTTGCTGCTATTTTGCATATAGTGTCTATATTGACCATATGAAATATGGCAATAGCATGAGAGGTGGTATAAAGATTCACCCTATTGATGCTCCTAGCTGCTGCCTGGGCTGGTACAGACAATACAGCAACTCACAGGGGGCTGAGGAACAGACATGAATGGGGTGATTGTTTCCTGAGGTAAGGAAGGCTAATAGGATGTGACTTATCTTTGCTGTATGACCGCTATTAGGTAAGGGATATTGACATGTCATGTAGTGTTCTAGACATTATAGGCGGCTCATAAAGCCCACAATAGCTATTGGTAATCTTATTGTTCTTATGAGAAGTATTGTCTCCCAAATTGTTATTTAATTTTTTCTTTTGGGATTATTGGCTACTGTTTGAGGACAGTATCGCTGGGAACATAGCAGATGTCTTCTCACATGGCATTGGTAGGGCGAAGCCTTAGTTGTAGACATTTGCCCGGCATGGTGGCTTGCTCCTAAGATGAGGACCTCCCTAAGTTGTCGTGACCGTAGCCTATGAATCCACTACATTATTCTTTTGATACGAGACAGTGTTGATACCAGGGATGGAAGGCAGTGGGTCAGGGGACCTTCTGCCATCTGGCCACAGTCCGCCCACAGAGATAACAGGCCCTTTGGTGGTTGGCCTCCCTGGGGGGTTAGGGCAAGGGTTGGAGAATCTCTGATGTCCCTCTCCTTGTATGTGTGTGGGGGTCATCACCACATCACCTCTGCCTTTCCCATCCCCATTGATAGTGCACCAGGTCTGTGATTACATGTACCCCCTGAACATTACCTATCTACAACCTGGAGCAATGAACGTCACCGCGCCTATGCACTCCACTCAGTGTCTTTCCATTTACAGAGGTAAATATGAAAGGGATGTTTCCTACATTCCCAAATGGAAGCCCAGCTCTGAAGTGAGATGTTGCACTCTATGACAGGTACATCACACTTTTTAACACACTAACAACGCAAGGTTTCTGGGAAAACGAGCTCACACAATGTTAAGTGAGAGGAACAAGGAAATACAGGGACTCAAAACATGAGATTCTCTTGAGATAATTCCAGGGAATTAAAGATAAGAGAATTTTGTCATTGACTAAAATGCCTTCATCAATACATAACACAGTAATTGAGGACATGTGAAATTGTCACCTGTACTGTCATAACGTTGTACCAATTGTCACCCAAAATATAAAAAAGAGCATTCAATATTGATCAGTAGGCTGTTGCATATGTAATAAATCATAATATATTTATAATATAATATCATGCTATGGTCTAGATCGACCTATGTGTTAAAACACTTAACAGGAGTGCTTCTCCATTGTCCATTGTTCTTCTGGATCTTTTTAGGACCCACTTCACCATTTATGTTTGGGAATTTCCCTCATATACATCACATACATCATATACACACAGCTGGAGGGCCTAATTAACCCTGTATGAGAGGAGGTCCCAATTGCCTCAATTAATCAGGTCCTTGCCAACAGCAAAGATAATAGAGTGATGCATACCCTTAATACCTCCACACCCCTACCCTAATCCTATGCCATCCGTATCAATCCCTTATCTCTCAACGGCCCCTACATATTCCTTACATGGTCACATACTATAGCCTCTTCCCCCGGGGGATCTGAGAGCTTATCTCCCCCATAAAGACCTGGTTTGCGACAAAGGCAGTCTCCTGTTGCCATGGCATAGTGGACAAAGTGGATCTTATCTCTTGGGAGGAATAGGAAAAAATGGTAGGCGTGTTCCACCCCCAACCTCCCTGGTCCCACCAGACCAGCGATGATAACATCAGCAGATCAAAGGGAGATGATGGGCAGCATGTGGACTCAAAGATCAAAGCACCGGAGGGGACTGGGCGATTAACGGGTCCATGTATATGTGTATATAGAGGAGTAGGGTTACAGGGGGTAATAGTCCAGAGGGACAGTCTAATATTCCTGTGGGCTATCAGTGAATTAGAGGGAGGTACACTACCGATTATGCGTTGCAGGCATTGCTCCAATTGAATAAGCACTAAACAGAGTCGACCCAAGCTTTAGACAAAAAAACAAAAGGCTACTTTTTAATGATGATGAGGCTATCTTGGCTAATTCGGTAACGGTCCCTCTTTGACAAGTGTCTTTGTAATATTTTATGCCACAGTTATCCACTTAAGGCAATAGAAGCCAGTACCTAGATTGCATAACCACCAAGCATTAGCAGGGGATAACCACACTGCTATAATAAGACAGTGGCCCCTTGTACACTGTGAGATATGTCAGATGTTAAAACTGTGGTATAAACGGAATTATATGTGAATAATCCAGCACTCTAGTTATCCATGGCTAAGGTACTGGGCTTGGCATCTTTACCTCGTACCCTAGCCATGGATAATTTATCCTCATACTGGCTTATCCATGTATTATTCCCTTAGTATTCATATATTAGGGATAACGTTCACATCAACAGTAAAGGGGTGGTTGACTTTGATTTCGTGATGAAATATGACATAGACTCAACATAGGAAAATGTGGCAAAATTAGTGACAGGGGGACGGGCAGGGGGGGGGGGGGTTGAGAAAGGTCCTGATATTTGTCTTTTGTGAAGGTCCTTTGATTTATAACACATCTGGCTAAATAGTGGCGGGAAGAAAAAAAAGAGCTAAATATGCCAATACCAATAATTTATAATAAATCTTGACAATATTGTAGCAGCTATAGAGAAACTGCTGTAATCAGTAATGACTGCCATAATGTCAACATTATAAATAATCAACTAGATTTGTATAATGTTACATCAATGTATTGTAGGTCCCCAAGATGCAAATATAATCCAAGGTGCAAAATCAAAATATTTCCTTTACATTGCCAGTATGTAGACTCTGCCTCATGTGGATTTACCATCTCCAACCTTGGTTTGGGGGACATTGCCCTTCCTCCTCATTAGGAAGTAGGGCGGCTTTACTCAGATTTATTCATGATGCAGTCACTGGACTACTGCGTCTCATTAACCCTTTAAGGACGGCATGATACGTGCCCTTGGTCGTCATGATGCATGAATGCAGCCCTGGTGAGTTACTTGCCAGTGCTGCATTCAAGCATCATGCCGACCCTTCAGGGTTTGATACACTCCCGAAGACTCGGCAGGATGCACCAATGTACCCACCTGGGCTGCATTGGTGAATCATGATGACGAATGTCATCTTTTAATGACATGCCATCCTTAAAGGGCTAAGGCCAGCTGTGAATACTCAGAGTGGGTTCCACCCCAGTGACCTCCTCTACCCAACCACAAACGACCCCCCTACCTCCTCCCCACTCCTCCCAGGCGTAATGAAATATTTGCAGGCTCCAATACAATTACTGTGCGGTGGGCTAATCCATTAGGCCAGTCCCAGTCGTGACGATAAAGCATATTCCTTTGTCGGGAGGTGTCAGTGCAAACAAGGCTGTCACTACACTGACCCAGTCACCCAGTCACACATTCCCAGCCCCCCGTGTGCTAATAACCCTCTATGGGAAGCATTCTGCTTTAATGCGCTATGACCTTGTTCATCATGATGCTTGAATGAAGCCCTGGCTATTCTACTTTAGGAGTGTATCAACTCTGTAGGGTCGGCATGATGCAATGATTCACCCCTGTTGAGTAGTCTCGCTAGAGATGCATCTTTGCGGCATAACACAATAGAGCAAAGCACCATGCGGTCCCTAAATTGCTAATGCATGGGAACTGTGCTTCGTCACGTGATTATGGCACATTGTAGGGGGTACTGGAGGAGTGTTGGGGTGGTGTTGGGGCGGGGGGGGGGGGGTCAGTGGGCCACAGCTGTAGGATCGAACAATAACTGCGGTCCGCCCCCACGCGGAACATCTGCAAGCTGCGGTATTGTCAGGGAGAGGGAATTGGGAGGTGTAAGTAGGGTAGGCAGATGGGGCCGTGTAGCGGGAACGGTAAGTAGTATGTGGGGAGTGGGATTTGTGTCAGGACAGTGATTGCCATGTTGGGGACCCGAATAGTACTTATATTCAACAGCTTATAGGACTAGCTTGGATTTTTATGATTATATGGGGGAGGACTGGTCATGTTGTAAGTGCTATGCGGTGATTTAAAAAAATCATTATTACTGTATACATAATATTATCTGGTCAATTCTGAAAGTGACTTGCACCGGCAGAGACACCATTTACGTGGCATACCAGGTAAGCATGCACCAACCTTAGCTTAGGTTATAATCATGATGCATATTTTATGTTTGAAAGTACACGGGAACTAATATCAATAACTGGGTTAAGCCTGGACCTGCTTCACGATGCAATAATCAGATCATGCTAGGGTATTAGCCACTGTACAACATGAGGGAAGATTGAGGCAGGCTAGACGCAGACCTAGCAACTTCTAAATCCATAATAATGATATTCAGTGACATGTTCTGGGAAAAGGAACCTTAGTGTACCCTGCACTAAGGCCCTTTTTTACAGATTGTGTCACCTCTGTGTCAATGGAGTACCGTACCGCCACAATAAAGAAACCTAGACGAGACACCTCTGAAGAATGCCTCAGAGTTATATACCGCAGTAATACAGTAGGCAAAGTAGTTATTCCAGTCCTTAGTAAATAAACCCTGAAGGCAAAAAACAGAAAGCCCTGAGGTCTGCTCGACTTACACGCGACCCGTCAACAATACACTCTAAAAACAGTGTGTTACGTTTACACACTTTTCAACACACTTTTCTGAAGCCACTTTTAACACACTTTTTTGTGGTAACACACTACACACTTTTGGCAAAAGTGTGTTGAATCTAAAAAGTGTGTTGGTGTACAAAGCCATGGTATTGAGGAGGTGGGGGTTAAAATAGCTGTTCTACACCTTACAGAGTGTGTCAGGTGCCGTGGCTGAGTGGTCTAGGGGCTGGCACATGAGTCCTATCCATGCAGGTTCGAATCCCTTGACAATTATTGTTTTTTCAATATCAAGTATGATTACTTTCTATATGGGTTAAGAGTTAAATTAGTATAGATTTATTTAATTTCTTGTCAGGTCTATTCATGTTCATACTGTGCATATACTGTGCGTATCACTTTAAATGCTTCTTATATCTAGGAAAAGTGTTTATTGAACCGCTCATAATATATAGAAAAGTGGGAATAGAAGTATTATATCAAAACTGACTTTGTATTGACAGTGAACAAATCATAGTCAACCACTTTGAACACATCCTAGCTCATGACCCTGGCGAAACTGACACACCTGATAACCAACTGGTGACTGTGGCGCAATGTGCCATGACCGTACCACTGTCAGATAGCGTGGGATGGCTGCTCTCACAACCTTTTCTCAGAGTCTCCAGTGGTCCATTGTAGCCTTTTCCCCTCCCGGCTAGGACCACCTTCGTCAACACTGATATCTGCTATATCTTTACCAGTCGCAAGTGTATTATGCTTCTACGGGTTGAAGCGGATCGGTGCAAGTCTCATGGGAGACCAGGACACCGAAGGTTCACCGCAGTCTGTCTACCGACACTTACAGACGCGACTCCTGTCAGGACAACTTGTTTCACTTGGGAAGATTTGGTGCCAGGTCTTCTCTGGGGATCGAACCCAGGACCTCTCACACACTTGTCCAGCCACTTGCTCAGTAGGCCACCAAATCTCCTTGTACAATCATGGTGTACTCCCCACTCAAATAGGTACCAGAACACACAACAGTGAGGAGACACAAAGTATTCTCAAAGATCACACAACTTCTTACCAGTTACCAGTAAGCTATATAACTTACCCTTGGGTATTGATATGTTATGACAGGAAGTGGTTCTTAGACAATACAAAGACTGCCCTTATTGAGGGATGCCAATGCACTGACTAATAATTTGCAGGGCTTTATATCTATTATAAAGACAATAGTTAATCAGCTATTGATAAGCCATGCTTTTACAGCCTTGCAGAACCTCTAATGAGGTCTTATATGGGATGGTTATTTGGTTCATGCAAAGAGCATCTGTGTATAGTTGAAGAGAATAAACTTCCCATCTATTTCCAATATGGATCGAGTGAGTTTGCTCATTCAATGAGATTCAAATAATACAGTTTTTGTATGTATCTCATTGCAAAGTAAATAGGTGTCATATCTTTCATTGTAGTAGAGGGGATTGGTTGGGGAGGGGGTTGTAAAACAGTTCAACCCCTCCTGAGGGGAAGAGAAATTTGACACTTCTTGAGGGGGGGGGGACTAAAATATTATGGTCCTTCTTAGAAAATAAACATTTCCATTTGACGGTCAGCCCCATTGGGAATCGAGCCGGGGATCTTCAAGTTCTCAGTCCAAAGACTAGTCCACTGAGCCATTGCGACAGCTACTATATGGCTGTAAGAATGAAGCATAGGTACATGATAGACCTTTACTGCTGCTGCCCCCTTTTGTATATGATACACACCCCTATGACCTCAAGTGTGTAAGCAGGTAAGTGAGTTGACAAAAAGTGTGTTACAATTCATAAGTGTGTAAAATCTCAAAGTGTGTTGCAAATTTATGTGTGTTACTCTTAAAGCATGTTCCCACAACACACTGTTCTTAGAGTGTACAGACTATGTGAGGCTCAGGAGGCTCAGGGGACATGCATGGGTTGACCTGCATGTGAACAGTGATGTCCTTCAACCCTTTGAGGACACAATATTGATTTTGTGGTCCATACAATCAAGCATGATGCCAACCCTACAGGGCTGATACACTATTTAAGAATAGGTATGACGCATGAATGCAGCCCTGGGTTCCCCAGGGCTACATTCATGCGTCATGGCGACAAAAGACATAGGACCTTAAAGCACTAAGTGGCCCATAGAAGGCTAACCGGCACTACTCCATTAGGTGAGGGTCAGTGCCTCCTCCAGGGTTTCCGATCAATTAGACCCTTCCTTCCACCTAGCGGTAAGGGTAAACCAGCTGTACACCCCTCCAGGTGCTGATGGGATCAGCCGGTGACTCTGACTGGACAACCTCCCCCCTTCTGACCTACCTTCATACACATACATGCAAGAATTCTTAATGCCTCCTTAAGCATTCAACTTCAGAACACTGCATTTTGAAGATAGTGCGAATACTGTTTAAAATGGAACTAGTGCCTTCTCAGATATAATGAAGATCAATGAGAGAAGGGGTTTGGTTATCATCTTGAACTTGTTAATGAATTAAATCGCCTTAATATTAATATTTATGCAAACTCAATGCTGCAATACAGTACAATGAAGAGAACACAGACTGAAAGTTGAATAGATTATACATCAGTAGAACAACCCGATAGCCTGCCTTAATCCTATCTGCTAATATATAGGCTGTCTCTCACAGCAGCAACAGTGCTACATAGGGGTCCAATACCTGCCTTGTATTAACCTCCCCTGTGAAGGGGTTGAGGACAGAGGGAGGCCTGAACCAGCTTACTGAGGGGGATATAACCTGATCCTGGCAGGTAATACCACCTAGGTGTGTCCTCTAGGAGCCCAATCTCCACACTTTGACACAAACACCCACAAACAGGACAAAGAGGGGCCCAATCACAAAGTGTTAATGGGGCATGCTACATCAGTGAGCTTCACAACACCTGCAAATGTAGAGTCAAAATCGTAATCATGAACGTGTGTGTAATATCTCTATTCATACAATGCAACCTACAAACTCATACTTTGCCTCTAACATTATGAATCCTTAATCCTAGGGATACATTTATAAATGATGCTATGATTTATAATCATATATTTCTCTGATAAGTTTTTGAGTAGTAGTCAGTTTAGCCATAATTTTGTGAGAGTAAATCAAGAATTGAATATATCCTTTTGGTTAGCTATACCTCATCGGTATAGACATCAGTAGAATAACCATCACAATATAATTCACCCCTCACTCCATCCTCCCATGCACACCTAAAGCTACCAGAACTAGTCAACTTCTCCTTACTTCTCCTCACCTTGGTGCACTCTACACGCCATTCACATAAAACGTGGTAACCTGGTTTAGATGGATGGGGAAATCAGGTAACCCTGTGCACTTAGCCCTGTATGGGCGAAGGGCATGGGGCCCACCCCAGCTCTGCTCAGACGGGACTTGTTAGCAACCGTGGCAAAGGGGCAGGTGGAAGCATAACAGAGGAGAATTATGAGGTGCTGTTTCTGGACTGGTATGTGTATCATATCTGTCCAGTTTGGCTAACAATATGATTGTGGAATTCTCTAGAGTGTTGCAGTTAAATTTAGATGGTGTATGATTTCGAAACATTGTAGGAATTCATTGCCCTAATTTTTGTCCCTTGATACTTGACTTTTCAACAGATTTGTAAAAAGTATATAACATGGTTATTAGCATATATGACATACACAAGTTTTGATGTGATTGCTTTGGGGAAAACTAAAAAGATTTACATAAATTTAGTCGATTTATGTGACATAAAATGTTAATCTATACCTTCTCAAAGAAAACAATCAGATAGATATGATACATGTTTAACTATATGTACAGGGTTACATTTGTTTTGCCCAATCCACACTCCATATATAGGCATTGGTTGTCATGGTGTAGGGAGGGCCTGCCATAGGTGTCCAGTAAACAACATCCACTTCGTGCACAGGAAGCATTCATCATGGCATGGATTCAGCCTCCTCCAGTACACTAAGGGTGGTGAGGGCAGGGTGTGAGGCGTGGGCAGACAGGGGGTGGTTATGAGGACCAGGGTACTCTACCCCTCTACCTTCTCCAGTACATGTACACATTCTGCAGTAGGTGGTCAATGATGTCTAGCTTTAGCTAACCCCATGCTGCACATACAAGTACACCTCAGTGGCGATTCTAGTATCACCAAGCCTTTGCAATGATTGCTATGCATTATTATACCTAGTGCAACAAAGCATACAGGATCCCTATCTCTTAACTATAGAAGCTGCCGACGGCGTATTTATGGCATAAACACTGCTGTACGCCACTCCCAGGCCCTGAGCGTGGCGTACACGTCGTGAGCGTGGCGTACACGTCGTGAGCGTGGCGTACACGTCGTGAGCGTGGCGTACAACGTCTGAGCGTGGCGTACAACGTCCGAGCGTGGCGTACAACGTCTGAGTGGCAAAAAAAAAAGTTCCTTGGTGGCGCCGCCAGTGGCCGACAGTTGAACTAATAGAAGCGAGCGCCGCAGGGTCCACTGTCGGCTTCCAGCGGAATTAGAAGCGATTTTCGCTGGTTTCTGGCGCTACCAGCGGCCGCAGCCGACAAATGTAAACAAAGCGCGGCAAATAGAAGCGCCCCTAGCGGAATTTGTCGGCAAAAGTGGGTGTGGCAGCCGACAATTAATCATTCAGAGCCAAAATTCAAGATGGAACAGACGTACCTTGAGGCTTCGCTCGGTGCTGAGGTGGTTGACGCCTTTGTTGTGCAGAATGTGGTTGATATTATGAACGATCTCCATATAGAAGCAGGGGAGGACGTGTCAGAGTTCAATTTAGAGGCAGTAACAGAAGCAATTCATGCCGAAATCGCCCTTGACATCTCTCAGTTTGAAGACCTACAGATTGCAGAGAAAGAAGAGAAGATGGACATGATTGTGGACGATACGGTAGTATGTGCAGATATTGACGGCCTTATATCTAGCATTGAAAATCGGGACAAATTCCAAGAAAAAATCGAAGAAGTCAACATTGGTGAGGAGGTTGATTTTCTAAATGATGTGCAGCCTAGTGCTGTTGGAGCAGAATTGCAGCCCAATGCCTCCTGCAGAAGTAAACTGAAGCTTAAGAAGCCAAACCCTTGGACTGTGAGGGAACCAACTGATGATATTGCCCCTCCCCCTACCTCCAGGGCTCTGTCTGATGCCGAGCTGAAGGAATATGTTGACGATCAGAGGTCAGAAAATACTGTCCGGCGAACCCAGCAGGTAAGAAGTCCATGATTTAAAAAAATGAACATTTAAAAATGTGTAAAGATGCGTAAGAAGTGTACATATTGGCCTAAAATTACAGAAAAAATAGTCCAAAAAATATTAAAATTGAATTTTTAAATGTCGAACATTTTTTTAATGATATTTCAATATGTTTCCAGGTGATAAAGAAGTTCAAGCAGTACATGCTTACTACCCACCTGGATGCCAGACTGATGCACACGTTAGATCCAGGAACCCTGAACAACTATAGCGAACTACCTACTGACAACAAGGAGGGCAGATGGGAAGGACTTCGAGCCAGATACTCTGACCAGCATTCACCGGGCCTTGGACAGGTAATTTTTTTTTTATAATAAAAAATGTTAAAAGAAGCGTAAATTTTGAAAAAAATTAATTTAAATGTCAAAAGATGCGTAAAATGTCCAGAAAAAAATTAAAATGTATGTAAAATTGGATTTTAATACTTAAAATTGATGAGAATGGCCCTAATTTTTTTCTACCCTTTTTATATATTTTCAGGGACCTCAAGGCACACAACTACACCTTCTGCATACTGACAGATGAGATGTTCCACTCTAGCCGGGCTGTTCTACAGGGGAGAAGGAAGGAACTGAAGGGCCAAGGCAAAGGGAATAAGCCAAATCGTTCTGACGCTGTCACAGAAAATCATGTAGATAAATTATGGGCCACAGGTCTATTTGGTGGGGCAAATCCAAGATCCCTACAGGACACCCTTTTTTTTTACATGGGGTCAGCGTTTGGTTTCCGGGGGTGCCATGAGGCCCGGCAATTGAAATGGGGGGATGTTGTCGTGGGGAGGGATGAGGAGGGGTGTAATTTTTTGGAGCTGCAATGCGAACGCATGACCAAAACAAGACATGGCCAAGCAGGGGGACATGTCCGGAGCTACAACCCGCGCCTCTACAGTGACCCAGATGATACACGTTGCCCTGTACAGCTGTACTGGCTGTACACAGAGAGACGGCCAGCAGAGATGAGACGACCAGATTCTCCATTCTACCTGACACCAAAGCAGGGAGCTGGTCCCACCGACCCTGTGTGGTATAAAACGCAGCCGATGGGCATAAACAAACTGTCAGCCATCATGCCCACAATCTCTAAGGCCGCTGCCCTCGATGGTCACATCACCAACCATAGTATCAGGAAGACCACATGTCAGAACTTGTTGGCCTCTAACATACCAAGTGTGGCTGCTATTCAACTCACGGGCCATAAGTCTGTGGAAAGCCTGATACATTACTCAAGTGCGACAAGGGATCAGCAGAAGGCCATGGCGCTGATCGCTACCGGGCAGAAGCGTAAAGCTACTTCTCAAGTTGAGGGAGCCTCGTGCACCGTGTCAGCCCCCCCCCCTGCCATGTTCACACCGCCAGCTATGGAGTCTGTAGCGGGGAAATCTGGCGAAAAATCGGAAAACAGTGCCGTGGCCATTGGGGCCGCCTCAGCTCCCCTTCCCCCGGCTGCAAATTTGGAAGAGGCCCTAGAAGTCCCATCAGCCAGACTTGCCATGGTGCCCGCCCCAACTCCACCCGGGGCGGGGGTTGCCTCAGCCTTGTCCGGCATGTTGGCCGGCGCCAACATCTCCGGCGGAATCATTTTTAACTTTAATTATGGAAGTTCCACCTCTGTCAACACAAAAAATGACATGGACGTGATCAACAATTCTCAGTTCTAGGTTATGGACACATTTTCATGACATAGTTATAAAGAATTTACCTTGAATTAAGACATTTTCCACTCGTAAATCCAAATGGATGTCCATCGTTGGCCATAAAGGCTCCGCACTCTCCGAATTCTCCCGCGCGACTGAGCGGGCGTAGTGATATGAAATAAAATTAGCCTTTTTGGCTTTTTTGAGTTGAAAAAATGGTCTCTTTTGATATAACTATTCTTAATTAGAGTGAAATGAAGTAATAAATGGCAATATAAGCTAAAAATATGTAAATGATATAAAAAGTTTAAAAAAAAAGACACAAAATAGTCCTTCCGCGCATGGGTACTGAGGGTGTAAATGCTTTGCTGGTGCTTTGTGGTTTCTACGCAGTACGTAAAGGTATCATAAGTTTTGCACAGAGCGCCAGTGTATTTTAAACGCACAACCATCAACGCCACCCTTGAGGAATGCGGGAACTATATCTTTCGTTTCCGCCTTGTCGAGTGAGCTTCCGGCGAAAATGGCGACAGTTTATTGACATCAGCTAAGTAAAGTGTGTTTTTTGTTCATTTTCCGGGGAAATTAATAGATACAGCCGGTATAATAAATCTAAAACGACACGCGGTCTGCATACTCATACTTTTAGCCAACTCGTGCACGCCAGGTAGCCAGCTCGTCCGCTTATGAAGCGGACTCGTGGCTACCGTGGCGTACACTCGTTGGCTAAAAGCACTCGTATGCAACCGCCATGCCGTTTTAGCTTATTATACCAACTTTCCCTTTTGGACCTCTATCTAAAGGTATGTCGGTCTCCCCTGTTTCCTCTATGTATTTCCTTTCCATCTGTCTGTCTCTGTCTGTCTGTCTCTTCTTGATCTCCACTATCATTTGCATTCCCTCATTTTCTCCTATTTTTCCATTTTTCTCTCCTTCCACATCCCATTCAAAAGAGCACATGGTACACATACTGCCGGTAGCTGGCATCACAGTCTGAGCTGCTCCTCTAGTTGTGACAGGCTCTGTGGGCAGCCCATGAGCCCCCGGGCCTTATAAAAGGGGGGCCTGCTGGGCCTGCCATGACTGTCCTTTACTGCCTGGACCTGCACTGATTTGTTGATACAACTGGATCTGTTAAATATTCAATACACTAAGCCTAGAGCCTGGGGTTTGTATATTATTCAGCCTGGACTGGGAGCTCTATACCTTCAATATTAAAATGAAAATTTATGTATAATAGACAGTGATGTCTAGTTATGATAGACAACACTTTTGCTCCCTCGGTATGTATGTTTTAAATGTACAATTCATTTCAAGGAAAAGTCTTTTAGCTTTAACCTAACCCCTGCTACTGTATATTTGGTGCTACGTAAAGATAATCTTTTTCTATCATGATAATCTGCAATCATCCCAATCAGCTTCCGCAATTTTTCAAATTTCAATAGCCATTACCATGGCCTTTTATTAATGCACACGCATACCAATTGATACATATGTCATTTATGTCAGGGTAGAGCATAGTGCTATGAGCCTGGCTGATGCAAAGACTTACAAATTGGACAAGAACATGCAACCTTCAGGGTGGGGTCCTTAGGAGAGGGCGGCACGAGGTATAAAAATACAAAATCAACTGCTATATTATAGTATCTGCATTATTGGCAGCAGAGCTGGGCAGCTGCAGGAGAGGCCAACAGTACTATGCTAAAGATAGCTTTTTAGCTATTCATATTGTACTGATATGATATTGATGATTATTACACGATCTAATGTTATTGGTATGATCCTGTGTAAGAACAAAGAAGGAAAAACGTGCCACCCGGGGCTGTGGTACGTTTTTCTGTACCACCCCTACGCGTGGTATGCTTTTGGGGGTGTAGACCAATTAGAAGCCAGCACAGTGGTCCCGTGATCATAGAGCAATGGCAGCAATGTAAACAAACCTTTCGCCGATTTGAGATGCAAACTCGCCGATTTAAGATACAAACTTGCTGATTTAAGAAGGAAATATGATAGGAGCATAGATAACTGTATTTTGATCGTGTAATAAAGCTTGTATTGTATGCTAGGGTCATGCATGCCTCGCACCAGCCCTGTGTTATAAAGCCAGATGCACCTCTGGCTGATACGGGCCAAACGTAACACCATCATACAATACAGGCTATGCATTGTAAACATGCTTCAGTATGTGCTGTACATATTTTTCCAATTTTCGCAGAAATGAAAATCCGCAAATTTATAGCTTTTTAAAATATTTATCCTGTTTAGCTGTACAACTTTCAAATTCATGAATTCAAATACATGCAAAATTGTAAATTGCAAAGAATTATAGGCCTACATGTGAAAAATAAAGATAGGATTGACTTTGCTGTTGTTTGCACTTGAGATCGTTACCAGAAAGATCAACCTCAAGCTTCCTAGAGAATCATGATGACATACAAAATATAAACTTCTTTATCTTGTGACCATTTCCAATTTTCTAGTCTATCGTACACGTCCAGCGTAGAGTGAGTTACAAGCACATGCCATTTACTTCCGCATAGGAACATTGCAATTTACATAAGCTCAATACAGTGAAATCTCGTTATAAGGAGGACGGTTATAAGGAACAGACAGTTATACATTTCTTTTCTATACTTTTCCACTGTGCAAAAACACCATTAGAACGAGCATTTCTAGCCAGAAATCTTTAATAAGGAGGATATTTTTCAAGATGATTAGTAATCTATTATACAAATAAGGTGAAAACACATATCCTACATCCCCTATGAGGCTGTGTGGACTAGCCTAGGTGCTAGAGTGAGCTTGATACCTTCTCGCCCTGAGCATGTGGAAGGTTGGAGGCACAAGCCTAGGTGCTAGGGTGAGTCTAACACCCCCTCCTTCTTCCTGTGTGTGTGGAAAGGTGGCAGACTTCTCTTTGATTTCTGGGAGCATCACAGTGAAAGGGGGGGGGCATCTCTTCTTTGAAGTAAGGCCTAAACAAATTGTTGTGTTCCGGTAACATAGCCAATAATAAATAGGGTCGGTAGGTAGATTTGTTAAAGCTTTTTCTTTGGTCTGAAAAGTGATTTTAGAAAAATAATTGCCAAAAATGTCATAAATATTTTCACAAATTAAAGAAATAAAAAAAGAAGAATTAGGGTCGGTCCCACATACGCAGGGTCGGTCAGGATACTGGAACACAACTCTTTTTAAAGCCAAATCGAAGTACTGGTCAAAGATGTACATTTATTACTACTTCACACAATATTACCTTAACACAAAACCCTACCTGCAGCACAAATCTTATTTGGCGTTTTTATTTTCTATTCGCCCAAAATTCTATATCATGATTAGCTCCATTTATGGATTGTATAGTGTTGATCCTTTTATATGAAGAAAATGTCTACTAATCTTACAATACCAATATAATAATATAACAATTTTGCATGGTGACCTACATCATTGGGAAAGAATTGCCTGGTTATTCCTACAAGCTTTTTCTAAACAGTTGTGCCAGCGTACAGGAGAATATGTCTGCCTCCCTACTTGTACAGCTCTTCCAAACACCCATATATCTACATCCACGCTCCCTCTCTCACAGCCAGTCACAGTTCCACTGGCTACACTGTTTAATACTAATTTAATTGCAGGCTGTAAAGGATTCCGAGTAGAGGCAATATACCTTTAGTAGGAGCATGGCACGTGTGACCTGGGTGATGAAGGAGCGAGTTTAAAAGACAGATGACCACACTCTCAATCTGACCACATGGTTGGTGCTTGGAGACTATTTTCATGGTACATTAATTATATGAACTGTTGAAGACTGTGCATAATTTGTATGAAACTTAGATCTAGTGCTACAAAAGATTGTCTCCATGAACATTTCTAAATGTTTGCCTAACTAGATATAGTAAATTAAAAGTACAATTACAAACTCAAATATATTACCTATACGCAATAATATAACTCCACTCCAACTAAAGCGGTGATTTTCGTGAGAAAATGGAGAAAATTACAGTTTTTGGTAACTGTGCAACTTTGAACAGCTGTGTAGACCTTAATAATTGGAATATCACTAAAAGAAAAGAAAGTGCCCTCAATAATGACACCAAAACCCCATTTAAATGATTGCATCTAAAAAAAAACTTGGTTTCCATACAATAATGCTGTTCTAATGAAAAGAAGCTAAAATGGAACGTTATTATGGCAAATGAGGGAAGGAATTCGAGTAAGGTGTTATACACGGTCACAAAAATGTATAATATGTACAGGTTTAACATGTTTCTACTACACTATGCATGCTAAAATGTTTTAGTTGGCCTTGCCTGTTACGACCCCTTAAACAACTATTACTCACTCACTCACTAAAACTCCCAAGTGTCATGGAAAAAATGATTACAGGCATGATAGGTATACATAGTACTTATCTCTCCATCAACATACAGAGTTTAAACACACACACTAGAGTTTTCACTGTTGCTACCAGTATTCCGACATTCTAGCCCAGGTAGAAAAATATCATGATAAATATCATGATTTATCATGTTGAACCATAATCTATCATGATTTATCATGATAAAGCATAATTAAGCATGTTTACTTCTACCATGATTCATCGTGATAGATCATACTTTATTATGATATTACCTCTTGAGAGGGGAAATCATGATTAATCACATTTTCTCCTACCATGATTAAATATGATAAATTATACTATATCATGATCTAACCCTCTGAGGGGCGGAACCATGATAAATCATATTTTCTTCTATCATGATAAATCATACTTTATCATGATATTACCTCTTGGGAGGGGAAATCATGATTTATCATTTTTTCGCCCACCATGAATAATTATGATTAATCATATCACATTATGATCTTACCTCCTGAGAGGCGAAATCATGATAAATTATGTTTTCTTTTTATAAATCACACTTTATCATGACCTAAACTCTTGAGAGGGGAAACATGATTTACCATGATTTTACCTAATCATATTTAATCATAATTTATCATGATATATGTGACTCGATCCAGCATAGTGGAACTTATGTCGCTCATCAAACATTTTTAGTTATCTATGTCATGTGATAGAACAGTTCATTACCTCTCTATAGAGCCCATGTATGAGTCCCCATCTCACCCATACGTATTTAAAAAATATTTTCAAAGATAAAAACACCCGGAGTGCTAATTTGAGCTACGCGTGATCAAAGTGGAACGAGCAGGTCGCGACCTGCTCGCGAGCAGTCAGCGAGCATATCACTCATTGGTTACCTTAGCAACGGGTATCTAGAATTGAGATATCAATCTGAAATTTTTACCAGGCATTCCCGATGGTTATATCTACTACATACTAAAAGATTGGTCTCTTTGGGGAAATATTTTTATTCATGCAACATCGTTCAAAAACACGTTCAGTTTCCTGGAAAAATGACAGAGTTAGTGGTTTAGTGGAATAATTATAGATGCACAATACCTGTTCCTGGTGTAGTTTAGGGACAACTAACAGTTCCAAAACCTATTAAATGTAGTCTGTTAAGTCCTGAAAGTCCTTTCACATTATGTGAGCATTGTACACAGATAATTTGATAGGTAAAATCCAAGTGCAGTGGGTGGGGTCCTCCATGTTCATGTCACATTATTTCTCCAGGTCAAAATATATATCCATGGTCGCTGCTGATTGTGTATCATCATTACACCCTAAACCAGTAGCAGATTATGATTATATTAACAACACAACATCATAATAGAATATGTGATATCCAAGTTCATGGCATAACTCGTTATGGTACGAAAAGAGGGAGTTCTAGTCAGAATCACTTGCAATCCACACCTCGTCATCAGAGTCTTCTGCAGATGAAGGGCTCCTTGTTCTTTTCCGAGAAACAGCACCTTTAGGTCGGCCCCTCCCTCTAGGCTGCTGTTGTCCTGGCTGTTGCCCCCTTCCCCTACCTCTGCCCCTACCTCTGCCCCTTCCCCTACCTCTGAGTTCCTCCTGGTCTGCCTGTTCACCGACACCCCTGCCTCTGCCTCTTCCTGTGGCTCTGCCTCTGGCTCTGGCCCTGCCTCTACCCCTGCCTGTGAGTTCCACTTGTTCTGCCTGTTGGCTGTTGCCCCTACCCCTGCCACGAACTCTGCCTCTCCCTCTAAGTTGCTGTTCTTCTAGCTCTTGTCCTGGCTGATGGGTGTCAGTGTCATTGGTGTGTTCTCCTATACCTGACCCAGGCTTTGGTACTGTTGGCTTTGGACAGGTGATATCTCTTGTGGCATTGGTACAAAAGTCTCTGATATTCTCAAACAAGTACCATTGCCTATAGGCAGGCAATCCTGGGGAGGGGATGATGGCAGGGTTGCCCCGGGGAACATCTGCTATTTCCTTTGTCAAGATGTTGCAGAGCACAGGTTCTTCATCATCAACCACTTTCTTCATGACAACCCTACCCGGGTATTCATGGCTGAACTCAAAGTGATGGTACTCTTTAATGCCATTCACTGCCTTGCTGAAAGGGGCTAGAAAAGTCTTCCAGTCATAAGTAGGGGCTGAACAGTTTCCTTTCTCATCCCCCACTAAGTGTGGGATGTTGACTCCTTCCAGGGTGCTTCGACGGACAACTTCCATAAGGTCCTCCAGACTGGAAACGTCACACTTCCTAAATTTCTGTTTCAAAAGGCCAAAACACCAGTCTGGACCAAATTTTGTGTGACCTGTGATCAGGAAGTTGAGAGTGATGGACATGTTGAGCCTAGTCAAACATCGCCACATCAAGTACGCCAACATGAATTTGTTTTTATTTTGACCACTGCAATTGTCGCAATGGAGATCCAAATTCTTGGGGCCCAGGGAGTAGTTCTCGAGATAATGGTGGAGATATGAGATCACAGCGTTGGATCCCTTACTACTGCAATGAGACTCATCTATTAGGTAGTTAACCTGGCTTGGTCCTGCTTCCATAGAGACACCAAAGATGCCACACTTTCTTGGCACTAGAAAGTAGAGTGGGCCTGGCTGCATGGGGTAAGAGGGCAGGTGCACTTGCTGGGCATAGTCAAAGCTAACATGCACCCGATAGTCTGTACTACATGGTGGATGAGGGCCAAGTGCAGGAGAACCAGCTGCTTTATAATCCTCCTTTGCCTTCTTTACCAGCTGCTGTAAGTAGGCCCTTTCCTTCCCTACTACCTGTAAATGATGTGTTTGTTTTTTTAACTTTGCCTGCTTGACCTCTTCTGGGAAACAGCTAGACCGGTGAATGTCTCTGTTGTTCCTCTGACACTCCCAGCAGAGATCAGTCATGGGCCTTGCACAAACTATTCCTGGGAGGAGCTTTCGCCACAAACTCCTGAAAGTAGACAGAGCAACTGCCCTCTGCTGGACATCTGCCATGGCTTTTTCATACAACCTGTAAATGTCAGCTTTGGTGTCAGAGGAGGGGAGAATTAGTATATCATCTCTCTTGTGAGTTGGTATTCTGCCTGGAAGAGCAATGGCATGTGTCTCAGCATGGGATTTGATAAAGGCGAGAACTCTTTGAGTATCATCCAGGTCCAAAGATTTGCCCGTTTTCCTGAAGCCTCCAGCACGTATTCTACGTGTAACCACACCATTGGCCACATACCACTTAAGCACACGTTTCAGTTTGCCCTTACTGATGCTGAAAAAGAAAAATGAAAATTTTAAGCATTGTATTCATTGTAGATCTAAAGAATACTCATGCATACTTCATGTCATGTTTAAAGTGCAGATAGCAACAATGGGTTGATACATATAGCTTATAAGATACCGGTATGTTACAATAGCCTACATTATACTGATATGTTTCTATACCCTACAACAGACCGTATTGTTGCTATAGCCTACAACATACTGATATGTTGCTATAGCCTAGAAAAAACAGGCATGTTGCTATAGGCTAGAATATACGGGTATGTTCCTATAGCCTAAAAGATACCGGTAGGTTGCTGTAGCCTAGACACACCCTCTGGCTTGACACAAATAAAACTGGGTCGTAACCTGTCAGTTGGACCTACTTCTGGCCAATCACAGCTCCTTGACCTAGATATCATTGGGGCAGACACGGGTGGTAGAAGTATGGGTTAGATCTACCGAAGAGCCAACAATGAATGGGAGGGTCAATGTTACATCCTTGGTACTCATGTTGCATGAAGGTTGGCATGATGCTTGAATGCAGCCCTGCCAAGTAACACTCCAGTGCTGCATTCAAGCATCATCCTTGGTAATCATGATGCATGTAGGGTTGGCATGATACTTGAATGCAGCCCTGTTAAAGTAACACCCAAGGGCTGTATTGAAGCATCAACCTTGGTGATCATGATGCATGTTGGGTGGGTATGATGCTTGAATGCAGCCTTGCTTCATTCATGCATCATGCCCCCCCCCCAAAAAAAAAAGGAAAAAAAAGAGATTTTCCTGAAAATGGCCAAATTGGCGAGAAAAAAGTTCAAAATTGAAAAAAAGCAAATTTTCCCAAAAATGTCAAAATTGGTGAGAACAAGCGTTAGATTTCAGAAAAAAAAGCTTTTGGTACCCGGTACAATGTAGTTGTACTTGACTGTGTACTTACCAATGGAAGAATGCAAACGTACACTGGCAAACCTGTTTATTGCCTAGTCTATAATATGTCCGAGTTCGCTCACGGTCCTTTTTTCCTTTTTCACCCTTCTTCCATGTAGAAAGCCTGGCGCTATTATCTGTTGATGAAGCCATCACCCCCAGTAGCAGCATATCCAGCTCGGCTGTCAAGTAGAATTAATAACAACTTTTTGTTTTTGTTTTTATTATAATCATAGACATGAGAAATAAGACTCAATGTGGGTCAAATCAAATCAAATGCACATATTTAGTGATGTTGTAACCAACTCTTTAGAACAAAGTGTAAAAGAATTATTTCTATAGTTATTAATTTTTAGTCAGCTTACCTCTGTTCAGCTGGGCGACCTCTTCACGTCGCTCTCTGAACTCATCTGGCGTGAACATTGTACTGCATGGTGTATTGTTGTCCCCATATTGACACTTACAACTGTTGACCAGAAATAAGGATAGTTAGTGCAAGAGTATACATTATGAACAGAGTATAAAACAGAAATATTAGTTGACATTTTAAAAAGCCTAGTCACAATGAATGCACATAAATATAATTTTTGGGATCTATGTAGGTCTGAATTGTAAATTAAAAACAGATACAATATTCCAGACCAATGCAAAAGTGCACTAATTAGTAATATATATATTGGTGTTGATTTAATTCATTCACAAACTTAAAACTAATGTGGGGTAACTAAAGGGTGCATCGAACAGAACACCATGTGGTTTTTGCCACTCACCTAAAATTGGCACACCTTGTGCTCTCTTCATCCTGAAGTTGTTGTACCGGATCTGGAACAACCAGAGGGAGATCTTCCTCATCTGATGATTCTGCAACATCCTCTCCATCATTCTCCTCAGTATCAGACTCACTATCCTGATCAGAATCCTCAGAATCATCAAAATTCTCGGGGAATAGGAAATAATCGTTCACAAGCTGACGCCATACTCCCTGCTCGGCAACAGCGGTTGTTAAGTTGGCCTTAGTTATGGCGTTAAGGGCATTGGCCACTGTGTCCAACTCAGCCATTTCATGTCCTGAATGTTTGCGTATTCAAAATACACTGTTTGGGTTAATAATTGATAATAATTCTGTGTTTAAACATGAAAATACACCCGTTACCAAAATTGTCTCTTGCCGCCGACTCGTGGTAAACAACTCAAACCGGAAGAGGACGCTGGGCGCTCGGCCAATCAGCGGGTCGCATTTGTGTCACGTGATGTGTTGTCAAGGGATTGTTTGGTCTGATGCGATCCAAAGGCATTTGAAAAACACCCTGTGATTGGCTGACTGACAACTTACGATTGTAAGAGAGCCTGCCATTGGGTAGAAGAGTTCGCGCCACACAAAAGCATGTCAAACATGGGCATGGGGCCCGGGATGGGGGGTTCTGACAGAGCAACAAAATAGACGGAAAATGCATCGTGTATACCGTCTCGACAGCCTTTGTTCTTGACAAAACATCCATGTAGGGGTTCTTAAAATGTGAAATTAACACTGTTAGGAATTTCATATGGATTTAAAACTCAGGGAATGGCATGATAACAGTATAAATCAAACAAATCCATTGAAAACCTAATTTCAGTAAAATACATGTTTTACCCTTCAGACCCCATTTTCACGGCTCGCGCTAGTGCGACATAAGGTCTATTATGCTGGATTGAGTCACATATAATGATTTTATCCATTTGGAGAGAAAACATGATTTATCATGATCCTAGCCGACCATGACTAATCATAATGTATTATGATTGGTCATGATCTTACCCACTGAGAGAAAAACATGATATATCATGATTGAACCTTACCATAATTAATCATAATATATCATGTTTGATCAGGCTTTTACACATTGAGAGAGAAAACATGGTTTACCACGATTTTATTTGACCATAATTAATTATGATATATTGTGATTTAATATGATCTTTCCCATTGATAGGAAAAACGTATGTATCATGATTTTATCTGATAATGATTAGTCATGGTGTATCATGATTCACCATGATCTCACCCAATGAGAGGAAAACATGATTAATTATGATTTTACCTTGCCATAATTAATAATTATTTTATCATGATTTATCATGATTTTACCCATCGAGAGCAAGCATAATTTATCATGATTTTATTTGATCATGATTAATCATAATATATCATGATTTATTATGATATCTCGCATTGATTGGAAAAAAAACATGCATATATTATATCTTCCCCTGGGTGTCCTCCCGCCTCCCTTGGCCATTATCTTGGAGGCTTCTGGAGGGGTACAACCAGTGATACTAATCAGGACAGTTAGGCAACCCCTATACCGTTATTTTGCATTATTTTGGAGGCTTCTCGAGGGGTACAACCAGTGATACTATGATCAGGACAGTTAGGCAACTCTTTTCCCATTATTATGCATTATTTTGGAGGCTTCTGGGGGGGCACAACCCGTGATACTAATCAGAACAGTTAGGCAACTCTTTTCCATTATTATGCATTATTTTGGAGGCTTCTGGGGGGGTACAACCCGTGATACTAATCAGGACAGTTAGGCAACTCTTTTCCATTATTATGTATTATTTTGGAGGCTTCTGGAGGGGTGCCACCCATGACACTAACCAGGACAGTTAGGCAACTATTATCCAGTTATTATGTATCAATTGGAGGCTTCTGGAGAGGTACAACCTGTGATACTAACTAGGGAGAGTAAATTAGTGCATTTTCATAGAATTACTTCTTATCATCACAAGGAGAAAAGAAAAATATGCTCATAATGCTAACAATGTATAGCACTAGATACGATTATTCTTGACAAATAATTTGTAATAATAAGGGAATTTATCATTTGAATTACAATTGGTTAGCACCCCCCCCCCCCCACACACACACACCATGTGGTGACAGGTCTGTCTGGAGGTAACTGTGAAAATGCAACCATGACTCCCATTGTGATAGGGGTAGAGGTGCGACCATACAACAATGCCCCCCTAAGACAATGGAGCCAGCCTCACTGTGAGTGTGAGATATGGGTTATTTTTAAACAGGATAACCAGTACACCAAAAGGCAGCGGACACACCACATGTACATGTAGGTATGTATACATGCTCTCCCAGATAGGTACACTACCATTTAAACATGAATATAATATATTATTACTATCATTATTATTGTTGCTCCTCTTGTAAGTACATAACCATGTCAACAATTAATTGATTAATCAACTAATTATTATCTCTCACTGTGTGTATGATATAAATAACACATATTTTCCTGTTACCCACAGGACATATTTACAGCAGGAGCCGGCCTTGCCTTCCAGAGACCGGCCTGCCTTCCAGAAACTGGCCCTGCCTTCCAGAGACTGGTCCTGCCTCTATGTGGCTCCCCCGGCTGCCAGGGGGCGGGTGCCCCCTCCCCAGACCCCCTGGAGGAGCCCCGGGCCACCAGGGGTTCTGGGGATCGACATTTAAGTTTCACCTTAATTGTACTTATATTTGACATTAAAATAATAAAAATGATGTTGAAGGTATACTTAAATAGATATTCTTATGCAGTGCTCATCCCGTCATTATACATTATTTAAAGGCTTCTAGAGGGATACAACCCGTGATACTAATCAGGGGAGCTCTGGGGAAACTCATCCCATTATCATACATTATTTTAAGGCTTCTGGAGGGATACAACCCGTAATACTAACCAGGGGAGCCCTGGGGAGGCTCATCCCGTTATTATATATTATTTTAAGGCTTCTGGAGGGATACAACCGGTGATACTAACCAGGGAAGCCCTGGGGAGACTCATCCCGTTATTATTATGTCTGGGGCTAGCCGGGGGGGGGGGGCTAGCTGTGAACACACCACCATGACGCCCATTGTGATAGGGGTGAAGGTGTGACCATACAACAATAGGCCCCTAAGACAATAGCCCTGCCCCCTAACTGCACCCACCACTCCCCATATGCGGGTCATCAAGGTGCTACAGGTAGCAGCAGTCTCACACACATCTGGTTGCCTTAGACAGGGCTAGTTGTGTATCTGAAGGTATGTATATACATTAAATCTTTGTTCAAGACTAGGCAGTATTTATCTTTAATAATGATGTACTACTACTAGTTGTACTATGACACCAATTGTGATAGGGGTAGATGTGCGATGATACAACAATAGGTCCCTAATGTAATAGCCCTATCCCCATTATTTTTAAACAGGCTGACCAGTAATTATTTAGTAAACCTTCTACAAATACAAATACAAATAATTGCATATTTTTCTATTTCCAGATATGGTTACAGCAGGAGCCGACCCTGCCTCCCAGACACTGTCCGTGGGCACTCCAGGAGCCGGCCCTGGGCCTCCAGGAGCCGGCCCTGAGCCGCCAGGAGCCCATCTCAGCCTTCAGGACTGACTGTCCACTATCAAATGATGAAATTGATGAATAAATGCATTGACCTCCCACCCCCCCCCCCACAATACAAATATTGTCTATCTACATTAAAAGAATATATTGTGATTTTTAAACATGATTTATCATTATACTTATCATGCTTAAGTCATATGTATCATAATCATGATATATATTGTGGTGGTTCGTAGTTAACTCTAGGTTAAAGAACAACGATCACGGCAGTTTCCAGGTGCGAGAATATATCTGTCTTTATTCACAAGAATAACAACTCTAGTTCCTTTACTAGGGAACGATCAGTGTAGAATTAATACACACAGGTAGATCAGGTTTCTCTATAAATAGAGGAAACGGTCAGTATACAACTCTTAGCATACAACTCTGTCCGCACGGTTGGACATGTGAAGTCTCTCGTCAGTCGGGCCTGCACTGACTGCCGTTCCAGGTAAACACATGAGTCTTATATAACACCGGCTCTTAGATCACGTGGCCAGGTGGGTGGGTCGGCCGCCCACCTGAGAGCGGCACACGGTCACCTGAAGAGGACCTGTGCCCTCTCCCGGGAACTGTGTGCACTAGCTCCAGGTGGAGAAGCCGAGTAAACAGACGTTACCCGGAAATACCGTGTATGAGATTAATATGTAATATCATGCCCCTACACTACCCCCCCTAGACAAAACTAGGTGGTAACGAACATATATACTGTTTTCCTAGTACATAGAAAACCTTTTAGAACAACAACTTTACAGTTATTGTCTATACAGTAACTAGGGGCGTAACATATTAACACGACATACTACACAAGCGAGATCATCAAACTCAATATAAATATGGCATTACACTGTAATAGCAACCATAATAGATGATTTAGGTATGTTTTATGACAAGTGAATATAATATCATACATACAATCGAACGGCTTGACACATTTCGATATGACTTCCTTATGAAGTTTCCTTACTCGGTTATTTAAAAAAAATGCGCGTGGGGTGTGTATATATTTAAGTTGAACAGAAAAGCTATTAAAAACCAGTCCTGATAAGGACTCACAACCACCAGCGTCTTACATTGATTTGTGATTTAATGAAAACATTCACACAATGGATAACAGTAACCACAGCCTTTGTTTTAAGCCGGGTAATCCGATTATATAACCGGAGTATTAATATCTCTCGCAACATACAACAGAGTCAACACACACGACAATACCTGGCGGTATATTTAGTATATACACATAGTCTTAACGACTTCATATAAACATTACGGGTAGCCACGTTTCCTAGCTTATCAGATCATACAATCTTCATATATAGCATATTATAAAACCCGATTCATAAGGTAAATATGAGAATACCTTATTGGAACACCTGAGGTGATATGTATCACATAATAATGATATATTTTATATATTAAAAACGTTTTAATGAGTAACCTGGCAGTGTACCCGGAAACCCTTACAATTAAATATAGCTTACTGGTGATCTAGTTGTGGTCAAGGTGCTCTCCGCTTCTAATAGACGAATGAGTGAGGTGCTCTCCTCTTCTTAATACTGTTTCTTGGATAAATATCACCCGAAGGTAAGTTCATATGTATACAGCTCGATAAGTATCCCGTCCTCGCTCCAGTAAAGTTCATGACATATATAACTATAATCCAGCTGGAAACCACGAGTACTGTCCGTTTAACACGTAATCCTAGCTCCAGGAATGTTCATGAAATATATAAGTAGATCTGGAACCACGAGCATTGTCTGTTTGACACGTTATCCTTTGGACGGGAACAGTTTATAACTCAGCACAATAGTATCAGGAACACATCATGGTAACGTATCCCAAAAGTTAGTTTCAGGGACGTTAGTTTGGTAGCTTCCCGGTGGAGTCCTGATTCCCCATCGGTAGGCTATAGTTGAGAGTTGAGTAGTTAGGTAAGTCCAGAGCTTCCACGGAAGGTTCGCCCCACGTTGATCCATATGCATCTAAAAAGATGCCCCTCCCCTCAAAAGGGATACCCCGTCATAAACAATATATGACGTCAGATTAAATGAAACAACAATTAATCTATCCGGAAACTATTATAGTTCCCTCCTCTATTCCTAAAAGAATTAGAAATAGACTCAGAACCTTCTATTAGTCTTTTTAACCTAAAGGTTCATCTCTTGCCCTCATTAAAGCAAGTGCGTGCTCAGTTGTGCCATCCCAGGTATCGATAGTCACGCCGAACACCCCGTAAAATTTTACGTTCATGTCCTGTAACCGTTTGGTTAACTTCTCGTTCTCTTGCTGAACGAACCCTGCGGCGGCCTCAGCAGTCTTTTGGCCTGAAGCAGCTTCCCTTGACTTTTTAGCCAAGTAGTCAGCATTGCCGACAGCGACCAATGCTTTCTCCTCCCGGTGGGCAATCTTTAGGCCATGCGTGAACAGGCCTAACATTTTGGTGTTATACTCCACCGCCAGCTCGCGTTGGGACTCCTGGAATTCCGTTACAATTCTCTGTCCCACTTCGCAGCTCGCTTTCTCTTCCCGAGAGAAGTAGTTGACTATCGGGACGTATTTTAACTTTACGCCACCGGTAGTTTCCGTGCGGGAGGTGCCCGCGACTGGCTGGATGACAACCGGCTCCTGGACTGCAGGAATCACGGGTTTAACATCCGCTTGCGGCGCTTTCGCAACCGCTGCAGCCTTCGGGACAGTTATGCCCCGAGGCGTTACCACGGAGATTAGTGATTTTGGTTCAGCTTTCACGGTCAAGCCCTGCATGTCCCGAGTTGGGGTAGTGGGTGACCGGACGTCCCTGGGGGTTAGCTTTGCAGTTGTCCCCAGATGGTACGTCAAAGGCAGGGAAGCCTTTGTTCTGGTAGCCGGTTCTTTAGGCCGGGCACCTCCACAGTCAGGTTGACTGTTGGCACTGTCTGAACTGCTCAGACGTCTAGAACGGTAATCCATGTTAGTCGCCGCCGCCGCTTGACCACCGGAATCACGTTTCCGATCTTTCCGGTCTGTAAACAGCGGGTCTGGATACTCGCGATAATAGTCGCGACCTTCCGGGGCATGATAAATCCCATAGTAGGAATTATCGAGTTCCTCCAAATTGGATCCGGCATGTCTCCGTTTTGGTCCAGGTGAGACCGCAGGAGATCGAGAGCGGTCGCGGGCGGACCGGCTCTTCCCCCGGGAACTACCCCGGGTTTCCGGCTGACGGAAACTACCGCCACCTCTGCGGGAAGTACGGGTAGTGCATAACACCGTATATTCCTCGTCATTCATGGCGAACTTATGTCGTCCGTCCACTCTGGCAATCCTGGCTTTGAACTTCCCATCTGCGACCTCGCAGTAGAAGGGAGTTGCCGGCCGGATCTTAGCCTTCTGTTCCTCCGTGAGTGACTTGTACTGGTCACATACGGCATCATGTAGCGCATTCACACGATTGCGAGCTACACTGATTCCCATATTATGGCAATCTTTCATGTGGCGCATGAGCTCACCTCTCCGGGGTTCTAAACACCCGTTACACAGCTGGGACTCCCTACCTACTGTGATATCACAGTGGTACACCACACAGTGGTGCATGTGATTTTCACAGAGGTGACGCAGAAACCGTTGCTTTGTTACAAACACGGTTCTGTCTGTGCCAATCGTGTTTACACACGTAGCGAATGGGCACCAGTTTCTTTCCCGTTGGCTATACCAGCGGTTAATCGCAAAAAGAAGTTTTTCTTTCTGCTCCTTACTATAGTAAGTATCCGGCAGTTGATCTAGCCACTGCTGATAAAAAGCAGACGGAGGACGGTCCCGGGGGGTATTCCGGATCCAATCCTCATCGTCACTCTGACCTTTACAGTTGATCGCGAGTGGACATCCGAAATTGGTAGGACCAATCGGACACTGTTCCCATGAATTGGGAATAAACACGCGGAACTTATTGTTCGCGTTCTGCCAGATCCGCCTCATCACGTCATTAGGCGGGATGGGGTCCTCTGGGGCATTTCCTGGTTCCTCAGCGTTAGCCGGAACCTCTCCCTCTTCCGCATCCGAATGAGCCGGACTACGGAGAGGGCTGAGACGTGCTGGATTAAATACCAGCGCAGCCGCCACGGCGGCCGCTGCTCCCGCGGCGGCGGTCATATCTGCCACAAGGGCCGGGGTAGTGGTGGTGGTGTTGGTGTTGGAGGGCGCCGGAGTATTGGCTTCGTTTATGTCAATAGCCTCATCCGTTTCCTCCTCAGCCCGGGGAATAACGGGCTGTCCTCCGGAAGGTTGTTCCGGTAATCCCTCTGCTAATACAGAGTCCGGCAAGTTAGCTAATCTTGCCTTCTCGTTCCGGCGAGCCTGACGTCCTCTCTCCTGGACAAACTCGTCCGACTGGTTACTGTCGGCCGAGCTTGACCGGTTTGAGGCCCCCCTCTCACCTTTACTGCCGCGCCCCCTAGGTGTGGCTTTCAGCGCTTTTATTCGCGCCTTCTCCTCCGCACTGGAAGATCTGGTTCGTACTGTACGAACCGCCTCATCAACCAAACAAGATATGGCAATATCTCGTTTGACGTTGTGAGAATCCATGTAGTCTTCAATAGTGGCTACATCCAGGACATACGAAACTACCCCCTGCGTATTAGCGGCAGCAATCTCGTACTCCTTCCGGGTTTTCGGCTCTCGGAGTTTCCCGATTCGCGCCCGGTATCTGTTGACCCCAGTCAACAACATCCCGGCAACTCCACAATTCGGGTCCAGAGACAGAATTGGGAGTGCGGGCATTAACCGCTTTATGTCTGCGATATGCAAATCGAAGACAGCTCGTCGTAAGCAGTAGCATACGCGTAGTCCTTTCTGGAGTGCCTCCCAGTACACAAACCAGTCCGGGGGCATCTCCTCCTGCTCCTCCACTAACAGGAAGAGCAATATCGCCTGGCTCGTGAGCGGGTCTATCCGGCGGGGAGCTCCCTCCGCCGTGAGTCTTAGCACGTCCTCGTGCAGTTCTACTTCACGTCCATCGTAATTGGACATGAAGCCTCCTAGTGTTGGTACTGCCGGGCGGGGTTTTTCAACGTCCGCCGGCGGTTCTCCATGGTACAATAGACCCGGATCCTGATACTCAGTTTCACCGGTATCAGCGCGACCGTCAGCAGGGCTGATGGCCTCAATGTCTAGACCTTCCAAGTAATTGGCGGCGACATTAGCAGGGCGAAGCGGTGACTGAGAGTCAGCGTCGACGTCCATTATCTCCCCTTGTCCCAGGAAATCCAGAGATTCCTGGTCCACGAGGTCAGGTTGATTAACAACCTCATTTCCTCCGCTAGCGGAGTCGCCCTCTTGAAGAGGGTCCACCTGTTGGTGGTCTGTCTCGGAGGACATGTTTTTTGTGTCACACTCAAGAAAAGTGTTTGTTGATGGATTTATAGGGGATCCACCTCCCCACAGCGACAATGGTCGTGTCCGAGCTCTCACGTCTGCTCTGGACCGCCTCTCAACCCCAACTGGCGATTCCCGCCGCTCCGCGGGCCTTATATAAGGCGCGCCACCGCGCATGCGCAACCCCGCGCGTCCCGTGACCCAGTTCCTTGGAACCAGGTCACCGCGCGTTCAATTGTAAACAGGTACCCTTATTCCACGTGTTAATCCTTACGCTCTGTCAACTCGTCGAGAGTATCAATGAAATATATATGAATGGCATAATAAAGCACATTCACCGGATTATCCGTCCATCACCCATGGGATCCTTGACAGGGGGACTATCACGATCATTCCGACCGTACTTACTTCCACACATAACTGATTACAACATTTAAATATTTAACAAGATTACAGGACACCACACTCGTTGTGTACCGGCTTAGGTTATACCGTCCCTGGCTAGTAACCGGGGACTGCGTCTTATGTTTTTAGGCATAACATTAGACCTGGTTCGAGGACACGCTTTTTCCAGAGTGGATTTAGCCTTAACCACACTCTTCCGGGTCCTTTTCCCTTCAGCCAGCGAGACTTTATTAGCCGCCTTCTTCCCGGATCTTTTTGGGATGACGGGCTTCTGCACCATTAGTTTCCGGGAAACCTCCTTCCGCGGCCTCCCGCGTTTCCGGGGAGGTTCCTTCACTAATTTCCGCTGTTCACTTTCCTCTATCAAAGTATCAACTTCCAACTCATACGAGTCCAGGGACAAATCTCTCCCCTTCCACTCTCTTAGTCGAGCTACATTAGATTTATACATCTTTCCTTGTAATGAACGTATCACTACAGTACTGTCACTTACTATGCGGGTAACCACAAAGGGGCCGTCCCAATTACTAGCAAGTTTCAGAGTCGATAACGGCTCATGTAATCTTACTACCTGATCACCAACTTTGAATCGTCGCGGCTTAAGGCCTAGATCATAGCCGGTCTTCTGCCAGGTAGCATTCTTCTGCAGTTCAGTTCTCACCAATTCATAAGCATATTTGAATTGATCTCTTAATGACTCCACAAACATCACATGGCAGGGGGTTTCCGGGTTCATTCCAACCACCCCGAATACCAGATCCGCGGGCATTATCAAATCTTCCCCGAAAACTAATAGATTCGGGGAACAGGAAGTACTAGAATGGACAGTGCTATTATATGCATGGCATACATAATCACACTGCTCATCCCAGTCATCCATTCTATCATTCACCAGGGATTTCAACACCTGAATCAATGTACGATTGAATCTCTCAACCATTCCATCACTTTGTGGCCGATAGGGATTTGTTCTCGTCTTACAAATCGCCAGTCGGTGACACATTTCCTGCCAAAGATCAGATTCAAATTCCCGACCTTGGTCACTATGCATCATTAGGGGAACCCCAAGATGCAATACCCAACCTTTAACAAAAGCTTTTGCACAGGTTGCTGCTTTGTGATCCGCTAATGGAAACACTCTCGTATACTTAGTATAATAGTCAGTGACGACCATCATACAAGTATTACCCTCAGGGGTAGTTTTAAACCCACTGATAATATCTATGGCGACTCGCGCAAATCTTACACCAAACAACTCCTGGGACAAAGGCATTTTACCCATCCCAGGCCCAGGTTTGTTTTTACAACAATCCGGGCAAGTAGCAATCCATCTTAATAGATCACTACTCATCCCTGGCCAGTAATATCTCCTTTTCAGACGTTCCAGGGAACGCTTTTTTCCGAAATGTCCACTGGTCAGGTGTCCATGGCAATAATACATAACATCCCTCCTCATACCGGAAGGTATTACCACTTGCCGGACTCTCCTACCGGATGAATTAATCTTCCACCGGTAGATGATTCCGCTCTGGACCTCTAGCTCTGCCCATTGAGCTATTAGTCGTCTCATTTCCCGATTCTCCAGGGAAATCTCAGGCCGCGGGGGCCGTATCTTCCTAGGTAACGATACCAACAACCGGCTAAGGTTAGGATCCTTTTCCTGGAATTTCCGGATGGTCCCCATGGACCACTCCAGAACCCCAGTTCCCTTGATCTCAAAGGGAATCCTTGCTCCGGCTATGACAGCTTCATGCTGACCACAGTCATCACAGTTGGTGTTTTCGCACTTCCTGATAGGACGTCGGGAAAGTGCATCAGCATTTACATGCTTTACCCCAGCTCTATGCTGGATCTGACTTTGCTCCAAACCGAACTCGGAAAGGTGTGCTAGCCAACGTCCAATGATTCCTTCCGCATCTTTGAAATTCAATAACCATCTCAAAGAGGAATGATCTGTTCTTAGCGTAAAATCGGACCCCCAAAGGAAATGTTTGAACTTTTTAGTATAAACTATCACAGCCAACAATTCCCTTTTAGTGGTACAGTAATTACGCTGGGTCTTACTCATAGTATTACTAGCAAAGGCAATGGGAACCTCCACTCCGCCTTGGACTTGACTGAGGGCGGCCCCAATACTCTCATTACTAGCATCTGTATCCAATACAAAATGACCATCCGGGGTGGGATACTTTAACACCGGGGTCTCTACAAACAACTTTTTTATTGCTAAGAAAGCTGTGTCCTGTTCCCTCCCCCATGGGAACTCCTCCTTCCTATTTCCGGGTGTCCAGTGTGACAAACACTGGATCGGATAGGCTACCCGGGAATACCCCGGCAGGAAATCCCTATAGTATGAGCAGAATCCTAGAAAGGATCGCACATCTTTAGGACCCCTGGGGACTTCCCATTCAGTCACACTCCTGATCTTTTCCGGATCCGCCTTAACCCCCTCGGTGGAAATAATCCGCCCTAGGTAGTTAATATCCTTCTTAAACAGATTGCATTTCTTTGGTTTCAATTTGAGACCGTTAGACATGATTCGGTTTAAGACTTCTTCCAAATTACTTAAACAATCCGCAAAGGTCTTTCCAAACACTATTACGTCATCCAAGTAAACTAGACATTTCCGCCATAATAAATCACTTAACAGCGTCTCCATCATGGCTTCAAAGGTGGCCGGCGCGTTACATAACCCGAACGGCATTACCTTATATTCGAACAACCCAATATGGCTGGAAAACGCGGTTTTCTCCATATCTTCAGGCTTCATGCCTACTTGCCAATACCCGGACTGTAAATCCAGGGTACAAAACCATTCATTCCCTCCCAGGGAATCAATCGTCTCATCTATCCTAGGAAGAGGATAGGAGTTCTTTTTAGTCAACCCATTCAGTTTCCGGTAATCAATACAGAACCGTATGCTACCATCCTTCTTGGTTACCATACACACAGGGGAGGACCAAGGGCTCATGCTGGGAACAATAACATTATCCTTCAGCATTTTCGCTATCTCTTCCTCAGCTACAATCTTCTTTTTGAGGGGTAATCTCCTATAAGGAATCTTAAAAGCGGGGTTATCCCCGGTTTTAATTTCATGCAATACCTTATTGGTTCTCCCCAGGGGTTCCCCTGGGGCCGCAAAAGCTTGCCTGCATCTCTTCAGCATAGCTTTTAGGGCTTCCTGATCATTCTCATCCGTTATGGACGATCCTGTTAACAACTTAGTTAACTCTTCATGCAATTCCTCTTCCCCTCCTTCTTCTAACCTCAGGTCTTGGTGGCTACCGGTGACTGCCTCCGCAAGTATCACTTTCCCAACTTCAGTGCCTTTCTCAAGATATACTGTGGAGTTTCCGGGGTTGGAAATGGGTGTCACTGTCCATCTGGAATTCCCTACTAGGGTATCCGCAGATTCCAATCCCTTCCGGGATAATACAGCCATATCCGGCTCGATTACCGCTAATCCTTTCTGGATTAGCCTCCCTGAACTGACTAACACGTCACAGGTCATTCCCGGGGGAATCTTCACAGTCTGTGCCACACTAGCGACACTACTTATCACTCTCAACTTACAGAGTATGGTCATATCATACGGGTATTCAATTTTCAACTTCCCACTTTTCGGATTCAAAGTCGCACCGAAAAGCGCCGCAAAATCCAAACCAAGAATACCATCATCTTCAATCTCAGCTATGGTCGGGGCCCAAACAAATTCTTTCCCGGCCACAGAGATTATCAGAAAAGTCCGTCCAAATGTCCTCATTCTGGTACCATCGGCCGTACATGCGTTTACCCTCATTGTGAGGTTCTCACACATATTCGGCAATAAGCTGATGAATCTCTTAGAGACCATGGAGTGGCTGGCTCCAGTATCCATAAGAAACTCCCCAGTCTTTCCTTGTACAGAACAGGAAACGTACCACCTCTTCCCATCAGTTACTGAGGGATTCCTAGTAAACCGGTGAAGGTCACTATCAGTGCCCAGGTCGAATCCACATCCTTTCAGGTGTTCCAGACAAGGATGACCCGGGGGAAGCCTGGTTCCTCCAACCTTAACCAACTCTTTGGTTATTGACTCCTCTAAACTGGCACTAGGTTTCCCATACGCGCACCCCTGGGCGCCTGTTGTACCAGTCTCCCCAGCCTCATGGTTTCCGGGATGTACGGTCCCATCTCCCTTCTTGCTGGACGCATTCACTGCTAATGAATCTTCACCGCCAACGTCGGTGATAATCTGACATATTTCCTCAGGGGTTACCGTCCTGCCATCCCCGGTAACCCCCTCTAATTTCCCGAAACCTCACTTCTTAAAACAGGTTTCTCGGCTTTGCATTCAGATGCAAAGTGCCCTTTGACTTGACATCTGTAACACTGGACGGTGTTACGATCGACCCTAGGGCGGCGCCTGGTTTGATTATCAAACACCTCGTTCATGCGTTTAATCATGGACTCCATTAAGGTATTTAATGAGTTTCCTGACGCATTTGTTTTATCCGGAGTGGTCGTCTCCGGGGTCTGGGTTTTCTGACTGGGTTCAGTCTGAGGCTCCCGAATGTCGGGTTTCCGGGGGGTTTCCGAATAACCTTTGTTACTAGGAAGTTTCCCGGAAGCTGGGGTTGAGTTAGATTTCTGTCGACCCTTGAATTTAAGGGCGTCTACTCTCTCCTCCCCTTCAGATTCTTCCGCGGAAGAATCGTCTTCATCTAAGGAATGTTCAATTCCAGAGACGCGCTGCCCCCTATTAGCGGGTATCATACCAGCCAACAGTATCTTCTTCTTGTCATGTTGATCAATCGCCATGAACAAATCTGCTAGGGAAGACCCAGCTTCCCAAGCTCTACCACAAACTTTAGCATGTTCGGGATCACTTAATCCACTAATAAATCTTACAAATAGGGATTCTATGTAATATTCAGCATCCCTACTCCATTCTGGCCTAGCCTGCCGCAATAATCGCTGCAATTCCAGCCCAAAAATTTTAGCAGATTCCTTTGGTTTCTGCGTTCTTCTCTGAAACAGAGTCCAGTGATCTACTGTCACCATTTTCCCAAAGGTATAACAAGCTAATACTTCCAGCTGGTCGTATGTAGCTTCTGGCCCGTAAGTGTCCCTCCATTCTTCAACCACTATCTTACCCGGCCCGTCACTCAACCATATCACAAAAGCTCCCAAGGATTCCTCCTTGTTCCAGCAATTGTACTTACAATCATCTAGAAGTGATTGATATTCTTCCTTCCAGGGTCGTAAACCCCTGTAAGGCTTAGTCACACGTGCAGTTATTTTAGCGGCATAATTAGAATGCACTAATTGACCCGACATGCGTCTACTCCAAGCTAGTAGGTCTGTACCGTCTTGACCTCGGCTAGAGCAATCTAGTCCCAAATTACCTATGGCGGGGTCTCGATTATGTAATCGGTGCTCCGCCGGGGTCATTGTGACCCGCCGGTTCAAAGGAACCTTTCTCTTGGGTACATCGTCAGATGATTTATCTGATTCAGATTCTGAACCCTCATCAAAGCGTGGGCCTTGATAGCCTGACAGTCCCTCAGTGTTTTTATGCACCGGGTTTGACCTTCCCTTTGTTCCCGGTTGGGTCCCCTTATTCATCCTATCCCTCGGCCTAATCTCAGGATCTTTATTGATTCCCGAGTGTGTTTCCGTGGCCGGAGGTGGGTACGAATAAGTTGCATCTGGGCAATACCTATAATTACCCTTGCTATCATAACCTCCCGGATTCCCATATAGAGCCGGGTCATCTCCCGCAAAGGGGTTCAATGAGCCATAACTATGGTTCACCACTTCATCTCGAAATTTATTTTTATAATGTCGAGACACTTCCTCCTCTGGAGACATTTCCCTGTTAACCGGACCATTACTGGCATGATTAACTGGTTCCCATCCAAGAGAGCGCCCGGTAACATTCACTCTCCTTGAATCTTTCTCTCTGTTTTTATACACAGAGTCTTCCACATTCCTCAATCCATTATCATTAATAAATGGATCGAATTGAGGTAATGCTTCCCCCTTACTAGTAGTAGGAGTACTATCCGGAACAGTTTCCGGCCTGACAGCTGGAACCTGTTCCTTCCCCTGTTTTTCCAATGCCTTTGATAATTCCCCCCGTAGGAGCGTTTTTCTGGCTTCCAGGGAACAGACAGCTTCTACCTCAGCTTTCCGTTTCCTTTCTAACTCTTCCGTTTCCTCCAGGATTTGCATCCTGGTGGATTCGTTATCTTTGACCAGCTGGTCTCTGCCCTTCTCAAGCTCTTCTGTCCCCTTCTTCAGGGCATACCATTCTCTAGAGTATTTTTTCAACTCCCTCTCATACCTCTCCTTAAGAGATTCTGAATGGTCATTCTCCTTCTGGTTCTCAGCAATCTTTGCCTGAATCTTTTGGTATTCATGCGATTCCTGAGCAACCTTCTTTTTCATATACCGGTTGTCCTCTATCAACCGTTCTCTCTCTTCTATCAGAGTTCCTTTTACCCTCTGATTCTCAGAGAGGATCTCGTCCCTTTCTTTTACCAGGGAAGTCAATTCCTCAGTCAATGCAGCATACTGATCCTCCATTGACTGCTTGTCCAATCGGACATTTTCCCAGTAGAGGTCATCCTCTTCCCGAGCCAAACGCTCGTCATATTCCCTCTGGAATCTCTCATCCCCTACATAGGGTTCCACCCAGGAAAGATCCTGCAATTTCCTCTTCTTCTGCTCTGGCTTCAAGCCCTCCCCAGGGTCCATCCCTGGCACCTCCAGGCGAGTTGATTCCAACTCCCCTTCACTCAGCTCTGGGCCAGAGCCGCCCAGGCTACCACCGGTAGCCATTGTCCGTCCACTAAAGGACTGCCTGTCCACTCAAGGACTTCCTGTTCAGTATAACCCGAACATATTCTCGAACAACTAGCTTGTTCTGCTACCTTCACTGCTACTGGTCACGGCACCAGTGTGGTGGTTCGTAGTTAACTCTAGGTTAAAGAACAACGATCACGGCAGTTTCCAGGTGCGAGAATATATCTGTCTTTATTCACAAGAATAACAACTCTAGTTCCTTTACTAGGGAACGATCAGTGTAGAATTAATACACACAGGTAGATCAGGTTTCTCTATAAATAGAGGAAACGGTCAGTATACAACTCTTAGCATACAACTCTGTCCGCACGGTTGGACATGTGAAGTCTCTCGTCAGTCGGGCCTGCACTGACTGCCGTTCCAGGTAAACACATGAGTCTTATATAACACCGGCTCTTAGATCACGTGGCCAGGTGGGTGGGTCGGCCGCCCACCTGAGAGCGGCACACGGTCACCTGAAGAGGACCTGCGCCCTCTCCCGGGAACTGTGTGCACTAGCTCCAGGTGGAGAAGCCGAGTAAACAGACGTTACCCGGAAATACCGTGTATGAGATTAATATGTAATATCATGCCCCTACAATATCATGATTTTTAGACCATGATATATCAAGATAATTATCATAATATATATCATGATGAATTATTATCATGTTAAATAATCTATAGTTCTTTCATTGATATCATGATTTTCATATCATGATGTATCATGATACTTATCATAATACATGTCATGATGATAAAGTATAATAAATCATGATGAAAATCATGTTAAATAAATCATAGTTCTTTCACTGAAATCATGATTTTCCATGATATATCATGATGATATTGTGATCAACCATGATTATATCATAATATATATCATCATAAAGCATAATGAATCATGATATATATTGGCGAATTTACTGTGGTGAACCATGATATCATTGTTTATCGTGATAATAATCATTATATATCAGACTAATTATCATGATAAATCAGGTTTTACAAATCATGATTTCCGTGAAAAACGCATGATTTTTTCAACACGATAAAATCATGATATTTATCATGATATTTTTCTACCTGGGAGTGGTTGCTCTTACCCATTGGTGCACATGTTAAGTATAAGAGCTGTCTTCCTCCATCAGGTGTATCGACCCAGCTGAATTCAAGGTTGCAGTGTCACGCCCCTATGCTGTGTTAAAAAAGAAGATTGAAGTAATCATCAATCACACAAACCCATTTTTTACGCCCAGGGTTAAGTGGTCTGTGTTTTTAGCAAAAGTAGTTTGAGTATGTATACCACTTGGTAAGGGCACCAGGAATCAATGCCTAAATTCTCCATTTTAAGTGATCATACATATATAACTGATATATTTTCAAGTTGGCATTTACTGGTACTAATTATCTTCATTCTATACATAATGGAAACAATTACACAAGTAATCAATCCACTTATTAAGGGCACCAGGGATTAATGGCTATCTTAATTCTTGATTTTATGTGACCAGAAATATATTTTGAAGTTAGCATTTGCTGGTACTAATCTTTTCATCCTGTACATTATGGAGACTATTATACAAGTAATAAAATCGCATCTAGAGCTAGTCATGACATAATGATAATAACACTCTCTCCTAGTATATGCAGAATTGGACGTTCTTCACTCTGCCGCCTGACTAACAAACGGGGGCGTTGCAGTAACACCTAGGTGGGTGGATCTCAATAACTACCTCCTACTTTTATTGTAGTTTTATTTTGGTCAGAAAGATTGCCAATGGGATTGGATGAGAAGAAAGACCAATATGACTTTCATATCGACAGACAGTGCCAGGTGACAGGGCAATCTAGTGCCTGTGAGGTTTGATAGATGGTCGGTAGGTGGACTATGTAGAATGATGGACTGTGACACGAGTACTGCCCACATTGACGGTTTTGGATGTAGGATGGTGACGTGATTAATGACGGACGCAGAAGTCATGACATGACATTATGATTCTTCGAAGGTGAATGCACTGTATTGAACTTTGAAGGAGAGCATTGACCATGCCTGAATTGTATTTATGAGAGCAGGAAATATCATAGCAAGACAGCAAAAGGGGATGAGAAGTATATCCACAATAAGGCAAGGATAACAAGATAGGGTTGTGCTGAAGATCAAATGCCGCCGAAGACAATAGTACAGATGAATGGAAGAAAAAGACAATGATCTCAGAGTAATGTCTTTATTGGCAAGCAAAGATACAACTTGTCACACACACCTAGGGAAAAAGAGAATGACACAAAGGGAGGACATGCTAGAGATACGCTTGTAGGTCGTGTGAGATAAAGGGAAACAGTTGTGGACGTGATCCGAAGTGTGAATACTGACTAAGGAAGGCTTGAAAATGAACAATTGGCATGAGAAGATAGGACATGTAGAAATCTTGAGGGGAGGGAGAATTCCTTAGCATCGCATATTTTATTGTGTGGAATAAGGGGAAATACTTTGTAATTCATAAGGGACCTAGACCTTGTGACAAAGGGTACTGCCTGGTGTTTCCCTGTCTTCTTAACCATGGCTGCCTCATGTGGTATTACAAGGGCCCTGTGCCTTTGATGGTAGTTCAGTTGTTATTTACTTCTTCATTCTCGTCATTCTCCGTCTCCCAGTCTGACCTAATTGGAATTTCTTGTACATTGATCATGACAGAAAACGATTTTGAATACAATGTTGTTGACCATCTCAATATCAGGAAGTCTAAACTCCTATTACTATACTGCGGTGAAAATAATTTATTTATAGCTGAATAGATTGAGTACAAGCAGCAACAGGGCCTCATAGGAGGCAATACCCAATACCCCCTTCTAATAAACTCCCCATGTGAAGGGGTTGAGGACAAAGGGATGCCTGAACCAGCTTGCTGAGGGGATCTAACCTGATCCTGGAAGGTAATACCATCTAGGTGTGTCCTCTAGGAGCCCAAGCTCCACACTTTGAATTGGAAATCCACAAACTGGCCGAAGAGAGCCCCAATCATAGTGCAATTTATGTGGTTCCTAAAGCTACAAATGACATTCTGCTTATAAATTAAAGGGTCCTCTATCCATGTGATACATTTATCAATGCTAATGACATATATGATTATAGATGCCTCATATTGACATATTAAGTCCTCACCGTATCATCCCATGCCCACCTAAAGCTACCATAACTAATCAAATTCCGCTCGCTCCTCATCTTCGTGCACCACATACTAAAAGGAGTGTGTGCATAACATGTGGGAACCTATGTTGGCAGATGGGGAAATCAGGTAACCCTGTGCTCTTATAGACCTGTATGGATGAAGGGCACTGGAGACCAGCTCATGCCAGCTCTACTCAGACAATATCAATTTACAATGCAAAGGGACAGGTGGGTTATTAACAGAGGAGAATTATGAGCTGCTATTTACACACTGGTATATTTATTATGTAAGCCGTCATGGATAAGGCAATATTGTCTTTTGGTGCTTGACCTCTAAATGGTTTTGTGTTTCTTGTTAGTGTCCATTTTTTCAACCGTTGTCACTGTGTCTTGCCTGAAGAGATGCAACTAATGTGATATTGATCGAGATAAAAATGTCTATCATAACAAGTAACCTAATTGTTTCAGTGGAATATAATATAATACCTACAGGACGGTCACTACCTTTTATACAGAGATGATTAAACTATTTCTACCAAATTGACGCTCCATATAGGTAAGTTTTTATCAGGTAGGAGGGCCTGCCATATGCATCCAGTAAACAACAACCACTTTGTGCACAGGAAACATTTATCATGGTATGGATTGAATGTCCACCGGTAAACTACACAGAGAGAAGAAACAGCATCAAAAGGGAGTCCAGGCTGCCTCCAAAATGACTCTCCTGTTTAGGGGAGTCCAGGTCCCCTTAGGGAGCCTAGGTGACTCTATGGCTGACCTAAGGGAGTCACCTGGGGGAGTCATATAGCTCTCTGGATTATATGACTCTCCCAGGTGACTGCCATAGGTCAGCAAGAGAGTCACATAGGCTCCCTTAGGCGACCTGGATTCCCCTAAACAGGGGAGTTATGGAGGCAACCTGGGCTCCCTTTTGACGCTGTTTCTTCTCTGTGTGTAGGGGTGGTGAGGGTGGCGTGTGAGGCATAGCTAGACAGGGGGTGGACCATGGTAGTCTACCCCTCAATCTTCTCAAGTACATGTCAATGGTGCCCATCCTTAGTTGCTACACTGCCCATTGAAGTGACTTCTTACTTATCCATGGTCATCTTAGAGTTAGCTATCCTTTGCAATGATTGCAATGCATTATACCAACCTTCTTCATTGGACCCCTATAGGTCTGTCTGTCTGCACATTCAATCTTTCTCTCTCTATCCTTCTGTCTCTCCACCCCCCTCTGTGCCCGCATCTCTGTCTAGATCACTACAATTGTTTGCATTTCCCCCCTTTTCCCCCTTCCTCCATTTGACCCACCCTTCCCCCTCAACACTCCAGGGACCACTCACATTTATGAGGGCACGTGGTTTACATTTTGCTGGTAGTTGGTGCTCATAGCCTGAGCTGCTCTTTGGGTTGTGAACGGCTCCCTGAGCAGCTTGTGAGCCCCCAGGTCTTACAGAAGGGGGCCTGCCAGGCCTGCCATGACTGCCCTTTACTGCCTTGGCCTGTACAGATTGGTTGATACAACTACCTCTCTAACATATTCAACATACTACAGCACAAGCCTGAGATTTGTGCACGCGGCCTAGACTAGGACCCCTATGCCATTTCTGGGCATTTCTGTATGGGGGCATAAAGTGTGGGCATAATAGGTGAATATAACTCCCATTGGATTGGATGCTGCTTAAAATATTAAACTCCATATTTATTTCATCGTAAAGGTTAGTTTCCTCTCTTTCAGTTATCTGAACTCGCATACACTCTAAGAGCAGTGTGTTCTGGGAACATGCTTAAAGAGTAACACACACAAATTTGCAACACACTTTGAGATTTTACACACTTATGAATTGTAACACACTTTTTGTCAACTCACTTACCTGCTTACACACTTGTGGTCAGAAAGGTGTGTATCATATACAAAAGGGGGCAGCAGCAGTAAAGGTCTATCATGCACCTATGCTACATTCTTACAGCCACATAGTAGCTGTCAGAGTGGCTCAGTGGGCAAGTCTTTGGACTGAGAACTAAAAGATCCTCGGCTCGATTCCCAATGGGGCTGACTGTCAAATGATAATGTCTATTTTCTAAGAAGGACCATAATATTTTAGCCCCCCCCCCCTCCCTCAAGAAGGGTCAAATTGCCTTTCCCCCTCAGGAGGGGTTGAACTGTTTTACAACCCCCTCCCCAACCAATCCCCTCCACTACAATGAAAGATATAACACCTATTTAATAGGGGTTAATTTGCAATGAGATACATATAAAAACTGTATTATTTGAATCTCATTGAATGAGCAAACTCACTTAATTCATGTTGGAAATAGATGGGAAGTTTTTTCTCTTCAACTATACACACATGTTCTTTGCATAAACTAAACAACCATCCCATGTAAGACCTTATTAGAGGTTCTGCAAGGCTGTAAAGGCAGGGCGTATTGATAGCTGATTAACTATAGATATCAAGCCCTGCAAATTATGTTATTATTAGTCAGTGCATTGGCATCCCTCAATAAGGGCGGTCTTTGTATTGTCTAAGAACCACTTCATGTCATAACATATTGATACCCAAGATTAAGTTATATAGCTTACTGGTAATTGGTAAGAAGTTGTGTGATCTTTGAGAATACTTTGTGTCTCCTCACTGTTGTGTGTTCTGGGGCCTATTTGAGGGGGGAATACACCATGATTGTACAAGGAGATTTGGTGGCCTATTGAGCAAGTCGCTGGACAAGTGTGTGAGAGGTCCTGGGTTCAATCCCCAGAGAAGACCTGGCACCAAATCTTCCCAAGTGAAACAAGTTGTCCTGACAGGAGTCGCGTCTGTAAGTGTCGGTAGACAGGCTGCAGTGAACCTTCAGTGTCCTGGTCTCCCATGAGACTTGCAACGATCCGCTTCAACCCGAAGAAGCATAATACACTTGCGACTGGTAAAGAGATAGCAGATATCAGTGTTGACGAAGGTGGTCCTAGCCGGGAGGGGAAAATGCTACAATGGACCACTGGAGACTCTGAGAAAAGGTTGTGAGAGCAGCCATCCCACGCTATCTGACGGTGGTACGGTCATGGCACATTGCGCTACAGTCACCAGTTGGTTATCAGGTGTGTCAATTTCGCCAGGGTCAGGAGCTAGGATGTGTTCACAGTGGTTGACTATGATTTGTTCACTGTCAATACAAACTCAGTTTTGATATAATACTTCTATTCCCACTTTTCTGTATATTATGAGCAGTTCAATAAACACTTTTCCTAGATACATAAGAAGCCTTTAAAAGTGATACGCACAGTATATGCATAGTATGAACATGAATAGCCCTGACAAGAAATTGAATAAATCTTTACTAATTTAACTCTTAACCCATATAGTAAGTAATCATACTAAATATTGAAAAAACAATAATTGTCAAGGGATTCGAACCTGCATGGATAGGACTCATGTGCCAGCACCTAAACCACTCAGCCACGGCACCTACACATACTCTGTGAGGTGTAGAACAGCTATTTTAACTCCCACCTCCTCAATACCATGGCTTTGTACAACAACACACTTTTTAGATTCAACACACTTTTGCCAAAAGCGTGTAGTGTGTTACCAAAAAAAAGTGTGTTAAAAGTGGCTTCAGAAAAGTGTGTTGAAAAGTGTGTAAACGTAACACGCTGTTTTTAGAGTGTATAGTCCTGAGCTTGGTACTGCGCTGTGTTGTAATATTAGTCCAAGAATCTTGTAAGTATAGCCAATGATTCGCCTTGCTACTACGCTCTATGCCGCCATTTTTCATTTTCCAGATATTTAGTCTTGCGTACACGTCTAGCCTAGGGCCATTGAGGGTAATAACAAGCACGGACCATTTACTCTCTAGGAACCCAGCAATTTACATAAACTGAACCTATGCATCCATTCCAGCCTTTTTCTACACTGATTACTACCTCAAACTATGACTATAGGATGCTTACTATAGAACCATACTGGGAGATTATAGGGCTTGAGCTTTAGTGGAAATCTGAATTGTGGGGTTCGTGAAAATATGTCATGCATAGGTTCTGGTATATTTGCATGATAGTTTCCAATTTTTGTTTCAATTCTTTAAAAAATCACATAATTTTTCATGGCCCTCCTACTGAGCCTACGGTACCGTTGTGTTTAAGGGCCAGGTTGTAAACAAGCACCAGTCGTATATAAGCACCTGGGTATGGGGGGTCTTGAAAAAAATCTAAAGCACTAAAAATGGATCTTGAATAAGTGCCTGTCTTATAAGTCTTGTTATGCGCCGGGGGTAATCTGCCCTCCAAAGTTATTAGTGCCCCGGCGCTTAAACATGACGGTACGGTAATAGGATATAGCTGATTTAAGTTAAAGTACATTTATTAGTAATAATACCGGTTTGCTGCTTTCTATTTTCCATTTCAGATATCAAATCTTTGTAATGAAGGCATTTCATTGAAGCAGGATCAATGTCCTAACGTTGTCACAGTTTTGGTTTAGAGTCTTATGATATGTTATGATATGTTTGCCATGCAAAGAAACGTTCAATTCAATAGTGCTCAAAATTAAAAGATATACCTTGTTTTCACAGAGAATAATTTATAATGGTTGAATAAGCAATGAAGCTGTGGATTAGTCAAGCTAGTGGGAAAGATCTATTTTAACATATATGGAAAACTGTCAAATTTAAGTATAATAATAGGGTACTTCTGATCAACATCATTGTTCATATTATTCCAAGTAAGCTAATTAAACTACCTCCTCTTCATTTTGACTAAAATTGAAATGATGCATTGGGATTAAAAATGATGAATCTGCATCATTTGGAAATAGTTGCCTGGTCGTCCCTCAGTGGGTTGTGTGGAACAGTTGTGTCCATGCACAGGCGAAGACTTTCCTCCCCACACACAGTAAAGGTTCAACTTCTTGCAGTGTTTAATACTAATGTAATTGTAGATTTTAAGGGCTTTCCTACTACAGGCAGTATGTGCCGAGTAGGGCAGGCACCTGTGACCAGGCTGATGTATGAGGGTGTTAAAAAGACAGATGACCACACTCTCAAACTGACCATGTGGCTGGAGACAATTTGGCATTGAAGAAGGTGTGTACAATATATAAACTGTATACTGTTGGTATAAGATGTTTCTGCCCTTAGACTGAATAACACAAGATCTCAAAGAACATTTGTTTCCACACTACATATCGTTGTTGTGGTCACCTAGATGTAACAAATTAGTAATCTCTCCAAACTTGGGATGTATGATAACCTTCACACACATCAGTGCTAGGCCAGAGTGACGGCTTACAAATCATTTAATTACCTCAAATATTCTAATTTATGCAATAATTATTAGAGAAAAAAATCAATGGCTGCACACAACACATGAGTATGTATACTTTGCTACTTCCAGTATCCCTATATTCTATAGGTTACCCTCACCCATCAGTACTCATCTCATTAGTGCAAACCTACTCAATCAAATGTATTGATCCTGCCTATAGAGCTCAACCCAGAGTCACACCCACATCATGTGTTTAACATGAAGATCAATTTAATCATCAATCACATCATTCCACTTCTTTCTGCCCTTTTTACACCTGAGGCTAAGTCGACTGGGTTTGTAGCAAAAGGCGGCAAATGGAGGTTAAGTAGAGAGTATGTAATCCAATCCCGGGAATCCAATTAGTACAAGAGCACCATCAATTAATGGATAATACCTACTCGTGTCTGATCAGATTTACTAAAATTCTCTTTTTTAGATTACCATTGACCTGTCATTCAATTCTGTGAAGATAACACAAAATCTTATCTAGACACAATCACGATGCCTGCCTTCATCACATCTATTTTGCCACACCGGATAATGCACTGAATGAAATTGGAGATCTTGATGTTGGTGAACATAACTAAAGGAACCTTAGTGCACCCGGCACTAAGGACCTTTTTCACAGCTCGTGTCACATATTTTGTTTCACATGTGACATCTGAGAGATGGCTAATGGGCATTGGGTGACAAGGCAGACCTATGGGTCAGTCATATTGACCGAAAACGGCGAAAGTGCCAGTGGGCAGCACGATTATTCCACTGAGCGTGAACCATGTAGGTGACATGTGTAGTGCACGTGTCAGCTGATTCATGCATCTGGATGATGGATAGTGACATGTTTCATGTCATACTCAGAAGTCATGACATGACATGTCAACTCTTTGAAGAGACACTTTAGTGTGATTTGACAAGAGGTTGAAAGGCAAGGGTGGGCAAAGGCGAATTTACGGCAGCGTAATTTGCAGGAGAGCATTGACCATCAGAGAAATGTAAATCGTGAAAAGGAGAAGAAAAGGAGGGTAAGACACAAGATGTTACACATGATATGAGAAAAAAGGAGAATGATACAAAATGAGGAAACAATAGATATGAGATCAAAGAAAACAAGTACTGTTTGGCCCAGGAGTAAGCGTGTTCCAGAGTGTGAATGCTGATTAATGAAAGACTGAGAGTTGAAGGTGCACCTACAAAATGGTATTCTGATACTGAATTTATGCCATTCCTAAAGAAGCTGCATGAGGTATAAACATACAGTACCTCAGTCCTGATAATCAACTGCTGCATTATGTCTGAACTATTGGCAGCATAGCTGGGCATTTATAGCAGGGACCAACAGCACCATACTAAAGATTTTGGCAATGCATATTCTACTAACATATAGCAGGAGTATGTAAATATTGACATAATATCAGGACAGACTTGATTTTGAAGTCTTTAGTAAATCTAGGTTGAAAGATCAACCTCCCGCTCCCTCGAAAATTATGATGAAATACAAAATTTGTCAGACCAAGTCTTAATCTTGTAAGGTAAGGCAATGCTTTGCATTGCTGCTATGCCTTGCACTGGCCATTTTTCATTTTCCAGACATTGAGTCTTGAAGTACAGCTCCAGCCCAGTAAAGGGCCAGTGAGGGTAATAACAAGCACGGGCCATTTACTCTCCAGGAACCCTGCAATTCACATAAGCGTAACATACGCATCAATCACTGCCTTGCTATGCACTGATTACTACCTCACATTCAATGAGGTTTCTTTTTTCAGCATAGCTAAATTAAGGTGTGTAACCTTATTAAGATATATAAATTTTATGTGATATTTCCACCACCCAGCCATCTCTTATGTGCTGATGTAAAAGTCTAAATAATTAGCTGCTTAGATGGAGTGTACCATTTAGGTAAAACATGTCTACTCAGCTCATAATATCAACTTATGTTCTAATAATTTGGCATGTGGCCATTTAAACTACCTCTTCTTGCCCATTGTGACTAAAATTGAGATGATGCATTGAGATTTAAAATGATCAATACGCATTTGGAGATAATTGCCTGGTCTTCCCTCAGTGGTTTGTGTGAAAAGATATGACCACCTAAAGGACAATATCCCCCACACTAATACCCACTCTTTCACACCCAGCCATTGTACGACTATCTACAGTGTTTAATACTAATTCAATTTTAGGTTGTAAAGGGTTCCTAGTAGAGGCAATATATCCCTTCAGTCGGGCAGCACGTGTGACCTGGTTGATGTATGAGCGAGTTCTAAAGACGGATGACCATTCTCTCAAACTAATCATGTGGTAGCTTTTCAACAGCAGAGACGGTGTGGGCTCACTGCGTGGAATATTAGATAATGTACATAAGGTGTTGTTGTGCATTGACAAGATGACAATAACTCTTTTTTTTCATGGTCAATATTATGGTTCTGCTAAATTAGATCTTGTGAATTAGAACTCTCTTGCAACAATTTCACACTCAATTCTATGACCTCAGACAAATCTGCAATAGTTGTTCCATCAATAAATGGGACATCAACTGTTATATCCTCTTGACTTCTAGACCAATCCGATAACTCTAGCTAAGTATTATGGGCCAAATAATGCTCAACTCTGTAATGCTTTATATCATAACACAACCAGCAGAATTCCAATAGTTGAATACTCTTATACTAAGAGTATCACTAGATTCTAGTCGTTCCTCTTACCTATCAGTGCCCATCTCATTAGAGCCGTCCTACTCAATCAAATGCATCGACCTGGCCTAGAGAGCTAACCCAATGTTGCAGTGTCACGCCCCCATGCTGTGTTAACACGAAGATCGATCTAATCATCAATCACACAAACCCACTTCTCTTTGCCCTTTTCACGCCTAAGGTTAAGTGGCCTGTGTTTTGTATAAAAAAAAGTAGCAATATGAGATTGAGTATGTATAAAGTATGTAATCTACTTATAGCAAGGCACCAGGGATCAATGGGTAATACATTTCCATCAGATGTATCCTAAGGTTGGCCTTCACTGATACCTTAAGGCTGTGGTATAACAATTGGAAATAGTGTCACATAGAGTGACTAATGACAACCCTCACATACAAAGTATCACAGCTCATCTACTGGCATAGGGTGGTACTAGATGCTGGTGAATAACTACCTATTACTTGCATTTCTGTCTAAAATTGTTTAGAAAGTAGGCTAACTTGACATCTGAGAGACCTGTTATGGGATGGGATCAGACAAAAGATCAATATAACAGTTAAATTTACAGTGCCACTAAACAGGGTATTAGGGGGCCGGATGAACGAACGGTCAGTGGGTGGACCATGTAGAAAGATAGATATGTGACATATGTACAGATGCTTTTGGATGAGGGATGCTGATAAGAGATGCTGATGAGGGATGCTGATTCCTCTCCTATTTGAGTCTGACTTAACATCAGGGTAAATGGCAATTACCAATGCACTCTTACTTTAGTAAAAAGGGATAATTAAAAAAAGGATAAGCTAAAGATTAAAAGTGCCTTAAGACCAAACAAGTAGAGATGAACAAAACATAAACAATGATGGAGATGATAGATATAAGGTCTCAGGTCATGTGACATATTTGGAAGCCGTGAATTCTGATTAATGTGGATAATTAACGGAGGAAGATATTTCGAGCCTGGGGGGCAGGGTAAGTGAGACTCTCTTGGCACCTTGTCCTTTGTGACAAAGAATAAGAATAAATAAATTCTAATCCATTAGGGACCTGGACCATGGACAAAGAGGACTGTGGTGTTTCCCTGCGCTTCTGATAGCGCTCTTCTTTTATGTGGTTTCACAAGGACCCATGTCCTTGTAGTCTGGCTGGTGGTTACTTTACTACTTCTTGCAATTTCGTACTTTTTAGCATCATTTCTTCAATTATTAGGTATCCGCAGTCTCTGTGTAATTCTTAAAGATAGAATTACATAAAATGAAAGAAACTTGCACAATCAAAAGCATTGCAGTGGGGAGGATTAATTATGTCATCATACAGATCAATGTGTACATGTTTATGTCATTTATCAGTCAGAATAATGTATTTGATTCCATTATAGATTGCTAAAAGAAGGCTAAGCTTCTAAGCTAAGCTTCTATGCTCAGCTGCTAGGCTATTACGATCCTCCATTATTTACAGAATATGACATATAACTTGTTCCACTTCATCAGTTCCCACCTTAAAGTCCCTGTGCTTATAAAGGGTGAGATTTGAGCCATTCCCTTTGTTTGTGATAATCTTAAGTGTACCTACCATACACTGCAGGATTCTTAAGTCTCATAAAAAAAAAAATCTACATAGGTTACACATTTTCCACTCGAACCTGCTCTTCTCCTTATACATCTACCTTTCTAGCCATTGCTGAATTTACCCTTGGGAGGTGTGAATATTGAGGTCTTCTAAACACAATGTTATCAAGAGACGGGATACAGAGAGTGACAGCATAAATGAGATTCTGATATCACATCTTTTTATAACATATCACGTTTCAAAAGCCAGTGGATAACTTAGGTCTAGATTCAGATCTCAAAGTCTCTAAGAATTTTCTATTCACGACAATCATAATTCATCTACAGTATCAATGAAATATAGCAATATTATGAAAGAGATAAAAGTTAGTGGCAATATTATGCATCATTCCTCTCTACTAACATATAACACAGTCTCTCACATGCAAACAACAACATGACTACTAAGGAGGTAATACCCAATACCTCCCTTCTATTAACCTCCCCCTGTGAAGGGGTTGGGGACAGAAGGAAGCCTGAATCAGCTTACTGAGGGGGATATAACCTGATCCTGGCAGGTAATACCATCTAGGTGTGTCCTCTAGGTGCCCAATCTCCACACTTTTACACAGGCACCCAGCAAACTGGACAAAGAGGGGCCAAAAGCAGAGTGTTCACCACTAACATGCTACTCCTCATTTGACCAGAGCAATACTAGCAAAACTACTTATCTATAATTAGTGAGAATATCACATTAATGGGGAGTGCTGCATGAAAACACATTCAAATGTATAGACAAACCCATAAATAAGATTGTCAACATTGACCCAAAACTGTACACAATGTCTCAGATACATTGTCATTTCCCTCTGTTTTGTTATCCAGAATCGGACAAGAAATGATCCTGATTCACTCACCCTCCCACCTCCACCCACAACTACTACAACTAGTCAACTTTCACCATATTCCCCTGGTCCTCCTGCACCTTACACAACTAATAAAAGTCATTAAATGCAGCAACCTTGTGGAGACGGATGGGGAAATCAGGTAGCCCATGCACCTAACCCTGTATGGGTGAAGGGCATGCTTGGGTGGGACCTATGCTGGTAACGAAGCAGGTTGACACCAAACTTCTAAGGAGAATTATGAGTTTCTGTACTGGTATGTGTTTCATGTGTGTCGTCTTGGCCATGAATGTATTCCTCCAAATCTCCAAATTCTTGCAATTTTGTAACTTATGACTTTAAGTGAGTGTATGATTTACAAAGAGTGCAAGAATATGAATTCTTGAGCCACATTGACTTCTCAATAAATGTGTGTCCCTTAAAAAAGTGTATAATTTTTTGGTGTCTTAGCATTGGGTTGATGCTCATAGTCATATGTTTATGTTGTTGTGTTGAGAAAAGCCAACAATATTTACCAAATTCTGCAAAAATACCTAATGTACACATTATTATGATTTATGATACCTTGAAATGATATAGCAATCAGAGAGGCTCTACATCTTATACAGAGATGGTTACATTATCAGAATCAGATTGGCATGCCACAGAGACCAGCTGCCATAGTGTATTGAGGCCTGCCATAGGTATCCAGTAGACAACATCCACTTCATGCACAGAAAGCATTCATCATGGCATGGATTCAGCCTCCTCCAGTACACTAAGGGTGGTGAGGGCTGGGTGTGAGGCGTGGGAAGACAGGGGGTGGTTATGAGGACCATGATACTCTACCCCTCTACCTTCTCCAGTACATGTACACATTCTGCAGTAGGTGGTCAATGATGCCTAGCCTTAGTTACCCCATGCCGCATATACATTACCTATCTTAGTCGGTGACTAAATTTATTGGATTTCCGTCTGTGTGTCTGTCTGCCCCTATCTCTGCTCTCCTTTCCCCACTCTCCCCTCTCACTCATTCACTCTATCTTGACCACTAGTAGTGTTTCTATTGTCTTCCTTCCCTTCTACCTCCATTCCATCATTCATTCTCCCTGGACACTCAAGGCACCTCTCACAAGGGCGCATGCCAGTAAGTGACACTCATGGCATGAGCTGCTCTTTGAGTTGTGAGTGGCTTTGTGAGCAGGCCTTGAGCTTCCAGGTCTTACAAAAGAGGTCTTGACAAACCTGCCATGTCTGCCCTTCACTGCCTTGCACCTGGACTGATTTGTTGAGACAACTTCCTCTTCAACATATATTCAACACACTACAGCACAGACCTAAGATTTGTGAATGCAACCTTGACTGGTAACCCTATCCCATTCATTGACATTTACGTATAACAGGCACTATATCACTTCCTTAGGTTAGAAAGGACTACCTTAATAATTATCTTATAGCATCTAGTGCCATCCCTTATAGGTTTAAACTACCATTTAGACCTCTGCTAATATATCATACTATGGCGTATGGGTAGAGCATAGTGCTATGAGTCTGGCTGATGCAAGGATTACAAATTGGACAAGAACATGCAACCTTCAGGGTAGGGTCTCTAAGAGCTATGTCTAAAGAAGGCCGTGAGAGAGTTACTTCAGTCCTGGAAAATCGCTAGATGCTGCATTATTTATCTGGAACATTGGCAGCAAAGTAGTGCAGGTAGCACTATATTCCAGACACAATTTTAGCAATTCGTCTACCTCTAATATGTGTCAGTAATATTGAAATACTGGTGTGATATGCACAGGCTTGATTTTGAATTTGTTAGTAATCCAGTTGGTTACAAAATTCAGTCTCCTGCTCTCTGGAGTATTTCGCCAGACAGTCTTAATCTTGGAAATAAAGCCAATGCTTTGTATCACTGCTAAGCCCTGTGCTGGCTGTTTCCCATTTCCAATTTTCCAGACATCAATTCTTAAGTACAAGTGAAGCATAGGGCCATTAAGGGTAATAACAAGCACAGACCATTTGCTCTCTAGGAACCCTGCATTTACATAAACTGAACCCGTGCATCCATCATGGTCTTGCTTAACACTGATTACCACCTCACACACCATAGCTATAGGTGGTATACCATGTCCATGCTTCAAAACTATAGGCCATGAGGTACAGTGGGAAAGTCTCCTTCTTAGGAGGTGTAAAAGCTTCTTGTTCATGTTTGGTTCGTTAGGAAATCTGGTCATAATGGACCGTCATTCTATCAATCATTTTAGGGCGTAGCTAAATTAGGGTATGGACTTCTCAGGTAAAAAAAAGAGAAAAATTAAATCTAATGCCATTCTCTTTGATTTGTTAAATAGATAGTCGCTTCCTTTTACCTCTCAAATAACAAAATCCCTGTAATGATTTGTAATTATAGTAGATGGTTGGTGGATGGTTAAAGGCACCAGTCTGAGAGAGTCCCCATACTCAACAACGCCATGTAAAAGAAACACTCCATGCAATAGTGCTGGATATTCAAAAGCACCCTGTTTTTACACTTTTAGTGGTGGAACTAAGTTGGCAAGCTGTGGATTAAGTGGCAACCGTCTGGGGAGGAGGGAGTTTCCAAGCATAAGGATGAGGTTAAAACTGGCATTTCACAGTTAATTGAAAGTAGCAGGCCTTTTGAAACCATCGTCAATATTTCCCTTGACTTACTTCAGAGTACTTTTGCACACATATGTGTTCTTGTGTTATCGTTTACTTTTTGATTTATCTAATTGTGTATATTGATTTGCCCATTGAATTTCCAAAATAAGGATAGCATAATGTAGGTGTAGTATCAGGCACATCTACCCTTGGTGAACCTGCAATGTTTGTAACAGATGCTAACTCGTTTTCACACATAGTTCCTGTACATGACCCCACCCCCTCTCTGCCGTCACTTGCCGTCTCACATTGAGCAAACATTAGTATTAAAGGTGGAAAGGTTAGCATGATGTCATGGCTCAATAGACATGTCAAATTAAAAGGATTAAAAAGTTGTTGTGCACCGCTCATAGAGAACAAGATTAGCTAGGTGGACAAAGGCACCTAAGGAATTTAATATAACAACCTCACACGATGGAATGTATGGTCTGGAACCCTTTAGTCCACTAAGCTCACAATATCAACTTATAACGTGATAATCTGGGATGGTGCCAATTAGACTGACATTTCTTATCCATGGTGACTAAAATTGAGATGATGTATTGAAATTGAAAATGATGAATCTGCATCATTGGGAAATAATTGCCTGGTTCGCCCCTCAGTGGGTTGTGTGAACAGTTGTGCATGCTTAGAGGAGAACACCCCCACTCCAACCCATCACATAGGCACATCCAATTGTTGTCCTACTCCCTACTGTGTTTAATACCAAATAAATTGTAGGTTGTTAAGTCTCCCTAGTAGAGGTAATATGCCTTTAGTAGAAGCACAGTATGTGTGACATGTATGACCTACGAGTGCGTTTCAAAGATACCCACACTCTCAAATAGACCATATATAGTAGAAAACTTCTTTTCATGGAGAAGTATTTTTACACTATGGTTTTTAAATTCAGGCAGGAAAAGTTGTTATGCATAAACTAGATGGCACTTTGATCTCATACTACATTAGATCAAACAACATTTGTCTCCATCTCTTTGATCAATACATTAAGTATCATACCCTCTGAGAGCTATGCTGATCATCCTTCTCTCATTACACTCCCCATGTGTCTCTCCACAACAAGCAAAATTCTATAGCTACGCAGGTATGACTATACACTGATACTACACCATCCCTACATTCTAGTCGGTCCTCTGCCCCATCAGTGCCCATCTCATTAGAGCCGTCCTACTCAATCAAATGCATCGACCCAGCCTAGAGAGCTAACCCAATGCTGCAGTGTCACGCCTACGTCCTGTGTTAAACATGGAGATTGATTTAATCATCAATCACACAAACCCACTTCTATTTGAACTTTTCACACCTAGGGTTAAGTGGCCTGTTTCTGTTGCAAATGGCAGCAAGCGCAGTATAGAGTACAATAATCATCAATTCAGCTAATTTGCCAGTGGTCAATGGATATAATCTCCATTTTATTCTGATTAGAAATTTACTACCAAAGTTTGCGTTTACTTACTGAGTGAGATGTTCCTGATGCTTTAACAAATCTAAATGATCTAGCAAGTGTTACAAAGCATATCCCGAGCTAATCATGGCATCGTTATGATATAACATGGTGGAACACCAAAATATGCTTGCTATGGCCTATGACTGATGTGGATGCTGTTGTATGACTACCTCACACTCACATTATTTTCTTATTCTATTGAGAAGAGAGATCACTAATGGGATTGGATCTGTCATATTGACAGGATGATAGTGCCTGTGAGGGTAAGTGGATGGTCAGTGACATGTGTACTTGCTTTGGATGATGGATGCAGACATGATTCATGCCACTCTGAGGTTTCATGAAATGACATATCAACTCTTTGAAGAGAAGTTTTAGGGTAATTTGACAGGTGGGCAAAAGGCAAGTTCAATGTATTGTAGTATAAAGATAATCGGCCATGAGAGAATTGTGATTCCTGCAACTGGAATGCTCATCAGAACAGAACAGATCATTGATACTAAATAAAACAGATGCAGACTCATGATGATACATCAAACCAGCTCCCCCAGCAGGAGAGGAGATTTTTGCTATTTGTAGGCACTGTTGGGGTTTCCATATCCTACTGTCCCAAATGGAGAATACCCAGGCAGCTACTATAGTAAATGCTTCCAGAGCTCATTTGTCCCTCTGTATCGCAACCTTACTTGCTACTACCCCTGCAATGCCATCCTTCTCAGCTCCTGGAGATCCTGGCAGGTGGCTCTGAATGCCACTTCAGAAGGGCACTAGCCCTTTAAAGGTGGCATGGTGCTTTAGAGTGAGATCCTGTGATGCATACCCTGGCAAATCATTCACCAGTGCTACATACACACAATATGCCCACCCTTTCGGAGTGTTTCAAGCCCATGGTATCTGCTTGAATACACTCCCCGAGAGATTCTCATGAGGACTGTATTCATGCATCATGCCGACAAAGGGCATACTATGATTTAAGCAGTATGCATCCGTTAAAGGACTGAATTAAAAAAGAGAACACCCATTTCTAGCCATCAGGTGGATGTAGGTGGTCATTGGTCAGCTTCTATTGAACATCAAGGCAAAGTTATATTGAATCAACGCCACCACTGCCACATGCGAAGACAGGCCAATGTAGGGTGAGGGTTCTGCATACAGGGGTCAAGGACAGATATAGGGGTCAGGAATGTGATTGATCTTGGCTGGGCTAGATAGGATACTAGGGATGCATAGCAGAAATTTCAATAGAGATACATCCTAATGATCAAGTTTTCAAGTTTGCTTGATGTGGGTTTATTAACAATAAACATAACTGATAGTCTCCTATTCAAATCAAACTTATTACATGAATATTGAGTGACTTTGTGGATTTATTTAGCCAACCAATTAAAGTACTACCATCATCAAGATTATAGAAAAGAGTTGTTTTTTCAACATGAGTACCTGAGTTACATGAGAAATCTAAAAAAAGTTACATATAAAATCTTATGATGTCCTAAAATAATCTATAAGACAAACACAATATATTCCCACTAAATAACCAGCCCAGCTTGCTGCCATTGATACCTTACTTATTTTCCCAGGGCTCTGAGCCCTTGGACAGGAAGAGCCTAGCTGCCCTAAATCCAATACACAAATCTACCACCTCCCTTCCCCACAGCCCTGATATAGTTCTGACAAGAATTCACCGTCCAACACTCAGCACTTCATGTTCCTATTGCATTGCCTTGAGGTATATCATACATGTCTGTACATGGATGGCTGATATCACTTAGCGGTTCTCTAGTCCAATTCATCTGGCAATAAAGTGAATTATAATCATGATGTGTTTGACCACACAACTAGCAACAGTTGTATAATAAGGCATGACAATAGTTACATCTATCTGCAAAGGACCCATTTCCCCTTTTACATATCATTTGAAATGAACTAAACAGTACAGACTTACTTTGCACAGTGCAAACCATTGATAAATGTTCTTCCAATGACATTGTGTCCATCCCTCGGTCACAGTACTCAACCATACTTAATTCCCATAGCAAAGAGAGACAGGGAGAAATAATGCTTTTGAGCTGTTCCCTACCTCTCCAATCGAACCCCCTCCCCTTCTTAACCATCTCAGGATCACATAGTACTTTAACTGCTCCGTGAAAAGGCATCTTATGCCCATACTCCTATCATCTACTCTACAGATGCAGGCTGGGCAAAAGGGGAAAGAATATCCAATAACATGGCGTGTCAATGGCCCTTGGAGGGTTAGAGATGGAAGGAGGGGTTTAAGGTGTGTGTACACAGCAGAGAGCTGGTGAGCCCAGGACAAGATGGGGGAGTCTGGTCACTGGAAATCACATGGGTCTTAACAGGAATTACCCTAGGGCAACGTCAGTTGTAATCCAAACTGTTTGGTTGGTGATTGTGTCCCCACTACTAAGATCTTTTTGAAGGCTTTTCCTCCCTGGAATTTATCAGAAACTCCTCTTGTTCTGAGGGATATGCATATGTTACAATATTTGTGCAGAGTATGTCCCCAGACCTGCAGGTCTGGGAAACAGGCCTGTTTGTATCAGACCAGTATAGTATTGAATTGAATTGACAATGACCTTCATGCCTTTATACTTCTATTACTTTTTCACTGTGTTCATTTCTAAATACTTCTTTACAATAACTAAATTATTACTTCTGCTTTCAGGTGAGTACATAAAACGTCACATTGAAATGTTGCAGAGGGTTCTACAGATTAGGTAGGATTGTGTAAGTTATGTCCTACTTCTCAAGAGAGGGAATTTCGATGAATTTCACAAAGGTTCAGCAGTCAAATTGAAGCATGAAAATGATACAACCAATTTGAAACAAAAACAAGAAAAACACCAGTTTGTAGATCATGTACAGGACAGGTATACATAGTTATAATTGGAGCCTTGGTTAGTTGTTGGAATAGGCTGCTACTGTGGGCCATGGCCCATGCACCATGGTATGATGAGGCAATGGGAGTTGGGGGATGAGGTCTGTGTCTAAGTGGTCCTTTGTACCATGGACAGGAGGAGGTAATAATTGGTACACATGCACCACACCATAACCAGCATCAGTGGTAGAGGGGCAGAGGCAGTGGTGACAAATCAGGCTAGACCGAACCTACTCTGACACATTACTTGTGCTTCTGTCTCAGTGTCTAGACCACCAGCCCTGTAAGTCAACAGTCCTCCGGACAGTGCAGCAGATTAGACATCATTCTGTAGTGTACAGCCTCACCATACAGGTTTAATATCTAATGCTTGTAGTTGTACAATGGCTCCCACTTGTGATTGAATGTGTTATCTGTGACACAACAGGGGAAAACGTACCATTACGGGGATTTAGTGTCATAAACAGCCACTAGGTGGCCACCAGTGCAGCAATCTATTATCCTAGTGACTTACTATGGAACTTATGATAACTTCCCCTTGCCCGATTTTGACAATCATGATCTCAAATTGATCACCATGACCTTCTCTTCCCATCAAAGTTAAAGATATATCTGTGTGTTTATCTAACTCTGACTAGATAACAGCTTTCTTAAAGATTTAAATGTAATATCATGGAGAATATTCTGCATTCCCACTCAGTAGCACTAGCAATGTCGGGATAACACAGAGACAGGTTCATATTTGTTGCTAAGAAAAGCTCTTGACAATTATTTTGGGGCTAGGATTGCCAGAATCATGGAGGGAGAAGTGTCTAAACGTTCCATGATAAGTTAGTAGGGTAATGTCATACTGTTGCATGGGTAGTGGCCACCTAGTGGCTGTCTATGACACTAAATCCCTGTAATGGTACGTTTTCCCCTGTTGTGTCTAATCATCAGTCTCCTTTTTGTGGATAGTTTCTAAAGTCTCTTCATTATAGAAGGATACTCAACCCAATAGGAACTCATTACTTGAGTATTAAAAGTAAGGCTAAGATTATAATATATTTACGAAATTTAGCATAACATAGATGTAGACTTTTTTGGTAAAGGTTATCAGTACTATTAGTTAGCACAATATATCACAAACCCACTATAAATAGCTACCAGCTCATGGTTGCATTACCTTGCTATCCTGCATGCAAACATGGGGGGATTCATACCAGTAAGGTTCTCTCATACATTGTGCTAACCCCTAAGGATACAACAGAGACATCTACCTAATGGGCCTTAGTGGGTTGGAGGAGTACAAAACCTTAGAATGATCTGCGCGACTAATACTCCACTCTGAGGGATTTCATGTGGTGGCTATACCACCATGGAGCACTAGACTATAGAGACCAGGTTAGAGTAGGTATAAAATGTCTGGGTGATCTAGTATTAAGGCAGTGACTGTCGTATTATAGCTTCATGCACTCTCCCCTCTCCTCTACTAAATCTGGTTAGACGAGACATACTCTCGCCAGCTATGTTATTTTCTTTTCCCTACTTGAAGGGTAATTTGCTAGCACTAAGGGTACTGCTTGGCAAAGGTGAACTTCTAGGATACAGCCATGTAACATACTGCCATTGGGAGATCCTCAAGGATCCTACAGGTTACACAGGGTTAGGTATCTCCACTCGATAGACAAGGGTAATGGGTGCATGGCTTTGTTGTCTATCCCTCCATTGACATAAGGAAATAAAGTTGAAAAAAAAGTTCTTTTGGACGTGTTTATTTGCAATGATACATTTCAACATGGGTTTACAAACAGAACCAACATTTTTGTGTGTATTCGTATCAAAGAACTCAGTGACATGGATCAAAATCTATATGACATATCTTACATTATATGGTATAAACACTGTGGAGAGGGTCAGGTGAGATTTTCTCAGCCATTAGGAATTATTTGGCTGATAAATTCCACTTGTCAGCGGCTTGGAACAATGACTGGAAAAATGCAATGAAAGCAGAAAAAAGCTTCAAATGAGAAATCATGTTGCAGTGTTTATGACATTCCTCCACTGGAAAGGGTAACAGGGATAAAATTCATAGATTCAAGGGTACAAGTCACAGGGAGTGTACAATGCTGAGGAATAGTCTGAGTCCAACTCAGGAGTATTTATACTGTTAAGGCAATCAAGCAGTGTCCTGTTATTGGCTGCCTCCAGGGACTAAATGCCTGGCCTGGTACTGCAGGTACGTTCCCCTGCTACCACCTCAGTCTAGGCTGGACAACTGTGAGTGAAGTATGAAACCAGCTGACAGTGAGAGACCATGTATATATATATATATGCATTGTTTAATAGGTATCCTCTGCAATCAAGAGACAAGCACCATAGAATATACTATCCACATACATGTTTTATTGCAACCCATTATCAATGTCACTAGTGCCTACATGTATGCCCTCCTGATTGGTCAAGTCAGGAAGGAAATAATCATATTTACCTATGCAGTGGATGCCTGGCTGACATTGGAACAAAACATATGCAGACTCATGGCCATGTTAATCACCTGGCAACTGGTTTGTATCTTGTCATCTGTAGGCATAGCAATGAATTCCACATCTTCCTGTTCCAAAATGAAGAATATCCAGGTGACTATCATAGAAACAAGCCTGTCTGTCCCTGTGTGTTACAACCCTCTTTTCTAACCCTGCCCCAGCCTCACTTCCCTTCCTCTTAAGTCTTAGCTTTTGGTAATTCTGAATGCCACCGGAGGAGAGGCCCCATGGCAGAACAAGACCTATTCCTAGCTGTCAGCAGGAGGAAGGTGGTTGTTGGTCAGAGTCTATTGCACATTATGGCAGTGCTGCATTGAATCAATGCCACCACTGCCACATGGGCAGACAGACTGATATAGGGTGAGAGGTCTGAATGGGGTCTCAAGGTAGGGTAATTGAGAGGTGCTCAGGAATGTGATGGGTCAGAGTAAAGAAGCAGAAGAAGATATCTGTATGAAAAAACTTCCAATGAGCACCTCATCTTCTGAGACTAACCTTTTCTAACCTTACCAATGCAATAGCTGCTTACTGCAGCTCCTTAGCCTAGGCTCCTAGAATAGACCTGTTCTTTTTATAAACACCTCCCTACCACCCTACTATCCAGCAATTCTTGTAAGAAGATGGGTTAATGTGTGTCAACGTAGGTCATGCTTACCTATACACACTGTATTCATATAATGTTGAAACATACTGCCTATTCAATATCCATTTCGAAGGAGTACAATCTTACCTAGTGACATAGAAAGACATGTAATCCTAGTAGAAAATTCTGATGTATGGTTAAATACTCCCATTGGGGTTGCATAAAAATTCTGGAATGGTCAGAATTGCAAACAGCCTTATATGATTATGTCCTATGCAATGTTTAAATAGGTGAGCCCAGTTCTCACATAGGGTAACTAGCCTAACTGTGTTCTGTCAATAGCATGGTCACCTCCCTCTCCATCGATTCAGTTCCTCAACAAGGGCAGCCCTCCCTAAATGCAATCCACAAACCTGCCTCCTGCCTTGCACACAGCCTCCGTACACAATGACAGCCTTTTGCACCCCACCACTCAGAAATGCATGTGCCTATTGCATCGCCTCAAGGCATATCTTACAGTCCCATGCATGGATGCCAAACAGCATTTAGCAGTGGCGAACTCAGGCCCGTCCACTGGGGAAGTAGAAATATTGACTGATACCTTTCCAAACACTGAATGATGCACCTGAAGTATTCACCTCATATGTATGTCCCATTGGTGGTTTAAATGTTAAATCCATTTATAGATTTCACTCTATTTCAGACCTGTACAATTGTGTATGTCAGTTGGAGTGGTATTTTGAATACCCATTGATGCAATTTAGTCACCCAAGTTGTCAATAATTCTTAGTTAAATTGTTGTTCTTCATGGTTTTGGGTCTAGAACAGCCACATTTCCCATATGCTACCCATCATGGTTCCCAGGCTTGGAATATGCTATCCAATATACTATGGAAGCAATGGTGATGAATGATCTCTATTCCTTTGCCTTTGATACTCAAGCTTTACCTGTTCCAAATGTATTAAAGGGTCAATGCTTTGAGTTAATCCCTACCCCATGTACTGTCAGGCTGAGTACTACATCACCTTCTACACCAACACCCAGTATACCTGTCAGACATAAACTCACCTTTCCCTACCCGACCTAGACCCACCATTGACCTGTTCATCATGTAACCAACCTTCCTCCCACCCAGCCTCTCCATGCCGACCATCTTGACATGCCTCTCTGACAGGAGGACAATACACTGGACCAGAGCTGCTCGGAGCTGCTGTGTGGCCATTTGTCACAAGTAATAATGTCCAGGCATGACAAGGATCCTCTATATTCCAAAGAGAAAAAGGGTAGAGGGGAAAGGGTGGGGGAGGGGCACCAGGTCCCCACTCTGTCATAAGAAGGCGTCACCTGCCTTTGCTGCCATGCTTACAGTGCACACAAGCCGAGGAAACAACATTATGAATTTATTTAAGGGCACCAATGTGTAGAGGCTACTTTCTGATGGCTGGATCTGATGTATCTCAGTGGAGACAAAAGGGGACAAGGTGTGTGTACAAAAGGCAAATTTATCTGGTGAATCCCTTGTGTTATGGCAAGTCAGAAGTCAGGACATTGGCAACAGAACTTGATATCTGTGCATATTACTCCTGGGTCAAACCTGTTAGTTATAAATGTAACCTGTCCATAGTCGAACACCAAGACTTCTTTAAATGTCATATTTTCTTTCTGAAGCTTATATACCTCAACTTGGTCTATTTCACCCGATATTTTGACTGATGACGTCTATAGTCAGGAGCTAAATGGAATTCTCTTGTCTCAGGCTATAACTCATAGCAATATATTGCAACCCAGCATGGAAATGCCCCCATATTGAACCACATTGGCTTATTGAGCGTTGTAGAAGAAAATAATTCATAATTTGACTTGTAAGCAGGTGGAAACTTTGCATGAGAGCAGATAAATACTGGAGTTTTACCAGACAAAAAAGTTACCAGAGATCTGGAAACGGGGAAAAATACACTGTTACAATGTTCATGTCATTTCTTCCACTCTGATTGGTCACATGTCAAGAAAAGTGATTAATCATTTCATTAAAGGATTAAATCCACCAGCTTAGGTACCAAATCTGAGTGCACTGTGATCAAGAATAATCATAGCCCAACACAGGAGTATAAACTGAAAATGCCTGAAAATCACTGAACCCACCCATGCCACCCAATTAGCCAGAGTTTGTCATCTCTTGGGTTTTTCTTGATAATCTGTCCTCAGTATAGCCTGGGTCTATGGTGGACAACTATGAAGGAAGTACAAACCCATCTGCACTACTAAGCCTTTATAAGACACAATAGTTCTTTAATTAATGCATTAAGCCAATATTTCATAATGCATTAATGCAGCCATTGCAAATAGCTTTCCTGTACTGCAGTGATGCATCATGGCCACCTTGTGCTCTTTAACTGCTGGTATGATGTATGTATCATGACCTCAAATACATAGCTTATCAAAACACTATGCGTCTTCTAAAGAGCTAACTGACAGCAGACAGACGCCCCCACCCACCCCATGCTCTGACTCCCCTGTCTTAAAATTGAAAAAAAATTGCACTAACAAACATAGTTCTTTCACTTCTGTACATCTTGGCAGAGTAGGAACAACTGGCCATGGGATATGTGTGCATACTGGTTGGACAGTTGGAGTGTTACCCTCGTTGATTGATCCATAATCCACTATTCACAACTTTATTATACCTACAACAACAAAGCATCCAGAATCCCTATCTCTTAACTATAGAAGCTGCCGACGGCATATTTGTGGCATAAATTCAATTGTATGCCACTCCTAGGCCGTGAGAGTGGCATACAACACTAGAGAGTGGCGTACAACATTTGAGAGTGGCGTACAATTCTGGGAATGGCGTACAACATCTGAGAGTGGCATACAAAGACTCTCAAAGTTACGCCTTCAGTGATTGAATTTCGAAGGGAAACTACACCTAGAAAGTATAAATCCACAAGAAATCATAGGGCAGTCTAAGTTATAAACCGGGGCCTATCCTCTCTGCAAACTGAGACCTATCCTCTCTGTCTCAGCAAACTGGGGCCTTTCCTCATGTCCAAGGTATAATCAGCTTTACGTCTCTATCCATCCAACAGTGGTTAATTAATTATCTAATTCGAAGGATTACTATTCTAAAATACTCCTGAAAAAGGGTTCTTTAGCGCAGCCTATGGGTACATGTGCTCGTAACTACCCAAGTTGGTATAAATCGTATTGGTAATGGGGTTTTGACAGCTCAATTCGTGCCTGACTGGCTTCTAGGTTTAGTTAAGAGATAGGGATTCTGTATGAGTAGTATAGTATGTATCGGAACGGGACTATAGTTAACTACTGTTTATTACTCAATCGACATGCAGCCAATCAGAGGCCTCCATTTGGTCACGTGACCCGTTGCCATGGTAACGTGACCTACTTAGGGCTCTCAGCCAATCAGAAGCCAGCATTCTGGGTGACCTACTGACCTACTTAGAAGCTCTCAGCCAATCAGAGGCCGGCATTCTGGTAACCATGGTAACGTGACCTACTTACGTCACGTGACCTACTTAGGCTCAGCCAATCAGAAGCCGGCATTCTGGTAACTAGGGTAACGTGACCTACTTAGGGTTTGTTTGTAAACAACACCACGTGGCTCTCTTGTTTGTAAACAACACCACGTGACACGTGACTGTTTGTAAACAAACAAACAAAAAAAAGTTATGTAACTTATATATAGAAATAAAAACACAACAAGATAATTTCTTTTCTTTTCATTTTATTCTTTATTTTCATTTCAATCAGAAAAACACACAAGTTTATGCTTTTTTAGCTTGCTTCTTCGATTTGCAGGAACTCAACAGGCCGCAAAGTCTCACGCCGCCGTCACTCGCACCACCACACCCCGGACGACTTCTCTCCAATAGACATTGCACGACTTTGGATAAATCCAACACCATTTCGGCAAGGCAGAGAATCTTTGCCTCCATGAAACGGCCGCCATCGCAACAACCCGTCACAACAGCATCATCGATAGCTTCTGACTCACGGCCCGGTCGCTCAGCTTTGGGATTTTGCTCATGCGCATGACGCACTTCTTGGGGTTTCTTGTTCGACATGCTTCAATTAGGAAATGAACGCAATGAGGTCCACAGGTGTCAGCAGAAGTGTCTTGTAGTTGAATGCGGTTTCTTTGCCACTTGAACGGAGCAGAGCGTTCCACGAAAGACAAGAACTCCGCACTCAGCGGCGGTAAGCCGAAGGAATCAAAGTAGTACACTTCACCTGTGCTCGACACGTAAAACGCCACCCAATGCTGACCTGGTAAATGTTGCGGATCTGTGTTGCTCACGAAACAAGTGTCTTTGATAGGGTGCTTCGGAATAGTGTCACAAGAGAAAACGCCCAGGAAACGATGTTTTGTGTGAACGTTTTCCTTCAACACTCTGCTTATTTCAAGCGTGTTCATACGATACGCCAAGTACCGCCGTCTTGTCTTCAGTTCATGTGGTAGTCGGTGATGGGGTGTCGATCTCGGGTCAGCTCGACGACGTTGTCGTACACCAAGTAGAGTAGCACCGTTGTTGTCGCTTGTAGCGCCGAGCGGAAACTGACTTCCACCCTCAGCTGACCCGCTCTTATAAGGTTCACGCGACACCCGTCGTGCGATCTGTCTGGGGTTAAGTCGAGGGGGAACACCGTGTAACCGTTCAGGAATTGATCGTATGAAATACCGCAGGAGCGCGCGCCCTCGTACATCCCCGTTTCCGTGTGTAGCGCCAAGTACTCTCTCACGGCCGCTTTGGTCTTAAAGTCGGGCACGTAGGCGTCGTTCGGCACTTTCTGATCGTTCACTATCACTTGAAGCGAGCTGATGTCGTAATGCTTCATCTCGAACGGGTTCTTGGTGTAGCTACCGTTGAAGGCGTCGTGGTCAAGGAAGCAAATCATCATCGACTTGGGAAGCTGGCCTGTGTTGGAGTGCGTGTAGCTGTGATCTCTGTTACCTTGAGGGATGGCGTACGTCGTCACCTCCACTCTGTTCACCGGGTAGTCGAAGGGCCCGTGTTCTATCACCGCTCTCTTGTGCGTTTCCGCTACAGCGTCCGCCACCAGCATGCGTCGCACGTAGAGCTTTGCTTTGTAGATCTTCAAGCTGTAGCCTCCGTCAGCGGCGCACATCAGATAGAAAGAGGGCGCCGCTTGTTTCAGAGTGAGATTGATTTCTGTCTCTCCAACGATGAGCTTCGGTTGATGAGCCAGGTCAAAGTGCAGTCGCGCCATCAGCGAAAAGCGCTTGTTGGAGATTAGCTTCTTGCGCGCTTTGTACCCCGCATTCGCGTCAGTCAACGTGTCAAACTGACCGGGCGTATCTTCATGCCACCCCTGGGCGCTCATGACGCCGTCCTTCACGTCTTTGTTGTAGTTGAGTAACCCTTCCAAGTAAGCTCGGTAAGGGTAGGTCTCGGTGTTGCCAGACACTTTGAAACCGCCGATGGAGACTTGGACGTCTTTGAAGAGCGAGTGAGCCAAGTTGTTCACCGGAGCTACCGCGTCGGTGTCCTCGCCGCTCCGTTCGCTTTCAGCACTTGACATTCCAGATGAAGGTAATTCTCGTTCAGGTCTGTGTACTCTTGCGACTTGTTGATGGTGAAATTTATGTTACCTCCATCCTCTAAAGAGTTTTTTGTTTCTATCCCCAGGAAAGACGACTTTAAGATAGTAGTCTGAGTCGGCGCTACGGTGTGCAGGTCGAGCTCAGAGAGCGCGCACTCGTTACTGCTCTCGTGTACGTAAGCCATTGTGTTCTCTCTTCACGTGGCCGACAGACTGACGCCGGCCGCCTCCAGTCTTTTTATTTATACCTGAACGCCTAGGCGCTTACCGGTCGAATACATCCCCTCTACGTCTCTTGCAAGAGCCACCGCCCGTCTGAGGAGAATGCCGGCGACGTTTCAACCCTTTCTTAGACGCGACAGTCGTCTTTCCTCCCGAGAACGCCGTACTCGCCAGTCTCTTCAGAGCGCCTGCGCCTCGGTCTTTCACGCTGCTCTTTAAAGTCCGACCCGCCAGCACATCTTTAGCTACGCCCACACCGGCGCGGAGCAGCGTTTTTCCCACCGACTTCAATAGCGGGGTAGCCGAGCGCATCAGACCTAACAGAGCGCCGCCCAAACCGTGCCCGCTCTGGAAAGAGCGCCCGCTGTACACGTTGACGCCGTTGCCCAGCTGCGCGTTGTAGTAATCGCTGTACCCTCTGCCGACGGTGCGCCTGGGTGGAAAGTACGGAACGCGTTGACGCATCATTTTTCTCTCTTTCAGCGCTCAATAGGTCTCAGATGAAGTGTCACGGTCACCTCGCCTCTACCGAATGGGATGGAATGACCGGATCGGTCTCTTAAATAGATGCCGACCTCGGTAAACCTCTTGGATTTCAAGGGGAAATAATCCAAATGGGGAAAACTGATAGCTTGCACGCCACCTCGACGCTTTCCGCTTCTGTCCACCGCTACGCAGCGCAACAGCGGCACTTGCATGTCGCCCACACGTCTCTCCTGGATCATGTCGGTGTATATGTACACAGAGTGCACGTCCCCGTAAACATCCATCGAGTAGGCGCCGGTAGTCGGCGACGCGAAACACGTCTTCTCTCCGAAGCCTAGAACGCATGCGAGATGCTGACTCAGCAGGACAGCACAGTGTCTCGGCGGTTTGATGGTGACGCGTTTCGTCTTGGCGTCGTACGATAAGATCCGCATCGGTTTGAGCAAGAAGCTGTCGCCCTCTAGTCTGTCATCTCGCAACGTCTCACTCAAGCGCTCGATTAGGGTGTGGTTGCTTCCGGTGAAAATAGGAGGTATCTCGAATATGTTTGGCATGAAACTGCGCACTCCCATGTCTTTCTCCATCTCTTCGATCATCTGTCTTGCTTGATCGCTGATCGCCTTCTTCTTCACCGCCGGGGACAAGAACTGCTTGTATACGGCATTCGTCTGTCTCAAGTCGACCTCTCTCTTGAACCTTTTTGTTTCCGGTTTCAATTGCTGCTCTTCCGACGTGTCTGATATCTCTTCCACCGTTACATAGCTCGCTTCCTTCCAGCTCAGCGGGAATTTTGAGCTGAACGTTAGCTTGCTCAGACCGTTCGCGTTTTTCATTCCCCTCCAGTCTACCTGTGGTTTTTTTCCTTCGGCGAATTTAGTTTCTTTTAAAACCTGGATCGCCTCCTCTAGCGAACCCTTGGTGCGCAGAGGAACAACGATGATCAAGTCGTTGTCGTGCACGTTAGTCCATTCTGTAGGGAGGATGATCTCAGTCAGAGCCGCTTCGTACGCTTCGGGCAGAAGGAGCGGCGAGTCGAAGTGAGTTCGGAAAGACGTCAAGCTGTTGTCAGGATAATACTCCATAGAGCTGTTGCTAGGTAGAGTGATGTTCATTTTTTTTTTTTTTTTTTTTTTCTACGTTATTTTTTTGACGGGGATCCACTCGTTGAACTTGTCGTCGTAACCTGACCAACGTACGAAAGCTAACTCTTTACCGTCGACGGTCTTGCGGCGCAACACCTCGTCTATCAGGTAGTTGTTGTCGTAACGACTCTTGTACACCTTCTGAACCTCTTCCGGGTAGAAGACGCCTTTTATCTCCTCGCCCTTGTCGTCTTTCAGCTCGAACCCTCTGCTTCCCAACGTCTTAGCAACGTCGACCACTTCCTCGCGCCAGTTTCCCTCGTACCCTTTGTCGAAGGCGCCTTTAGTTCTCAACATCCTCACTCTGTCACCCGGAGCGATGACGTCGACGGCGGACGTCTTTGTTTTTTTCTTCTTTTTCCATATTTCGTCGATTTGTTTGTTAGTTGGGAGAACTTGTCGGTAGAAAACTGTTTCGCTGTTTTCCGAGCTGACTTGAGCCGGCGCCATTTTCAACGTCTTGTGGTGAGTGCGATTGTAAGAAGACACTACATGGTGCAGTACGTCTACGTAGCGATACGTGCGCTTGTGTGTGAAATAACGCCACAGCTTCTCCTTCAGACTGCGGTTCAAGCGCTCCACTAGACTAGCTTTGATGTCGTCGTTCTCGCCAGTGAAGAACTCTATGCCCTCGCTCTTCAAGTGATCTTGAAAGATCTTGTTCAAAAACTCTTTCCCCTTGTCTGTCTGAACAGTGCGCGGTCGTCTCTCGCCAGTGCCTGTCATCTCTCGGAAGGCCTCGGTGACATCAGCGCCGCTCTTGGATTTAATGGGAACGGCCCACGCGTACCTAGAGAAAACGTCGATCGCCGTCACCACGTACCGGAAGCGGTCGTTGTGAGACGCCAAAGCTTGCATGTCCATCAGATCTATCTGCCACTGCTGATCGATTGCGCCGGTTATAGTCTTGTTCCTTGCGAATTTTCTCCGAATGGGTTTATGTTTAGTGTAGGCGTCCAGCGACACTAAAGCATCTCGGATGACGGCCGGGTTCAGGTGGCGAAAATGATGTTTCTGGAGTTTAGTCACGCTAGTGAAACTGGAGGGCGCTTTGACGTCGGTATATCTAGCTACTACGCGCTTCTTTTCTTTTTCCTTCTTGGTCAGTCTCTTCACTGGTTTGCCCATGGTGGGCCTGTTGAGGGCATGAACGACGACCTCGCCGCTAGGCGGTTGCGCCCTTTCCTTTTCTTACTCGCCACGCTCCTATAGGAAGTCGGAGTTCGGAAAAGTTCACTGTCCTCCTCGTCGTCAGAGGATGGATCGTCCACCTGGAGAGAAGAGTCTGCTGCTGCTACTGCTGCTGCTGCTGCTGATTCTCCTTCTTCCGAGTGGAAGCTCGGTCGTTTCCGACCTCTGTCAGCGAGCCGTGTGTCTAAGCTTTGGCCAGGTCCGCTCGCTTTATACAGATGGTTTCCGATCAAGGAGTCTGTGGGAACTGCTTCGCGCAGCGCTTTCGTGAACGGAGAGTAGCCCGCCGGTCTGGGCGCCGTCTTCCTGAACCTGGCGGCGTCGTTCAGTAAGTCCACTATGTTGATGCGATGCTCAGGTGGTATTCTCCGACCCGACATCTCGCGCACCGCACCGTCCTCGTTCCACTTGATCACACCGGATTTCTCCAATTGTTTGTACAGCGCCACGGTCCGGGTGCGATTCCTCTTGGGAACTTGGTTCGCCAACCGCTCAAGTAGGGACGCGCTGGCCTCTTCAGCAGACTGACGGAGGTGAGCCGGGGGCGAAGAAGAGTAGGACGAAGAGATGTTGCTGTTGTGGGGATTCGCGAGAAAAAATTGCAATCTATTCAACAACCTTCGGTATTTCAACATTTTCTCGCGCGATTCCAAAGTGGGATCGTTCAACACTAAGTCCAAGTCCCTGTAGATAAACTGTAGCACCTGGTGCAAGGCCGCGTCGGGATGAAGGGACTGTTCTGCCTGCTTGTGGTAATAGGCCATGTCGGCAGGTAGGCGGGCGGCGGTGGCAGGAGCGGAACTCTCGTTCTTTTCAGTGCGCTCATCAGGAAGAGGAGGAAGGTTTGGAGCAGTAGAAGTACTAGCAGCAGCGACTGCAGTAGTAGCAGCGCTAGTAGTAGCAGCAGCGGGCACATGATGAAGTAGACCTGCTCGTGATGATTTGTAGAGCGTCTCAGGATCCACGAGCGCTAAGCGTTTGTAGTGTTGTTGCTGCTCTGAGTCCGTCATGGGGACGACGGTGGCAATGACGCTGGTGGTGGCGGTAGTGGTGGTGGTGCTGTCGGCGAGTAGGTGTCGAATGAGGTGTCTCATATACGGAGAATGCTCTTTATAAGCGGTAAGGCCATCCCTATGAGAGCCGGAATGAGGAAACCTCCCTCTTGTACCAAGACGCGTCTCTTTTTTTTGATGGGCGTAGATTTTTTGCCGACCTCCCTCAACACGTCAGCCGATTCTCGAAGCTTGTCCAGTTGTTTGTCGCTGAGCGGGATGTTCCCTACCAGTAAATTGTGACAGATCTCACTCAACGCTGCGATCAGATCGTCGCTTCCAGAGTCTATTAGATGCGAGCAGTCCTTTGGCGAGCACTTAGCTAAGTGCTTGAGAGTACCAAAGTGTCTTTCGAGTAGATGAGAAGACATTTTTGCTACTGCTTTCTCTTGTTCTTTTTTTTGTCTAGCGGTACGAACACTAGCTGAGAGTGTATGGACGTCAAAGAGGAGCGTATTCTCAGATCGTCAGGTGTTGACTGCTTGAAGTCCAGAAGGAGGTATGAGTGAGGTCGCTTGAGTTCATGGGTAAATATACTAGAGAGGGCCGCCGCGTTGGACGGAAACACCTGGCGAGACAGACTAGCTATTTGCCCCATGTCGCGCGGGTTCTTGAAAACGATCATGTAGTGAGCGTTCAGACTCATAGTTCGAAAGTCGGGTGATTTCTGGAATAGGTTCTGAGTGATGTATATGACGCTCACGTTCCAGTGATGCGAGTATTTAGTAAAGATGTCGGCTACCACTTGCTGATTGGAACTGCTCATCAGATCGTCCAATATCAGTAGAGTGTGGGGTCGTAAGGCGTCTTCTGCTACTTCCACGTCTCCCGCTATAGTCTCTTTGCTAGGAAGACCTTCTCTGAATTCCACACCGTACTGATTTTGCATTTTTTCAAACAGAGGTTGCCACTCGCCGTAATGGTAAAAAGTCTTTTCCACCGGCGGCGTGACCAAATTGTTCACGTCGCTCAGAAATTGATCCACCAAGCGCGATTTTCCACAACCCGACGGACCGCTAATGATACAACTAAAGGGTCCTTGTAGTCGAGCGTCGAAATGAATTTCTGTGAAAAGTTTGCTTCTACTGCTAGACATTTTTTTTTTTTTTTTTTTTCAGCACGCGTGAGAGAGCGGTTGTGTGTCTGACTGTCTGCTGTGTTTCTCACTCGAACGGTCGGTAGTGAATGGTTGTGGAGAAAAGTCCGCCGACCTTTTTATTGATTCCGGCCGGTGTCACAGTAGCGGCGGCAGAAGTGTCTTTTTTTTTCTTTTTATTTTTTGCGATAAAATTCTATTTTCACTCAATAGTCATAAATGTTTTGTATCAGACTCCAGAGGAGTCTGATACAAATATTTATTTTTTTTAAAAAAAGAAGAGGGAGAAGAGGAGGAGGAGGAGGAGGAGGAGGAGGAGGAGGAGATTAATTTTTTTTTTTTTTTTTTTTTTTTGATCATTTAGGCAAAGCTCGTCGCTTTGCCGCTTTTTTTTCTATTTCTGTGTTGTGACACGATCGTCTCGAAAAAGCAATAAGGCGTGTGAGCGCGGCGGTGACAAATACATATTGGAGCGTATGGTTTAAAATAGTGCGTCCCTATCTTCTTCAATTCGGCTGCGTTGCAATATGCGGGATAATAAGTGACGACGTCGAAACGTTTAGAGACCGTGTTCACGTCGGCCACAACGCGCGCCCACCGAGTGGGAGCTGCAGTCGCTCCCAAGAAACCGATCGGCTTGTCGAATCGTTTCATAGCACTTATTCTCACTTTATAAGAGGAGGCAGGGTGAGGAGAGTAGCGGCGCTCTTTCTTTTCATGAAACGCCCAACGAGTGGGGGCGCTGAGAGCGGCTGTTATGCAATGGTAGAGTAAATACTGTTCTGAGAAGACGGCTCTCGGCCATGTCGCTACGTTTTCCTTTTCCGCTCTTGTATAACGACGATGGCGCTCAGCTTTGCATTTCTCGAGAATTCGGTACGCTTCAAGAGATGCGTGAACCTCAACTACGTGACGCTCTCTCCTTTGAGATAAAAAAATAGCCGGGCAGTTGAGGAGGGCCCTTTGTTCGCGCGACCGTCTTTTAGAAACTCGCGCCCTCTGCAGCGCCATATTTCTTTCCTCCGAAACAAAAAAGACTGAGTGAAAATAAAAATTTTAAAAAACAAAAAGCTCAAAGAAAAAAAAAAAAAAAAAGCAATAAGCAGACTCAGCTCGAAATTCCCTGCTGGCGTGATGGCGGTGACTGCAGGCGGTGGCGGCGGTCGGCTGGCCGGCGGTGGCGGTGTCGGCGGCGATGGTAGAAGGGTGTGTGGAAAGAGAGACGCATCTCAGTCTTTTATAGGAGCGGCGAGTCTGACATTTTCAGCTGTCGCATGCTGACCTGCTGCTATCATAAGAGAAACAAAAGCCCTAATCACGCTTTTCAGCTGGATCCTTCCACCCCGCCAGACATGGATCCAGATGGGAAGGTGGTTTAAAATTAAATCCATGTACCGACTGTCATACAATAGAGTAATTAGTTGAACGCGTGTTACCTGTATAAAGGATTAGCGGGTCATGGGCTCAGCGTGTGTATAGAAAAACAACTACAAGTAGCGTGAACAAAGCGACCCCCTCCCTTTCTGTCACTCTGTCTGTGACTAGAGGGTGCGCGTGTGGTAAGCGGCTTAAATCTAAAGAAAAACAAATCACCCTCTCCTGTCGTCAGCAGTCAGCCGGCCGGCGGCTGGAAAATGCAATTAGAGGGATGATGAGCCGCGTAGTAAGCGACTTAAGGCTGATCTAAAGACCTGCCGTGAGGGGGCAGCTGGCCGGTGGCTTGAAAAAAAGGGGGGAGTAAGGGTATATAAGGGGGAGTGAAACCGTATTCGGCATCGTCGTCATCGTTCACGCTACTACTACTACTACTACTACTACTACTACTACCACCACCAGCACCGCGCCTCAATTTGCAGATCCCCATGATGGAAAGTTGCTACCGTGACATGAAGCGGAATGACGAAGCGGCGCGCGAATGTGAAGCTGATGCTGTAGCCTCTGCTACTGCTGCTGCTAGTGCTGCTCAGCGTGCTACTGCTGCATTTACTGCGGCTGTTAGTGACGCTGGTTGTGATGACGTTGTTGTTGTTGCCGCTGCGGCTGTGACTGCTGCTGTTGCTGCCGCCGATGCAGCTACTCATGCCACCGATGCCGACGCTGCTGCTGCTGATGCTGTTGCGGCTGCCGATGTCGCCGCTGATAACGCTGCTAGTGCCCGCTCTGCCGCCCTTGCTACTGTCGCTGCTGCTGTTGTTGCTAATGCTCACGCTACTGCTGCTACAGCTGCTGCTACTGCTGCTACCGCTGCTGCCGAGGCTGCTGCCGCTGCTGCCGATGCTGCTGCCGATGCTGCTGCCGATGCTGCCGATGCTGCTGATGCTGCTGATGTTAGCAGTCGCGTCGACAAAGAATCGTCATTTGTCACTCTTAAACCTCCAGTTGAACGCGCGACGAGTAGTAGGGCTACCAACGCGACGGCCGGATGGTGCAAATGGTGTCGTCGCTTCTGCTCGTGCGCTTGCTTTTCTTCCAGTCCTACCTGCTGCTGCTACGGTATGATAGTGTTATAGTGTTTGAATGAGAACGCGCGTAGTTACACATAGACGCTGTAACAGATGTGCTTTTTTTTTGAAAATATAATTTTAACATAACATGGAACTTGTTGTGTTTATTTTCTATATATAAGTTGTTTGTTTACAAACAGTCACGTGTCACGTGGTGTTATTTACAAACAAGAGAGCCACGTGGTGTTGTTTACAAACAAAACCCTAAGTAGGTCACGTTACCCTAGTTACCAGAATGCCGGCTTCTGATTGGCTGAGCCTAAGTAGGTCACGTGACGTAAGTAGGTCACGTTACCATGGTTACCAGAATGCCGGCCTCTGATTGGCTGAGAGCTTCTAAGTAGGTCAGTAGGTCACCCAGAATGCTGGCTTCTGATTGGCTGAGAGCCCTAAGTAGGTCACGTTACCATGGCAACGGGTCACGTGACCAAATGGCGGCCTCTGATTGGCTGCATATCGATTGAGTAATAAACAGTAGTTAACTATAGTCCCGTTCCGATACATACTATACTACTTGTATGCTTTTTTGCTGAGGTATAATAAATCTAAAACAGCATGCGGTTTGCATACTCGTGGCTTTATTCAACTTGTGTATGCTACTGGAAGCCACTTGTTGGCTTATGAAGCCAACTTGTGGCTTCCTGTGGCATACACTCATTGAATAAAGCCACTCGTACCCAACCACTGTGCTGTTTTAGCTTAGTATTATACTATTAATGGAGCTATGACAGGCACCATTACATATAGTTTTACAGGGAAATCCTCTATCATACTCCTCTTGCATCAATTGGACATTGAAGGATGTTGAGCTACAAAAAAAGAGTCCTCTTAGTACAGCTCTTCATTAGCGGCAGAGTGGTGTAACATTGTCTACTCAGATACCATAGCCAGCAGAGGCCTAACAGGAGATACACCTGTGCTGACAACATTACCAGATACCCTGGATCAGACCACAGAGGAATACAGACCAGGATGGTGCTCTCATACCAGTGCTAATCCCTAAGGATCCAACAGAGAGATCTATCTAATGGACCCATGTGGGGTGGAGGTATACAATATCTTGGCTAGGAACCTCTAAGGGATCCCATGGGTTGGTTGTACCACTATCAAGGCTTAGGTTAAACAAAGTATAAAATGTGGGGATGATATAGTAAAAAGGTCAGATGAGGTCACATTGTAGTCCAACAGTTTTAATTCTTATGAGGATATAATCATGATAGGATAATCGCCATCTGAGAGGCACTAGGTGTAGTACATCTGCCACAAACGATAGGCTATCAGTATCTAACAGGCTATCAGTCATGATCCATTAGTCATCATGGATCTGTCCCTAGGTAGACAGGGTTAGGTGTCTCCCGCTAATAGACAAAGCTATTGGGTGCAGGGCTGGTGTTGTCTGTATGTGCCTTAGCATGAGGAAAAAATGTTCTCTGTTATTATTTTCCTGTCTGCAGAATACTGTAGCAGCTCAGGTTGAGTTACATTGACTGCACTGGCCTTAGTTAGTAGGACTGTAAATGAGACCAGGGTAAACCACTGCTCGATATTCAGTCTTAGAAGTAGCAACTAATCAACATTATATTCAGTGATATGGTGTGTTGGTTCATTGAATTACTCATCGATGCACAGGTGACAGCTAACCGGGACTCCATCGTTGGTGTGGGGAACAGAGCCGTACTGCTATTAAGTATACACTCACAGACATAATGTCACCCCGTAGTGTTATACTGAGATGCATGAGTCAATGTATGTACAACTTGAATTAAAACCGATTTGTGATCTTTCTCACAAATTAGTGGATTAAACTTATGTCATAAGCTTATAGATAGATATCCCTTCTAAAGGCCTGTGGATGTACCGGGTTGATGCTGTGTTGTATTCAGGAGAAAAGAGCAATTAAAGTTACACATCCCTCCTCTCCGTTGTGCTATTTGTACTATATGTAACTACCTGGTAGGTGCATGTGTAACTGTTAGTCCCCACTCCCCCTCCCCCGCCCTAGCTTTCACACCCTGCAGCCGTGCGCACCCAGTGGGCGGGGGGGGGGGGTCAGAGCGTCGTGGTATAGCACTACGTTATATGTGGACACGCTGTACGCCCTATTGTGGCCATAGACCATACCTGATGCAAAGAACTTTTGTTTACTGGCATTAACAGTTCTTTGCTATAAGATATATTCTCTAAAAGAGGCATTTTTATTGTAGGCTTACCAATGAATTCCCATTTGAATTTGATCGAACCTTTTTTCACAAGCGTTAACAATATAGCATTTAGCTTAATATGATGGTAATTCATTGACCAAGGTTTGTGTGCTGTAGTTTTTCAGAAATGGCTAGCTAGATATAGAAGTATCACAATCATCCAGAGTAGATCACAGTGCCATTAAATATCCTTTAGAATACAGCATGGCTGCACCCTGGACCAGTCACGTGACTCAGTATTAATTTGATGGACCGTACATAGATAACATGACCTGTGTTCTGGATGCCAGTCGCCTGTCTGCATGTGTCGACATAGATCAATGCTGTGTTGGGTCTCTCCTGAAACCCTGACCAGTGTAACTTGTTCCTGAGGTCAGTAAAAACTGCCTCCTCAATTGGGCTGTCATCTCTGCATACACTACCTTTTGGTTTCTTCAAACCCTCTATCTCTATAGGTTAATAGTATTCATTGAGAATGCCTCTGATCGGGAGCATAATGTGAGCAGCTCCTGCTGTGTGGCACCCACTATGATGGCAGACTGTCTTGTAGCTGCTTTAATGTGGCCTGTGTGACCCTCTTACTGGACAGACCACCCCTAAGGCAGTGCCTATTGGTGGGTCTAATCAATTCATGTGGATCTCCCCCGGGGGATGGGGGACTCTGAGTGCACACAGGAAGGACCAATGGCAAGTGGTCAGCCAGAGCTGCAGTGCCTACACCTGTGATGTCATGCACAGTAAGTTTGGCCATGCAATAGACAATATGCTGCCAGGTCTTTAGATGATTAGTGTTGATTCCAGTATTTATAATTATATGCAGAGCTGGAAAATAATGAATATTAGTATTGGATGTATTACAGGCTTTATCATCATCTTTCTCTCACCACAAACCGTCCCACAGACAGATGGAGTCATGTGACGGGGGGCTCTAGGTTGGGAGGGGGTCTCTGTACTCATATTCCAGAGACAGCAAATGAGAGGCAGTCCCAACAGGAATAGCTAAAGGAAGAGTTGATCCATTTCATAAACTGGTGAATTCTATTAAATCATCAGCAGTATCACTGAGATCAATAACATCAACAGGTATTACTAAAATACCTTTATACCCAAGCATCTAGACTGTTTTCTATCACTGTCTATAGACCAATCGAATTGATTTAAAATGACACATAACAAACACAGTATCAGCATTACCACCACAATGCCCATAATGCCTCCACTTCACTCCAGGTGGTTTCACTACTCTATCAAATCCCGAATGAAAATTCACTTTGTAATGATCTAAATGCTCAGTTGAAGGACTTATTGTTTTATGATTCCCATTGGGTGTGTTGTGTAATTGAAGGATTGCCTTCAGAGAATGATGCATGGACTGTAATGTTGCAGTCTGGGAGTCTGGGGGTATTCAGAATCAATTACTGGGAATCAATTGGCAGGATTAGAATGCAGAAGTTGCTATTGTTCTTTTCTTTCTATCTCACCACTTTAGAAATACTCATTTTTATCGATAACATCTCTGAGGGAGTTCTATCAATAGATTGATATGAACAATATTATGAGTATCATCCTCACACCATTATCTCATTCTGCTGGGCTCTGTCTTTGTAATAATTATGTCACACATATCACTGTTATCATTAAGCTGAAGATGTCCATGAATATACCTACAATTTTGAAAAGTAGGGAAGCAATGCTCATAGATGTAAGTGCTGGATCGTTGAATAAGTGCTGCAAGTAGACAGACATGGAATGCATCGATTGACTATAATCTGACCTTGAATAAGCACTGGTTGAGGTATTGTATCACTGAAATTAAGGGCCCTGGTGCTTATATTGAATACTATAGTGCATGTATGATACAGGGACGTACCTTGATTCAGGGTTGCACAGGATACCCAGAGAGTACAAATACAATATACAGAACATTGGAAATTTACTGGGCAGATGTTAATCATAACAACTTCACCAGAAGGACATCTGTATGAATCCACCATGGTTTCTTACCCTGGCCAGGAGGTTACAGCCTCACTGGCGAATGTCCTGTGGTTCTGCATGGCAGCCTCCATGGCTCTCAAACTGCTGCATCAACTGCCTGTAGAGCCTCCCAGTCTGGCTTGAACTCTTTGAGGAAGGGTACAGTGTATGAATGTGCTGTGCAGTGTATTAATGTGTTATGTACTAGGGTCAGGCTGCATTCATGGATCATGCTGACTCTACCTGAAAGTATCAACCTTGTAGGGTTGGCATGATTCCTCATCAGGGCTGCATTCAAGCATAATACTGACAAGAGACATGTTGTATTGATCCATTATCAGACCCTTTGAGGGTTTGTAAAGTCTGTTCTGCCCATAAAGGCCTGAGTGTATTAGGGATTAAGGTTTAAGATTGGATCTGACCGAAGTCTTTATGTACCTTCCATCCTTTAGAAGCTCCAAAGTACAAGACTGCACATCGAGGGGTAAATATCTGACAAATATATTGCACCTCATATCCAGGGAGTTATTGTACTCTACTAGATTTGTTCATGATGACTGAAGTACAGGCTTGGTTAGTTACCCATCACACCTGCATTTATGCATCATGGAGGCCCAATAAAGCACTAACCTAGTAGGCACAAATCTCAACATTGCCAACTCGTTGCCAATGTTGATTTGATGTTTAATCAATGTTGGACTGAGCTGAACTGGGGATGCCCTTTAGGTATAAGGGTCGAAAGGATGGGCCTATGTAAGCTGTGTGTACACAGCACAGAGCCGGTATGTCCAGGGTGAGATGCAGGAGTCTGGTCACTAGAAATCACATGGGTCTCAGCGGGAATTACCCCTGGCCAATGTCCCTTAGTTGTAATTGGATCTGCCAGTGATTCTGTGTCCACTACAACTATTTTTGAACTGTCTTTCTATGCATTGAAGCTAGTGGAGGGGCTCACTATGGTCTCAAGGACATATCACCGTCAATTCATCTTTCAATAAAAAAATATTCAGAAGCTAATTGAAAGCCTTCTATAGCATAATATATAGCAGCTCACCATTGAAATAAATACCCCTACATTGAACTACTGTGTCAATGTGGAGCCTTTTAAAATCAGTGATTCCTTGTTCCACTTGCCAAAAAACGCAACTGTGGAATGACAGATAACTGGGAAAACTGATTGCAATATTTTATGACATTTGTTCCACTGTCCTGAGGTACCTGTCAGACCACTGATGGGAAACAACATTTCGACTGCAACAATCTAATCTCCTAGGGTTAGGAAACAATGATAAGGAGTAGGCATCTGGCATTTAAAAACCACATAGAGTTTAATTAACGACGAAGGGCATGACCAATTGAAGCATGCTACCCACACCTTAAGCGGTTAACCACGACTATTTATGCTCTCAACCCTAAGTACATGAATGTGAACCCTGTTGGAAGGGGTACTAAAATAATTTGGATTCCTACAAAGAGGAGGGGATGTAGGGATGCAAAAGAATCCAATGGCACTCCTATTGTTTAGAAATATGACAGAAAACTGAATAATTGATCCATCTGATAGGCATTACGAGTAGCACATCTGTCACATCTAACAAGCTGTCAGTAATATATATGAACTCAGATACCCAGGATCAAACAAATAGACAAGAGTACCGGGTGTAGACCTGGGTTTAACTGTAGGCGGCTTGGCATAGGAAAAGAAGGCACTATATGGGGAAAAGGCTGAGTTGGGCTATCTGAGCAAAAAGGATCTAACTAGGCATCTGGCTGGTCATGATGATATCTGCTATTACACCTGTCCAGTTTCTCACATCTCAACTCTCCTAGCTGAAGCCTTCCTTCTTATGTAGTTTATCTCCTGCTGACTTCACCGTGGGGCATATGATATGTCAATGTTGTCAAAGGGGTTAGGCTTCAAAGGGATATGCCAATGATATACTTTCTTCCTACTCTTTGCTGTAAGAGCTCCCCATAGACAGAGTCGAACAAGTGATAGTGATTCATTGCCCTGCCCAGTGGGCTGAGTACTCTGTGGTCTTGACAGGTGACAGTCTGAATGACCTGTGCTGTCCAACTCTATCAGCTCATACTAAACCTTCGAGGGCCAGCATAGTGCATCAATTTATTATATCTATTCTTGTCATGATGTATGAATACATCCATGGTGAGTAACTCATTAGTGCTGCATTCAGACAACAATGGAAATAATCCATTAAAGCAATAAAGGCTTTAAGAGCTAAAAGGCAGTAGGTGAGGAAATATGTCTCTGCTGCTTACCCAAATGGCAGTTGTCCATGTAGCTGATAAGGGTTGAGTGGCCAAGTCCATGACGTATGTACAGGATATGGTTAAAACTGGCGTTTCACAATTTATTGGCATCAACAAGTCTTTGGAAACAATTGTCAATATTTCCCTTGACTTACTTCAGAGTATTTCACCCACCACACACATGCAACTAACATGCATTAATTTTCAGTAAATTGAGCAGATAGTTCTTACCTTCCAGGTAAGCATCACACTGTATTAGATTGTCCAAAGATTATACAGTAATCAGGATCATTTGATCCCATATGTCAGCATGTGAAGCTCAACTACACACAGTCAATTTTTGATATTGGATTAGCAATGACCAGATGTCACCCTCCTATCATCTTTTAAATCTATATTTCTTCAGAAATCCAAATAATCACCTCCTTTGAATGTATGGTCTGGAACCCTCTAGTCAAGGAACATGTCCACTAAGCTCACAATATCAGCTTATAATGCAATAATCTGGGATGGTGCCAATTAAATTGACTTTTCTTGTCCATTATGACTAAAATTGAGATGATGCATTGAAATTGAAAATGATGAATCTGCAACATTGGGAAATAATTAAGTGGTCGTCCTCCAGTGGGTTGTGTGAACAGTTGTACCTGCATATAGGAAAACACCCACTTCCCCACACCAACACTCCCTCCCCCACATCCTGTTCTAGTCGTACTCCATTCAGTGTTTAATACCAAATTGATTGTAGGTTGTGAAGTCTCCCTAGTAGAGGCAATATGCTTTTAGTAGGACCAGGTACTCATACCCCGGGTGATGTAAGAATGAATTTAAAAGATACACTTTTAAATAGACCATGTAATAAGCAACTTCTATTTATTAGAGGAGTATTTTGGAAGAGTAGGTATTATCACAGTAGGATTTTAAAATTCAGACAGGAAAAGCTGTGCATAAACTGGATAACAGTAGATCAAATAATGTTTCTCTCCATCTCTTTTATCAAAACATTACCTATTTTGTCCTCTTGATCACTAGGCATTATCATACTCCCCAAGTGTTATGGTGCACATGATTACAACCGTGATAGCCTTACAATGCACATCTCTCCACAACAAGCAGAATTCAATAGCTATACAGGCTGGACTATACATGGATACTACACATTCTGGTCGTTCCTCTTCCCCATCAGTGCCCATCTCATTAGAGCTGTCCTTCTCAATCAAATGCATCGACCCAGCCTAAAGAGCTAACCCAATGCTGCAGTGTGACACCTACATCCTGTGTCAAACATAGAGATTGATCTAATCATCAATCACACAAACCCACTTCTATTTGAAATTTTCCCACCTCGAGTTATGTGGCCTGTTTTTGTAGCAAAATACATCAAGAGAAGTATAGAGCACAAAAATCATCAATTTAATTTATTTGCCAGGGATCAATGTATCTAATCTTCATTTTCTTCTGATCAGAGATATATTCCCAAAGTTGGGATTTACTTATAAATACTAATTGAGATGTCCCTAATGCTATAATAAATGTAAATTATTAACCCTTTAAGGGCCGCTGCTGCCTCTGGGCAGCGTCTAAAATACCCTTGAAAAACCGCTGCTGCCCTAGGGCAGCAAAATATGCTACCCAAGGGCAGCAATACTACTAAATTACAGCTCCTGCTATGCAACAAAGAATAAGAATTTTTGAATCAATCCAAAAATATTTAACATGGATACTACGTCCCCTTGTCAGAAAGGTGTAAAGTATGTCTCCAATACAACTTATATCACTCCTTAGCCACTGTCCCAGGGGCACATACTTGTAAAGTTGCATATCCCCATGGCATAGGGCCGGTGGTTAAGTCCCAAATGACATTTTTCAAGGCCAGCAGGGAAAGGGTTAAGCATGTGTTACAAACCATATAGAAATAATCATGACATGCCATGAGAGAATTGTGAATCCTGATAGCAGAGAAGAGGATGAGCAGTCAGGCTACGCTTTGAAAATGAATGACAAAAAAATGAGGGATATACTGAAGATCAAAAGGGGCCTGAAGACAATAAGAGTAGAGATTTATGTTGGGAGCAAGGGCTAGCTTGGCAAGGAAAGATACAACTAGTCACACCTATGTGAAGAAATGTCATTGATACAAACAATCTTAACCAATGCAGAAAATACCTAAAGGTTGACAATCGTCCAGCATCTGCGTCTTATATATATCATATGGATTACAAATAGCAATGAATTCCAATGTGATTATACAGAATAGGTCATATTGCCTGTTCAGTAAAACATTGTGCAAACATTTAAAACCCTATCCATGGATTCATATTCAACCCTGGCTCAATCCTCAGCTTGAAACTTCCTAATCACCATGATCTATGTGGTAGCTAAAATATCAGAACAGAACAGATCATTGATACTAGATAAAAAAAGATGCAGACTCATGATGATACATCAGACCAGCTTCCCCAACCGGAGAGGGGATTTTTGCTATTTTTAGGCACTGTTGGGGTTTCCATATCCTACTGTTCCAAATGGAGATAGAATACCCAGGTAGCTACCATAGAAATATGCTCATTTGCCCCCCTGTATCACAACCCGACTTCCTACTCCCCCTGCCATGCCATCCTTCCCAGCTTCTGGAGATCCTAGCAGGTGGCTCTGAATGCCAAGGGAGAAGGCTACTACTAACCCTTGAAAGGTGGCATGGTGCTTTGAGCAGTATCCTATTTGTCATCATGATGTATGCCCTGGCAAGTAATTTTTCAGTGCTGGATGCAAGTATCATGCCCATCCTTGGGAAGTGTATCAACCCTGTGGTGTTTGTATGATGCTTGCATACAGTCCGTTTCTCACCAGCACTCTGCTCATGCAACATGCTGACAAAGGGTATACTACAATTAAAGCACTACACATCCCTTAAAGGGCTGGAGGAAAAAAGACAACACCCATTTCTAGCCGTCAGGTTGAGGGAGGTGGTCATCGGTCAGCTTCTATTGAACATCAAGGCAAGGTTATATTGAATCAACGCCACAACTGCCACATGGGAAGACAGGCCGATGTAGGGAGAGGTTTCTGCATACAGGGGTCAAGGACGGATATAGGGGTCAGGGGTGTGATTGATCCTGGCTGGGGTGGATAGGATACTAGGGATGTACAATGCATAGCGGAAATTTCAATAGAGATATATCCTGATGATCAAGCTTTTCAAGTTTGCTTGATGTGGGTTTATTAACAGCAATATTGAAACATAAGTGATAGTCTCCTATACAAATCAATCTTATTACACAATGATATTGAGTGACTGCTGCATTTGATTTATTTGGCCATGCATTTGAATTTAAGTCTTACCATCATTAAGATTATTGAAAGGTACAAGAGCTGTTTCTTCAACATGAGTTACCTGAGTTACATGAGAAATAGACAATAAAGTCACATATAAAATCTTATGGTCTCCTAAAAAAGACAAACATATTCCCATTAGATAACCAGCCTAGCTCGCTGTCATTGAAACCTTACTTATTTTCCTAGGCTTCTGAGCACTTTGACAAGAAGAGCCTAGCTGCCCTAAATCCAATACACAAATCTGCCACCTCCCTTCCTCACAGCCTCGATATAGCTCTGACAGGCATTCACTGTCCACCTCTCAGCACTTCATGTGCTTATTGCATGGCCTCAAGGTATATCATACATGGCCATACATAGATGGCTTACATCACTTAGTGGTGCTCTAGTCCATCCCGTCTCGCCATAAAGTGAATTATAATCATGATTTGTTTGACCACACAACTAGCGACAGTTATATAATAAGGCATAACAACAATTATGTCTATAGATCTGCATATGACCCATATCCCCTTTCACATATTATTTTAAATGAACTAAACAGTATTGACTTGGATTGCACTGTTTAACCCACGTATAAAAGTTCTTCCAATTGAGCAGCTAGCTTTCACACCACTGTGTCCATTCCTTTGTTACAGTACTTAACCATACTTAATTCCCATAGCAAAGAGAGACAGGGAGAAATAATGCTTTGAGCTATTCCCTACCTCTCCAAGCTGACCCCCTCCCCCTCTTAACCATCTCAGGGTCACATAGTACTTCGACTGCTCCCAAAAAAGGCATCTTATGCCCTTACTCCCATCATCTACTCTACAGATGCAAGCTGGGCAAAAGGGTAGAGACTATCTTACAACAATGGCCCTTGGAAGGTTGGAGGTGGAAGGAGGGATTAAAGGTGTGTGTACACAGCAGAGAGCTGGCTTGCCCAGGGTGAGATGGAGGAGTGACCAGAAATCATCAGCAGGAATTACCCAGGGCAACTTCAGTTGTAATTCAAACTGTTTCGTTGGTGATTTTGTCTCCACTACTAAAATCTTTTTAATGGCTTTTCCTGCCTTGAATCTATCAGAAACTCTTGTTCTAAGGGATACACATTTGTCACTTTTACCTTTTTTAACAGAGAAACATACATTAAAGATCCCTATATTTCACTAAATGTGCAATTCAATCTCCTAATGTGATTATACAATGAATAAAATAGGCTAACATTAACTAATTAAGGCCATACAGTGCTTCAAAGCATTATGCCAATTTGTCAACATGCTTTAATCCAGGCCTGGATTGTCACTCACCAGTGCTGCAATCAAGGATCATGCTGACCCTATGGTGTTGATACATCTCCAAAGGATCATCATGTGTGTGTTTTAAGTGAGTTTTAAGCGGGTCTATAGATGATGATTGTGCAAAGTATGCCCCCAGACCTGTCTGGGAAATAGGCCTGTTTGTATAGGAGCAGTATAGTATTGAATTCAATTGACAATGACCTTCCATGCTTCTATACTTCTATTACTTGTTTACTGTGTTCATTTCTTAATGCTTCTTTGCAATATCTAAAGTGTTACTTCTGTCTTCTTTCAGGTGAGTACATGATGCGTCATATTGAAATGTTGCAGAGGGTTTCACAGATTAGGTAGGATGGTGTAAGTTATGCCCTAATTCTAAAATTGGAGAGGGAAATTTCAATGAATTTCACATTATGGACTGTCTATGTTATAATATCAGATTTTGATACTTGGCCATGTATTTTAGAAAGAAACAAAGACGTTAGTGTAAGACTCATCAAATCATATCTTTAACTCATCCAACCCCATCTATTGCCAATGGTCCTGTTGACATTAGGCCCTGAGGTCCCTCACAACAGAGTTGTGTCAACAGAATCAACATAGTTAATTTTGAGTTAGTAAAGGTTCAGCAGTTAAACGAAAACCAGTTTGTAGATCATGTACAGGACAGGTATACAAAGTTTTAATTGGTGCCTTGGTTAGTTGTTGTAATAGGCTGCACCATGCACCATGCTATGATGAGGCCATGGACTGGGGCTGGGGGACGGGGTATGTGTCTAAGTGGTCCTTTGTACCATAGAAAGGAAGTAATAAGTGATACACATAACTAGCATCAGTAGTAGAGGAGCAGAGGTGGTGGTGACAAATGAGGCTTGGCCGAACCTACCCTGACACATTACTTCTGTCCCTGTGTCTAGACCACCAGCCTTGTAAGTCAACAATCTTTAGGACAGTGCAGTAGATTAGACTATCATGATAGTGTACAGCCTCACCCTACAGGTTCAATATCTAATGGTTGTAGTTGTATTATGGCTCCCATTCGTGATAACATGTGTTATCTAATCATCAGTCTCCTATTTTGTGGATAGTTTCTTGAGGCTCTTCATTATGGAAGGATACTCAACCCAATAGCGAATCATTACTTGTGTATAAAAAGTAAGGCTGAAATTATAATACATTTACAAAATTCATCTTAACTTTTATAAAATAGTGTATATTTATGTTATCAGTACCACTAGAAATAGCTACCAGCCCATGGTTGCATTACCTAGCTGTCCTGCATGCAACCATGGTGGGATTCAAACCAATAAGGTTCTCTCATACATTGTGCTAACCCCTAAGGATCCAACAGAGACATCTACCTAATGGACCTTTGTTGGGTTGGAAGAGTACAAAACCTTTGAACGATCTCTGCGACTAATACTCCACTTTGAGAGATTTAATGTAGTGGTTATACCACCATGGAGCACTAGACTATAGAGACCAGGGCAGAGTGGGTATAAAATGTCTTGGTGATGTAGTATTAAGGCAGTGACTGTTGTATTATAGCTTCATGCACTCTCACCTCTCCTCTACTAAATCTGGTTAGACGAGACCTACTTTCGCCAGCTACGTTATTTTCTTTTCCCTTTCTTGAAGAGTAATTTGCTAGCACAAAGGTACTGCTTGGCAAAGGTGCCCTTCTAGAATTCAGCCATGCAACATACTGCCATTGGGTGTTGATCTTAAGACCCGTAGTGATCCCATGGGTTACACAGGGTTAGGTCTCTCCACTCAATAGACAAGGGTAGTGGCTGCAGGGCTATGGTTGACTATCCCTGCCTCAACATAAGGAAAATAAGGTTAAAAAAAAGGTTCTTTTAGACACATTTGTTTGCAATAATCCATCTCAACGGGGTTTACAAACAGATCCAAAGTTTTGTGTACATATGTGTCACAGAACTCAGTGACTTGGATCAAATTGTATGTAACATATCTTACGTTATATGATTTAAACACTCTGGAGAGGGTCAGGTGGGACTTTCTCAGCCATTAGGAATTATTTGGTTCATAAATTCTGATTTCACTTGTCAGCGGCCTGGAAAAAAGAAATGTAATAAAACCAGAAAAAACACTTTCAAATAAGAAATCACGTAGTGCTTATGAAATTCCTCCACTAGAATGGGTGACAGGGATGAAATTCACAGATTCGGGGGCACAAAGCACAGTAAATGTACAGTGCTAAGGAATAGTCTGAGCTCAACGCAGGAGTATTTATACTGTTAAGGCAATCAAGCAGTGGCCTGTTGTTGGCTACCTCCAGGGACTAAATGGCTGGCTTGGTACTGTAGGTCCATTCCCTTGGTACCGCCTCAGTCTAGGCTGGACAACTGTGAGTGAAGTATGAAACCAGCTAACTGACAGTGAGAGACCAATGTTTCCTTTTTTTTCAATACATTCAACTGCAATGTAGAGGTTGGGTTATGTTTATTAAGCAATTACAATTAGTTGACATTCGGAAAAAATATAGAAATATGTTTTTGAGTGTAATATTATATGCATTGTTTATTAGGTATCCTATGCCATCAAGAGACAAACACACCATTAAATAAATGATGTATACACCCATGTATTTTAATGCAACCCATTATCAATGTCACTAGTGCCTACATGTATGCTCCTCCTGATTGGTTAGGTCAGGGGGAAAATATCATATTTACCTATGCAGTAAATGCCTGGCTGATGTAGGACCAACAAAAGATGCAGACCTGCCCATGGATGCATATCACCAAGCCACCAGTGTCATCTGTAGACAAAACAATGGGTTCCATATCCTTCTGTTCCAAAATTAAGAATATACAGATGACTCCCATAGAAACAAGCCACCCTAAGAACATTTGTCCCTGTGTGTTACAACCCTATTTTTTTGCACCGCCTCAGCCTCACTCCTCTTGCTCTTAAGTCTTAGCTTCTGGAAGACTTGTCAGGTAACTCTGAATGCCACTGGAGGAGGGGCCTCTAGGCAGAACAACACCCATTGCTAGCTGTCAGCAGGAGGTAGGTGGTCGTTGGTCAGTGTCTATTGCACATTATGGCAGAGCTGCATTGAATTATTGCCACAACTGCCACATGGGCAGCCAGACTGATATAGGGTGAGAGGTCTGAATGGGGTCTTAAGTCAAGGTAATTGAGGGGTGCTCAGGAATGTTATGGGTTGGAGTAAAGAAGCAGAAGAATCTGTATGGAAAAAACCTCCGATGAGCACCTCACCTTCTGAGGCTTACCTTTCCTAACCTTTCCCTAGAGCTGCTTACTGCAGCTCCTTAGCCTAGGCTCCTAGAATAGACCTGTTCTATTACCCAGCAATTCTGGTGAGAAGATGGGTTAATGTGTGTCATATAACTTGAGTTGCATAAAAAACCAGGAATGGTCAGAATTGCAAACACCCTCATATGTCCTATGTAATGTTTAATAAGTAAGTCCAGTTCTCATGTAGGTTAACTAGCTTAGCTGTGTTCTGTGGATATCATGTTCACCCCCCTCCCTATCGATTCAGTTCCTCAACAAGAGCAGCCTGCCCTAAATGCAATCCGCAAACCTGCCTCCTCCCTTCCACACAGCCTCCACACACAATGACAGCCTTTCACCACCCACCACTCAGAAATGCATGTGCCTATTGCATTGCCTCAAGGCGTATCTTATAGTCCCATGCACGGATGTCAAACAATGTTTAGCAGGGGCACACTGAGGCCCGTCATAGTACCTAACCTTCTGGCACCCTATACAACTAACCTAAGTTAGCTTATACTGTAAGGGTGATTGGTACTGACCAACTCACCTTAGTCTTCTTCATTTCAATGAGTATTAGGCTAAGTCCTTTTGAGTTATGCATTATTTATATGTTGTTTTGCCTCAGTCATTTTTGAATTACACTTGGTCATGCCTGACCAATGTCCCTATGACTAATCTGGGATAGCCACTCCAGACTAAGGGCCTGAGCATTGGTGGTTTAAATGTTTAATCCAATAATATATTTCACTCTATTTCTGTTATCAGACCTGTACAATTGTGTATGTCAGTTGGAGTGGTATTTTGAGTACCCATTGCTGCAATTTAGTCACCCAAGCTGTGGATAATTCCTAGCTAAATTGTTATTCTTCAAGGTTCTGTGTCTACATTTCCCATAAGCTACTTATCATGCTTCCAAATTTTGGAATATGCTATTAAAATATTGTGCACTATGGAAGCAATGGTGAAGAATGATCCCCATTCCTTTGTCTTTGGTACTCTAGCTTAACTTGTCCCAATTTTATCAAAGAGTCAATGATTTGAGTTACTCCCTACCCAATGTACTGTCAGGCTGGGTGAGACTACATCATCTTCTACACAAACACCCAGTATGCCTGTCAGACATAGAGTCACCTCTCCCTACCCGGCCCAGACCCCAGCATTGACCAGCTCATCCTGTAACCAACCTTCCTCCCACCCACCCGCTCCGTGCCAACCATCTTGACATGCTTCTCTGACAGGACGACCATACACAGGACCAGAGCTGCTCAGGCCTGCTCTGTGGCCATTTGTCACAAGTAATAGTGTCCAGACATGACAAGGATCCTCTATATTTCAAAGAGAAAAAGGGTAGAGGGGAAACGGTGGGAGTGGGAGGGGGCACCAGGTCCATATTCAGTCATAAGGAGGCGCCACATGCCTTTGATGCCGTAAATTACTGTGCACACAAGATGAGGAAACAACATTATAAATTTATTTAAGAGCACCAATGTGTAGGGGCTACTTCCTGATGGCTGTGGCTGATGTATCTCACTGTGGAGACAACCGGGGTCCGCAATGTGTGTGCAGAAAGGGCAGACCTGGTGAATCCCTTGTGTTAGGGGAAAGTCAGGACATTGGCGACAGAACCGGATCTCTGTGCATATTATTCCTGGGTCAGTTATGTTAGTTGTAAATGGAACCTGTCCATAGTTGACCACCAAGACTTTTTTAAAGGGGAGGATTTCGTTAGTGTACCAACGAGTTGGAGACCTGCTGTGTGCCCCCAACAGGTGTTATGCCGCATTCACACAGAGGTGCTAATTTCTATTGCCCTACAGGAGGTCCTGTTTGAAGTTTAGGCTGTTTGGAGTCATTAGGGGGTGGGTGGTGGTGGGAGAAGCTCCATAAACTCACAAACATCTAGACAGTAGAAGGGGTGTTTCTATTGAGAGAACAGCCAGATTTCAAATTTGGGACAGTTGGGAAAATGATAAACTGGCCTTTTAGAATGTTTTACTTGAGGAATATATTTAGAAATTGCCTAGATATATAAGTCAAATATTCCCACAGAGGTCATACTTTTTCTAGGAATAGATATTCACTGAAAACATAGATGTTCAGGATAGTTTAAAATGTTTACCAGAGCTCTTTACCATACCATTTATGAGACCCCCTGTGGGTTCAGAGGCTCTTCCATCCTTTATATAGCCTCCCCTCCCCTATGTCATATATTAATTCTGAAGCTTAAATTACTCAACTTGGTCTCTTAAACTGATTTGCTAACAGATGACATCTATAGTCAGGAGCTAATTGGAAGTCTCTTGTCTCAGGATATAACTTATGGCAATATGTAACAACCCAGCAGATAAATACTGGAATTCTACCAGAAAAAATGGTTACCAGAGATCTGAAAATGGGGAAAAATACATTGTTCCAATGTTCATATCATTTCTTCCATTGTGCTCAGTCACATGCCGAGGAAAGTGATTAATCATTTCACCAAAGGATTAAATCCATCATTTTAGGCATCAAATATGAGTGCACTGTGATTAAGAATAGTCATAGCTCAACCCAAGAATATGTATATGTTTAAATCCACCAAGCAATCACAGTTTGTCACCTGTCTGGAGGATACTTGGCATGCAATCCTTCCTCAGTCTAGCCTGGGTCTAGGCTGAACAACTGTGAAGGAAGTACAAATGATCTAAAGTTCTAATCCTTTATTGGAAACATAGTGTATGAATATGTTATGTTCAATACTGTCATAATACATGAATGCAGCCCTGGCGCTCAACAGTGCTGCATCAATTCATGATGGTGACTGGATGCTCCTGAGGGGTTGGTATGGTGTATGCATATAAACATGGTGAGTTGCACAACAAGGCTACATTCATGCATCATGGTGACAAAGGGAAAAGCACTATGCGGGTCCTAAAGTAGTAACTGAAAGCAGACAGACCCCCAAGCTCTGGCTTCCCTGGCTTAAAGTTGAATAAACCTTGCACTAACAAACAGAGTTTTCACACATCTGTATATCTTGGCAGAGTAGGAAAGACAGGCACCATTACATAATTATAGTTTTGCAGGGAAACCCTTTGATACTCTTTTTACAACTTGGACATTGAAAAATGGTTAAACTACAAAATAGAATCCTCATGTGCAGTTCTTGATTAGTGGCAGAGTTGTGCAGCATTGTCTACTCAGATACCATAGCAAGCAGAGGCCTAACAGGAGATACACCTGTGCTGACAACATTTACCTGATGCCCTGAATCGGACCACAGAGGAATACAGACCAGGATGGTGCTCTCATACCAGTGCTAATCCCTAAGGATCCAACAAAGAGATCTATCTAATGGACCGATGTGGGGTGGAGGTAGACAATACCTTGGCAATGAACCTACTCTAATTGATCCCATGGGTTGCTTGTACCACTATGGAGAACCGGGCTGAGGTTAAACAAGGTATAACATTTTGGGATGTAGTAAAACGTTTTACACTTTTATTTCTTATGAGGAAATAATCATGATGGGATAATTGCCATCTGGGAGGCCCTATGAGTAGTACATCTGCCACAATGGATAGGCTATCATGGACCATTAGTCACAGATCTGTCCCAAGATACACAGGGTTAGTTGTCTCTCCTTATAGACAAGGCTATTGGATGCAGAGATGATGTTGTCTGTAGGTGCCTTAGAATAAGGACAGAAATATTTTTATTTTTTTCTTGTCTGTGAAATACTGTAGAGGCCTCAGTTGAGCTGCATTAACTCCATTGGTCTGAGGTAGTAAGTCTTAGATGTAGCAATTAGCCAATAATATTGATTGCGGAAACCACGAGAGAAACTAAATTAGATTTCTGGTTGGTCCATTTATTTAAGTTGAAAGGGCCTTGCAATCTAGGGGCTTGTCTTATGAGGGGTACTCACAGAGGAAAGTGCATGTGTGATGGCACGTGAGGTTAGGTGAAAACCTCATGAGCACCTACCAAGATTTTCCATAGCGTGTACCCTACCTTGTAAAGCTCAATCTAGTGTGTACTGCCTATACTATCGACTAAAAGGGATAACATTATATTGCTACCCCCCCCCCCCCCGTTAAGATGGATCCAAATTTAATGGTCGCCCCTCATAAGCGGTACACATCCTTTTCACCTCCTCCCCAATCCCGCACTCCCAAAAATGACCATTCCCTAGCATAATACATAAAGACATGTCATGTCTATTCCGTACATCATCAGTGGAAGGTAGCTTAAGGTCAGTCCTGTTGGTGAGAGCCTTAGGGCTCTTGTGCATACTAAACATGTTTATGAGAAACCCTTAGGATGTTATGCTTGGTTGCAGTGCCAATATAATACTCACTCATGAATCTGTAATTCCACTGACATCAAATCATGACACTGGCCCATGTCAAATAACTCCCTGTCAGAGTGGCAGGTCGACACTGCAGGTGTGTGACTGATGCATACTATCAGAACAATTGGGCGCATTGTTGATATAGGGTTAACATTGACAGGATAGAAGGAAAAGCTGCATACCTGACCACAGATTTAGAATTGTATGCTATGTTCTTAGCTATAACATCTATTTTCTAAAAGAGGTATTTTTATACCAATAAATTTCTATTTGAATTTGGATCAATCATTTCTTTCCAAAGGGGTGACAATGTAACATTTAGTTTAATATGATGGTAATTCATTGACCAAGGGTTTTGCTATAGATTTTCCTAATGGCTTTCCTAGAATGACCCTGATAATCCAGCGCAGCTGTACCCTGGACCAGTCAGGTGACTCAGTATTGATTTAATGGACCGTACATAGATCACATGAAATGGTCGCCTGTCTGCATGTGTCTACATAGATCAATGTATGTTGGTCTCCACCTGAAACCCTACCCAATGTAACTGGTCACTCAAAACCGCCTCCTCATTCAGGCTGTCCTCTCTACACACACTACGTGTTGGTTTCCCCAACCCCTATGTCCCCTATATAAGATCCATACTACCAGTTCTGGATACACCTATTATGATTTCAGAGTGTATTGTAACTGATTTAATGTGGCCTGTATGACCACTCACTGGACTGAACCAGCCCTAAGTCAGTACCTATTGGTGGGTGTGATCAGTTCATGTGGATCTCCCTTGGGGTACAAGGGCACAGGATATGCTGTGCCTACACCTGTGTTCTCATACACAGTAGGCTTTGTCATGTAATAAACTATGTGCTGTCTGGTCTTATCTTGAGATGATTAGTGTAGATTCATAGAATAATATTTATTTGCAGAGCTGGGAAATACTGAATATCAGTGTTGCAATCTTAGGCAATCATCCATAGATCACAGTTCTAATAGGCAACCAGCATTTTAAAAACCTGTCTCATCAAACTTGAGGCGGTCTTGTAAGGTATTTTAGGTGCTTGATATTAAACCAACCAATCAATCTATTACCATCATTCTGAATTGACCTTTCCACAATGGTGTCTGAAACATTGGAAACTACTAATGACAATTACGTGATTTGGGAATATTGCAGGAGAGTATCTCTGAAGTTACTCTCGACAGAGGCCACACCAGAGCAGATTGGGGTCGGGACCATGTTACTAGAACGTACTAAATACATAGTACACCCTTTCCATTGGGTCTGTACCAGGATTATAGTACTGTGCACCATCTTGGGCTGTACCATAATCTTGGTACACCTGGTGTGTTCACTGGACCATGACCCCTGCTCATGCAGATAAATGGACCAATCACAGCCCAGTAGTCATGTACCTTACATGTGCTCACTGGACTGTGACCCTTATCTGTGCATGTAATAAGTGGGGTCACTGGGGTCATAGGTGGGACTAGGGAAACCACTCTACTATTTCATACTTATATCTACATTATATGGCTCATTTACTACATTATCAAACATCACTAAGTGAAAACAAAAACGTCATTTTGTGGGCCTTAATCAATGATTTCATTCTATGGGTTCATTTTTATTAGCAGATTTAACATTTACTGAAGGAAAAAATGTAGATAAAGCCATTTCTTAAATAGTAATCCGATTTTAGTTATGAAAAAGGGTGCATACATAGATTATGGACCGCTGCTTCCTATAGTGGCATCAGAATTATGCATTTTGGCATGGAAATGTGAGAAAAGTGACAATAAATAAGTGTACCAACTTCTTGGTACACCCTGTATTCTGGGGACTGTCATTCAATCTTAGGGGGTACTAAGAAACTGGTCAGTCTCCAACCTGCAGAGACAGATATCGAGACAGTGCGTGGCATGTGACAGGGAGCTCTAAGAATTAGTATACTTATAATACATACTTATAATGTAGAGAAAATAAATGAGAGACAGTCTTAACAGATGAAACAATAGTTAAAGAGTTTCACTATATAATCAAGAAGAATTAGGTTCTATTCATAAACTGGTGAATTGTGAAATCTTGAGCAGTCCCTCGGAGATCAATGACATCAACAAGTACCACTAAAATACCATTATACCCCAGCATCTAGACTGTCTTTTATCACTGTCTATAGGCAAATCAAATTGAGTCTAAATGACACTTAACAAACACAATACCCATAAGGTCTCCATTTCACTCCAGGCGGTTTCACTACTCTATCAAATCCCGAATGAAAATGATTGCCACTCATTTCCGTCTACTACCATCCATAATACACAACTTTGTATTCTGTTTCTCCATACATGCTCTATAGTGGATTAAGATCATATCCACTTTGGAATTAACATCTCCAAAAATGACTGTTATTTTATAACACTCAAAGGTAATAACATCCGCCTGGGCTAAATCCAACAGCCCCTAGGAAGTGGGCATAGGGCTGACATGCAAGTGTCTAGCTCTATGTACAAAATTCCTACTACTGTCTATCTTACTCTGTTTAATAACGTAACAAGGTAAAAAAAGTTAAGTTGGAACCATATACATCTTGGTTCCTCCATATATTGTATGTAAGTAAGGCAGACAGCACTGCTATTCCATCTGCAGTTATATAGATCATATAATGCTTATATAAGCTTTATTATTATCATTATTAATTTTATTATATAAAGAGATATAAAAATCCCTTAAGGACATTGTTTGTATATATATCATGACCAACATCCACGGATATATATGCACAGGAGCTGCATTACACAAACAGGGCCTGGCCCTATGTAAAGCAGATTAAATAAACGAATTAACAAACAAACAAACAAACAAACACTTTGTGATGATCTAAATGCTCAGTTGAAGGAACCATTGTTTTATGATTTCCAGTTGGTGTGTTGTGTAATTGAAGGATTGCCTTCAGAGGATGATGCATGGACTGTAATGTTGCAGTCTGGGAGTCTGGGGGTACTCAGAATCAATTACCAAGAATCAATTGCCAGGATTAGAATGTAAAAGTTGCTATTGTTCTTCCCTTCTATCTCACCAATTTGGGAATACTTATTTTTATAGATTAAGTCAGTGAAGGTCTCCTATCAATAAACTTATATGCACAATGTCATGAGTATCATCCTCACACCTATGTTTCATTCTGCTGGACTTTGTCTTGTAATGTGCCACACATATCACTGTTATCATTAAGCTGAAGATGTCCATGAAAAGATCTACAATTATGAAAAGTAGGCATACCATACTGATACATTTACAGTGTTCCATCTTGATGAGCGAATCTTTGGATAAGCGAATATATTCACTGGGAGTAGACAGATATTGGAATGGATCAATGAAGTAAAATATGATCTCAAATAAGCACTGGTCAAGGCAGTGTGTCTTTTAAATTAATGAGTGCCTGGATGCTTATACAGGATACTATATTACTGTATGATACAGGAACGAAGCTCAATTCAGGTTTGCACAGGATACCCAGAGAGTATAACTACAATATATCGAACGATGCAATTTTATTGAGCAGATGTTAATCATTATGGCTCCACCATGGCTTCTTACCCTGGTCAGAAGGTTACAGCCTTACCGCTGAATGTCCTGTGGTTCTACATGACAGACTGCATGGCTCTCAATCTGCTGCATCAATCGGCTGTGGCGTCTCCCAGTCTGGTTTTAACTCTTTGAGAAATGCACAGTGTATTAATGTGCTATGTCTTAGGGTCAAGCTGCATTCATGGATCATGTTGACCCTACTGGAAAGAATCAACCTCGCAGGATTGGCATGATTCTTCATCAGGACTGCAGTCAAGCATAATGCTGACAAAGGACATTGTATTGATGCACTATGAGGCCCTTAGAAGGTTTGTAAAGTCTGTTCTGTTGAAGTGCTCACCATGGTCTCAGGAATATACATCAATTGGTCTTTATACATTCAGAATTTAATATAACATGATATGTAGCAGCTCATCTTTGAAATAAATACCCCTACATTGAACTACTTTGCCAATGTGGAGCCTTTTAACAGCAGTAATTTTCATTCCACTTGTCAGGAGAATGCAACTGTGGAAGGACAGATAGAGGAGAAACCTGATTGCAATATTTTATGACATTTATTCCACTGTCTTGAGGTACCTGTCAGACCACTGACGAGAAAAGAGCCGCATAGTGCTTAATTGACCAAGAAGGACATGGTATATTGGAGCACTACCCGTACCTTAACCGCGACTACTTATACTCTTAACCCTATAACCATGAATATGAATTCTATTTGAGGGGGTAGTAGAATAATCTGGATTCCTCCAAAGGGGAGGGGGCATAGGGATGCAAAAATCCAATGACATCGCTGTGGTTAACAATATTGACCATCTTATCTATAACACATTTATAACTTCTTAAAGCCATGACAGAAAACACAGAATAATACGGCTATCTGATAGGCATAACGAGTAGCCCACCTGTCATATCTAACAGGGTATCAATATCAAACAGGCTATCAGTAATATATTTGACCACAGATCCACATGGTTAGATGTCTGTCACCAATTGACAAGAGTAGTGTGTGCAGAGCCATGATTATTTAGAAAAGCAAAGTGATAAAACTCGCTTTATAGGGAAAGGGCTAGGAGGTGCGATCTCAGCAATAAGGAACTAACTAGCCATCTGGCTGGTAGTGATAATACATGTTATCATACCCTGTCTAATGTTCTTACACCACATCTCTCTCGCCTGAAGCCTTCCTTCTTATGAAGCTTATCTCCTGGTGACTCCACCCTGGTGGCCAATGTTGTCAAAAGGGTCATCCGGCAAAAAGATAGTCCTATAAATCGATAGAGATACACATTGTGCATTCAGGTTTGAAGAATGAGTCTAGTGTAAATTATAGTACATTACATTTCAATTAGCAATACTATGGGGAATTTTATCTTGAATAAAGTTGTTCCCAATACTGAATTGTCTGGAATCTTCTGATTAAGAATACATGTATGTATACATGGTATTTTGTTATATTTTTCAATCCAAATCTGTATGATATCCCTTCTTCCTACCCTTTGCACTGCAGTAAGAGCTCCCCATAGAGATAGTCCGAAAGGTAGTACTGATTCATTGCCCTGCTCAGTGGGTTGAGTACTGGCTGGTCACGTCTATGTGGTGCTGACAGCTGACGGGTTGAATGGTAATATGACCTGTGCCATCCAAATCTATCAGCTCATACTAACCCTTCAACCCAACATAGTGCATCAATATATTATACCCATTCTCAGTCATGATGCATGAATAGACCCACGGCCATGGTGAGTAACCCAACAGAATTTAGAGATCATGCTGACAGTTGGAATGGATTTATTAAAGCAATATGAAGGCATTAAAGAGCTAAGGCACAGTAGATGAGGAAATATGTCTCAGCCGCTTACTCTAATGGTAGTTGTTCATGTAGCTGATTAAGGTTTAGTGACTGAGTCCCTGATTAATGTATGATGATTTACAGCAGTCTCAGACTGCACCTGCTCTTTAGACACCTTGAGCTGCTCAATTAGAACTGCAGCTGGTCAACTTGGTACAATTCCCATATTCACATATTTCTCGAGAAAAAACACCATAATCTCTAACCTGACTGACAGAGCTAATTTCTGTCTATTCTGCAATAACACCACCTTACGAATATACCAATATACTCATCCCTTAGGCATCTAGGTACTTAAGCACTATCTTCTTGATTCAGCCATCCTTAATACCATAAGTGTAAGAATTCATGCATTGAGTTGGGTTCTATATCTACTATCAACCTTATCCCGTAACCACTCACTGTATCCCCTTAGCTAAGACTCCCAGCACTCACAGGAAGGAAAAACACAGGAACAGAGCTTAAGTGTCCAGAAATGGTGTGCTAAACAGAAAATTGGTATGTATACAAATTTTTTATTCTTACCTGGAATTCTTTTGTGTAATTTGAAGCAGGTGATATACATCCCATGGAGTATGAAAATAGCTCTGCATTGAATTGCATTGTCTATTTGGAGGCATTGGAGGCTCCCGGTTCCACTTGTGAGCAGCTGGAATCGCTAACTGATGTGGACAATTAAACTAGGAAAAAGGTAACTGGAATGGGGGGGGGAGGAGGGAATCTGGTTTTAATGTTCAGGAAATATCTTCCACTGGAAAGAGAGTGCCAGGGAGTGGAAATCCATTAAACAATTCAAAGGTTTAAGCACAGCAATGATGATTTTTTTTTTTAACGTGGATTTATTGGATTTAATCACCTTTTCAGGCGAAAACTAGCTTGGGCGCATTGCCCTTCTGCCGCCAGCACCCCTATCTATACAAGCTTCTTTGACGGTCTTTAATGTAAAAATATAGCAATGGCATCCTTATGATTTCTTTCCTCTTGACATGGCATGAACAAAAGAAGGTTTCTTACAGTTATTACATAATATTTCTGATGAGATGAGATGAGATGAGTACATGGTATGTCGTATGATATTTCAGTTTACATTCATAAAGCAGCGTGGGTAATCCTTTTTAATTGCTAATTTGAACTTCCAAAGGGTCTCCAACTCCGTGTACATTGGTTTCAAGTCATTCCACCTTAATATTCCTCTGTATAGGACACTACGTATCACAATTGGTTTTAATGACCTTGGTACCTTAAGACGTATACCTTGATTCCGTCTGGTAGGTAGAGCCCTCGTATCTATATACATAGGATCCTTTTTCAGACTGAAGGCATAATACAGTAAGTGCTTGTCCCTTCTAAATATTAACCTTTCACATCCACTTTTTTCATGTAAATTTTGCGTGTCCATTAACGGGTTTTTCTCTAATTTAACTTTGTACACTACTCGAAGACCTTTATTTTGTAATTTCTGTAATTCCTCTGTCTCTCCCTTATTATCCCTATCCCATATGAAATCAGCATAATCTATTGTGGGTAATACCATTGACTTGTATATAGTTAAAGCAGTAGCCTCGTCTGTGTGATCCCTGACCTTCCTTAGCTGTCTGATCTTATGTCTAATATTAGCAGTTACACATATACGATGGTCCACAAATTTTAAGTCAGTGTCCAAGGTCACACCAAGGTAAGGGAAAGTACTAACTCTATCTAATACAACATTATTCAATTTAAAAACAGGGTCATAGTTATGTATATTATTGTACAACATCCATTTAGTTTTTTTCTCATTTACAGTGAGGCTATTCTGTTTACACCATATCGATAACTTGTCTAAAGACGATTGCATTTTAACAGGGTCATGTACAGAAATTACAGCGTCATCTGCATACAGGCATATATTAAAATCATCAATTTCAGGTAAAGAATTTATATAAATAGAGAATAAAACAGGACCACAAACGGAACCCTGTGGAACACCATATGACACAGGTTTAAGCTCTGATACACAGTCATTAGCTATGGTACACTGCATTCTGTCTGTTAAATAGCTATTAAACCAGTCGCATGTTTTAACGCTAAGTCCGAAACCGAATAGTTTTTTTATCATAATAGAGTGTGAGACGGTATCGAACGCCTTCTTGTAATCGAGGTATAAGGACAGTGTAGGTTTATTATTAATAATATTGTATATAATGTAGTTAAGGTGTGAGGTGATAGCAGATACCGTAGAGTGGCCAGATCTATACCCATGCTGGTGAGGCGTCAACAGCGCGTGGTCTTCCATATACTTTTGTAGCCTAGTACATACTATTTTTTCCATCATTTTCCCCGGTAATGGCAATAAACTTATGGGCCTTAAATCACTAACATCCAAAGAATTCGGCTTCTTAGGTATAGGTACAACCGTAGCTATTTTCCAGCTATTAGGAAAGTATGCCTTGGCTAAACATTTATTAAAGTAACACATAATTAAATCTGGTATTGCCATAAAAGCATCCTTCAATACATAAGCCTTCATATGTTTAATACTGGAGGGCTTGTTATCCTTAATCTTTTTGATTGACTTGACCATATCTAAATAGCTGATCGGTCCCATCAAGCATGCTCGCCGCGCTGGAACACCTCTCGGAGCCTCATAGTTCCTATTTGGATCGATAGGTGGTAGCATAGCGGCGAGATTAGAACCTACGTCAGCAAAAAAAGTATTCACATAACTGGAGCATTCGCTGGGTGGAATTAATTCATTAGTTATACTGTGTCTTAGCTTAAGAAAAGTTGCCTTGGTTTTAACCGGTAGTAGTTTCTGAATGCCTGCCCAAAATTTGGCAGGGTCATCCTTCCTGTGCTGTAATAGCAGATTTATTTTATTTTTACGACTATTAAAAATTTGTGATTCAACCCTATTTCTATGGAAATCAGCAATCCTCCAGTCATCCTCATCACCAGATTTTCGGGCATCAGCGTATAATGCATCCCTATATTGCATTGCATCTACTATGTCTGGCGTCAGCCATTCTGGGGTATACACCGGTAGTACCATAGTCCTTATTGGGCAGATACTGTCTAGGCATGCTCTGATTACATTAATAATTTTGTTCCAAAGTTCGTCTAAATTTGTGGTTTGTAGAATTTCATCCCATTTTGTGTCCAAAAGCATATTTTTAAAGCGCAATACATCATATTTTTTATACGACCTAGCTTTTATGACTTTCTTTTTGATCTTCGTTCTGATACATTTAATGAGTATGAATACAGGCGTATGGTCGGCTATATGAAAATCAATCGTACCGAATTCACAGACATTGTGTATCCTATCATTGATATATATGTGATCTATTAGTGTCCCTGACTTAGGGCGTGTCACCTCATTAATTAGCTGACACATGTCATTGTTAGTACAGAAATTATTCACATCAGAATCTTCAATATCCTTATGGGTTAACAGATCCACATTAATATCTCCAAATACAATTATTTTCCTATTTTTTGTAACATTTTTAATAAGCTCAGTTAATCTTTTATATAAGGATTGCATGCTTGGTTTGTCCTTTTTGGGTGGGCGATAACATACATATATTTTGTATTTAATTTTACCAATTTCTACATCAACACAAAGTATTTCATAGTCACAAGTGATGCAGCTAGAGGCGCTATCCACTTCTGCTGTGTAGGTATCTCTCATATATAGCATGAGACCACCAGCCGTCTTATCAAGTATGGGAAACCTGTCCAGCCTAAAGAACTGGTAGCCTGGCAAGTGCATCATAGTATCAGTGATGGTGGGATTTAACCAGGATTCAACAATTCCTGTAATATCCGTATGTGATATGAATTTTTTAATATTAACCCTCTTCGGGTATGCAGACCGTGCGTTAATGCATGTGAATAGGAGACCCTTCTCTTGACATATATTATGTAACATTACCATTTTGTACCCATATACGAGGTCTAAGTGGCATGTCTATGAAATGATATGAGTGAACATGAAGGTGACTGAATCTGTACGTTCGATAGGCTATGGCTTCCATTTGAAGAGCAATGCGTCCAAGACATTTCATGTGTCTTTACATAAAAAATATATTATTTTTGACGTTAGCTAGGTATTTATTATTATTAGATGAAATGGTTATATACAGAGCATATTTATATCATGTTAACAATACTAGTTCTACCTTTATGCTCGTAGAGAAGGCTGTATACTGCCTGGCTGTGCACAGCTGTTTCATTACATAATACATGAGTGGTGGGTCGGTCACTTAGAGCCACCCCCAGTAACAGTGATTTTGTTTACATACAAGTACCGTATAGCATCTAGACTAGCATATTAGGGGGACGGGAGCTCTGTTTCCCTAATAGGCACTTGTAACATATTACAACATACTTTAGCATTGGATTCTATATGCCAGAACGCAGACTATATAATGTGTGTGGGTGGTAATTTATCCAGATACCGTATGTACTATGTTTTATACAGTTCCATTGCTTTAAGCAATGATAGGAATCACCTTATGTTTTAGTGGGTGTCCTTTTAAGACTGAGATATCCTTTGATTTTTGACGCTATTTGCATACTGTCCCTGGTTCTCTTGTGCGGATCCAGTTTACTCTCACGGATATTAACCTTGCTGCCAGAGTTGGTTAGCGGTGCCGCTGTCGCGCCCATGCTCACCCTTGTGGTTGGTCTTGGACCTTGGCTGTCTGTTGTTCTTGTGCTGGTTGTGAGGTGGGCGTGTCTCCTCTCCCTCTCTGGTGTAACTACATGTGGGGACAGGCTCTTGTTTAAGTCAAAGGGGATACCTCCTCCTCCTCTATAAGACGCTGCGGCTTCTACATACTGAGCCGTTGCACTGTCCGCTATCATTCCTATTATGGCCTTGTTCATGTCCATGTACCTCGCGTCTTGCATTGGTCTAGGACCAGACCCTGGAGGAGGGGGGGGGCCTGTTTCTTGGGCGTTTGGTTTGGTGGCGTGTCTGTCCGGCCTTCAGGAGATGCTGGTGTTACCGTTGTAGGCGTCCCTACTGCTGTCGTTATAGGGGTCAGAGCAACCTGCCCTGGAGGTAGCTGGCCAACAGGTGCTAGAGGGATAGCTTGCTCCTGTGTGGTTACTGGACTTAATGTGGCCGCAGCAGTTGTCGCAGGGGGTGTGGCTATTGTCGCAGGTGGTTGTGCTTTTGCTGCAGAGGGATTTTCCAATCCGAAGAGTTCTCTCCTCACCTCCATTAATATGTATCCACCCCTGTTTTTGCCTTTCCAAGTGCCCTTCTCCAGCGCCTTGCTACCTATCCCTGCACCAATACCCCAGTGTCGGCTTCCGGTTGTCTCCAGGAGCAGACGAGCTCTTGTCGACCTCAGGATTTCTCTGAGTTCCTCATCTTGTTCGTATTTACACATGTTGAGCTCATGTAGTATCCTCTCATCCTGGCTCCTCCAGTCTGGACAGTCGATAAGCTTAGCCAAGTTCATCGCCCTCAGTGCTGTATAGGAGTCCATTATGTCTCTGGCTTTCCCTTCTGCTCCTGCACCATCAGCTTAACACATAGCGTTTATACTGTTAAGCCAATCAAGCAGTGTCCTGTTGTTGGCAGTCTCCAGGGAGTAACTGGCTGGTGTAGCATTTCAGTTCCATCTTCCCCCTGCCGCAGCATCAGTCCAGGCTGGATAACTCAGACGGAAGTAGAAAAAGGCAACTGCACAGCTAGCTGGCAGCAGACACACCTGCGTGGTAGAAGGAGATCTAGTCTAAAAAAGCATTTGCAATTTAGAAATATCAAAATATGCATGTCATTAAAAGCATTGTATAAAAAAGGTATACTGTGATCAATAAATAAACACACCATGACCCATAGACATACTCAACCACCTTTGTGTTTGTATGCAACTCACCATTGATGTCATTAGTGCCTACAGCCATTCTTGCTTGGTCAGGTCAGAGGGCAATTACCATTGGTCCAAACACTTTACCTATGCAGTAGACGTTTGGCCGATATAGCACCAAAACAAATGCAGAACCCATACAGAATACCCGGAAACCTGTTTTGTTTCTCTTTATCATCTGAAGGCAGTTAAGTAGTTAAAGATTTCATATGCTCCACCTCCGAATGGGGATAGAAAACCCAGGCAACTCCCATAGAAATACGCCACCAAGAGCTCATTTGTCCCCCTGTGATCCAGCCCTACTTCTTTCCCCCTCTCCCTACTCAGTCCCATTGCTCATAATTCTTGGCTTCTGGGAGACTTGTCAGATGGCTCTGAATGCCACTGGAGGAGGGGCCCCTGAGACAGAACAACACTCGTTCCTAGCCGTCAAGTAGAGGGAGGTGGTCATCGGTCAGCTTCTATTGAACGTTAGGGCAAAGCTACATTAAATCAATGCCGATGCTGCCATATGGACTGACAAGCCAATATATAGGGTGAAGGGTTTAGGTACAGTATAAAGGGTGAATGTAGGGTAGATCAGGGACCTCCCTACCTTACATTATAAGAATCACTGACGTCCTTTTCTCAGACACCATGTGTTGCAGAAACAGTGTCTAGGCATGACATCCATCCTCTATGTTTTAAAAAGGAAAATGGGTAAGAGGTTTGGGGAGCTATCAGGTCCCCTCCCACTCATAAGAAGAACCCCATGCTTCTGCTACCATAGTGTACTGTGCACACCAGCCAGAGAAATAACATTATATATGAGGGCACCACCATAGAGGCTACTTCCAATGCTCAAATATGGCTGGAGCTGATGCATTTAAGAGGAGAAGAGGTACAGAGAAGACCTGTTTGCGTGCAAAGGACATATCTGACAAATCACTGGTGAAATACAGTAGTCTTGTCACCAGAAGTCATCTAATTGTGAAGAGCACAATAGGTCAGACTCTGGTTGTAAACTCATTTATCACCTTCACCTGACTTTTCTGGCATGATAAGAGTAAATTGGTCTCTTGTATAAGAATATATATGGCTGCTATGGAAATACCCCTCCATTGGATTTTAATTGCTTAATTGGTTTTTAATAAACTGACTTCAAATTCCACCTATCAGCAGCTGTAAACGACTGCCGGGTACAGATAAATAATGGAATTAAACATACAAAAAAATATTTTCAACCTTCAGCGATACTAAGTTATTCCACCTATCTACAGCTGTAAACAGCTGCCGGGTACAAATAAACACTGGAATTAAACCAACAAAAAAATGTTTTTTCAACCTTCAGCGATACTAATTGATAATTTCGTCAAGTGGTTAAATCAATCAGTTTTGGACCCACAATATAAGTGCACTGTGATTAAACGTAGTCCTAGCTAAATCAATGAGTATCTGTACTGTTGACCCTATCAGTGTGTCAATTACTGCCTCCATGAAGACTGGAGTAGCTCTTGACATGCATTCATTTCTGGCACAGCCTTGATCTAGACTGGACCACTGAGAAGCAAGTAGAAAAACTGCACAGCTTCCTGACAGCAGACAGACTCTCCAGATTCCGGTTCTCTTGGCTTTGAGCTACAAAAACCTTGCCTGAACAAACATAGTTTTTGCACTTTTCACAATTTGACAGTAGGAAAGGCTTGCCATAGGATATGTGTGAGTGGTAAGAGTTGTCCTCAATGAGTGATTCCTCCATAATTACTTTTCACAACTGAAGTATACTTATGGCACAAGATGGCAGCATTATAGGTAAAAATCTTCGATTCTGATATCAGCAAAGTTTCATCTAAATTATTTTGAAAATACTATGAAAGGGGGTTTGATATTTTCATTAGCATAAAAGGGCCCTCAGTTGGTACTTTTATTTTCAATGTGTCCTCAATATATTGCACAGTACAAGTCTTTTCTGGTAGCAGTTGGTAGCAGAAATCTACCTAATATTTACATATCTAATACAGTACCTTTGGCTAGGAGCCTACTCGAATGGATTTCACCCTAGGGTAGTATAGAGAACTAAGCTCTAGTAAAGAGTGTTAAAAATGTAGTTTCGCAATTTGTACTAATGAAATAATTAAAATGAGATAACATCTATCTGATTGCCATTTGACTACCAGCAGTGCATCTGTTATTTCTGATAGGCTATCATTATCTTACAGACATCTTGACAGACACCAGATACACGGGGCAGGCATCCCCCTGATAAGACTATTAGCTGCAGAGCTGTTGTTGTCTGTAGGTGCTTTGGCATGAGGACAACATGTTTTATTGTTTTTGCATGTAGAATACCTTGTGTAGAGGCCTTGGTAGAGCTGTGTGGATGACATAGGTCCTGTGCCTGTGTGTGTGTGTGTGTGTGTGTGATGAGGGGGTGGGGGTTGGGTGTAGGGAATAGATAGTTATCCCTGAAGCTGGCTGCCAACCTTTCCTGCATCATTTAAATGTAGTCTGTCTCCCTGCTGCCTGCAGCTGGTGAAACCTGTAATAAGCTGTACCCTTATAAAGCCACATAAAAGATTCAGCACAGAACCATTCTGATCAGACTAAAACATTCTGCCCAAGTCCTCACTACTTTTCTTTTAAATGCACCTAAATTCCTCCGGCTTCTGTTATGTAAATACCAAGGACATTACCAATCTTTTAGGGTGCACATTATGTAGGTTCACCACAAAGGATAATATTAAAAGGTGGAAGGATGGTAGTCAGGCTTGCTAGTGTGAATCCAAGGTTTCCTGTGTATATATAAATCATGTATATACCAAAGGTTGTTAGAATGTAATGCTTGGTTGCAATGCCTTTATAAACTTACTCATAAATTTGTAATTTTACTGGCAACAAGTCTATGAAAGGCACATTTACATGACAGTACCCCATGTCATATAACTGCTGGCCTGAGTGGCAGTTTGGCACTGCATGCATACAACTGATGCATATACCATGAGAACATTTAGGTGCATTGTTAGTATAGGGTTAACTTTGAAAGTATAAAGGGAGGAACTTCATGCATAACTGCAAGATTTAGAGGGTTATACCATGTTCTTGCACTTCGGTATTCAGAACGAGGTAGCAGTATTTCACTGTTCTTAAAGATATTAATTCCCATTTGAAGCTGTTTGCAAGAAATTTGCAATTTTTTCCCAAGAGGTAAACATGTTGACCATGTGTCCCTCGTTGTTTTGTTTAATATGAAGTTCGTTTGCTGACTAGGGTGCATGTTGTAGGTTTTCCAAATGCCTTCCAAGATTGACCCTTAGAATTAAGCAAAGCTGCAAGCTAGACAAGTCATGCGACTCAGTATTGACTTAATGGTTCTTACATCAATTACATGCCATGTATTCTGTGTGTGGGTCTCCTGTCTGCATGTTTAAAGAACAAAGTTGTGTCGGTTTTCCTGAAACCCTGGCATCAATGGACTTCACATTCACATTGTGTTTTTGTGGGTAATTATTTCTTCATTTCTCCATATACCAAAACCATTGTAATCCAAAACTTGAAATTAGCTGTATCACCTAAAAATAATGCTATCTTCCTCTATCATTTTGATGCACTATAATGGGATGTCAGATCCTATAGAAATTAGCTGAATCATGTCCATAGGTATACATATGGCAATTCCCACTGACTTGCCATGTCACACAAAATATACTACAGTGTCCTAATACACAGTATTGTATACAGGAGCCTACCAAGTCCTGCTATCCAATTCAAGAGCTTGCATTGGATGCCCTAAAGCCCGGTGTGCTGTATTGTATGTTGCGTTGTAATGGGTTAATTAGTGGATGGGCCTGCCTGAGTTACAGGGGAGGGGGTGGATTAGAACTGCTACCAGACTGCCAGACTGCTGCCAGTGTCTGAGTGCCCCATCTCTGTACTCAAAAGCATATCACATTAAAATAAACATTGAATGTGTGACAGGGATTCTAGACCACTGTTGCAGGATTTAAAATCGTAGTACTTATTTTTTTCACCATAATCATTATGTAACTAGATTGCTTTTATTTATAATCATATAACCATCTATAGTATTGGCCTGTATACTTGGTAAGGGACTTGGATCTAAATCTATCCAATCAACCTTCATTCGCTGTAATTCCTCAATGAGCCCCTTTCTCATATCTGCAGGTATCCCTTTTGCCTCAGTTGCCTGCTTTTCAATGTCTGTATATTAATGTCCTCCCTCAGCATCAGGAACCAACAACTACAAGACTAAAGGGATGAGGATATCTGCAGGGCGAATGCATGACCAATACACCCAACACAAGGGCAGTATATTAGATATCAACCAGAGAACATCTCATGAGATGTAACAGGATAGTGAGCATAACATGACTAGCTCCTGCTGTGTGGCACCCGCTAGGATTTCAGAGTGTCTTGTGACTGATTCAATGTGGCCTGTATCACCCTCTTACTGGACTGGCCATCCCCAAGGCAATCCCTATTGGTGGATGTGAGCAATTCATGTGGATCTCCCTCGGAGTACACAGGCACTCAGTGAGTGCACACAGGGAGGATCCATTTCATACGGTCAACCCAAGCTGCTGTGCCTACACCTGAGTTGTCATGCAGATGCAATATGCTGACTTATTTGACATAGATAATTTGAAACAGCATTTAACTCACCTGATCTACATTACCACTGCAATGCCTATAATGCCTGCACTTCACCCCAGGCAGTTTCACTGTTCTATCAAATCTAGAATGTAAATTCACTTCATAATGATCTTAATGCTCAGTTGGAGGAGCCATTGTTTTATGCTTCCTAGTGGGTGTGTTTGTAATTGAAGGATAGGCATCAGAGGATGATGCATGGACTGTGATGTATCTGTCTGGGAGTCTGGTAATGAGAATCAATTATTCAGAATGCATTGCCAGCAAGCCGGTGTTGTAGCATCTCTTCCTTCTGTGTGTATATATATTTATCATCAATTTAGGAATACTTAATAAGTCTTATTGTAACGAACTAGGTCTGTCAAGGTATCCTATGAATACATGTGAATACAAGAGGTTATGAGTGTCATCCTCACACCATTTTCTGGTTCTGCCAAGCTCTATCTATTTAATAGGTCACACATATCACTGTTGCTATTAAACTAAAATGTCGATGGATATACATTCTATATTATTACCATGTAAATAGTTTGTGGTTCCTAAGGACTTAAACATGAGTATACTTAATCTTAGCTTAACCAGCACTAGTCAAGGTGATGTGTCATTAAGGACCATTTAGACTATCTCAAAACCGCATATTTAAACCCCTTGAGACTTCTTATATGTCATTTACAACATATAATCGATGCTCAACTCAAATATGGAAGTGAATGACCATGCCATATTGATGCTGCCGCCTTCCACAGAATGGGTATCTCTATATTGAAAATGACAGAGTTCTGTCCTAATGACATTAATTTAATAAGAATGGCGTATGGACTCCTCCCAAGACTTAGTCATAGGTTGGGGACATATCCATACTGTAACATATCAAAATATCAGAGTGGGTTATCATTATAGTTTCTATGATAACTTAGGAAATGAATAGCCAACATATCATCCAAATGGGACATTTTAAACTATAGTCATGAACCATTGACTAAACTTACTAAAATATTTTAGAGAATTAGACCTGAACCAACACACACCACAGGGAGTATGTGAATTTCTAAAGATTCTGAAAATGTCCACCAGGTGGGGGTAGTGAGTTTCTAAAGGTTCTGAACATCTCCACAGGGTCCCGCCACCAGTTTGTCCGAATTACCCTTAAAATAGATAGGTACACTACACAGAGCAATGTAACTTTACCGATGCAGACATTAATAGTAGACTCCATCAGTAGAAACATCAGTATGAGTCAACCATGGCTTCTTACCCTGGCCAGGAGACTACAGTCTTACTGGTGAATGTCCTGTAGTTCTGCATGGAAGGCTTCATGGCTTTCAATCTGCTGCATCAATTGCCTGTGGAGCCTCCCAGTCTGGCTGTAACCCTTTGAAAACTGCATATTGATTTAATGTGCTATGTGTTCATAGATTAAGCTGACCCTTTCAGGATTATACCAACGTCATAGTATTGGCATGGTGCCTGAATGCATGACTAACTAAGAGTCACTCACCAGGGATGCATTCAGGCATTGTGACAAAGAACACAATGCGGCCCTTAAAGGACTAATGAATTCTATATTACCGATATGGGCCTATTGTGGCCTATGGCACATGATTGGATGCAACAAAGTCTTTAGGCAATGTGTCTTTATGTCCATCCCTCCAAAGTATTAGACTGGATATTGATGTGTAATTAATATACAGTTTGCCTAGTGGTGCAAAAGGCCGCTATTCCAGTTCCTATTCCTTTGAGCCCTACTTTCTAGAATGACAGACAATCAGTGTTATGTGGGCAGCTGAGGAAAGTACAGTGTATTCAGTTCTGTTACACCTCAATCTGATAATCATTCATCTATATTAATCATTGTATGTAACACTTTGCTTTTGATAGTATCCTTGCCCACCTCTGTTTGAGTGACAGTACCAGACATAGAGATATTGATTATATATTGCTGTTGACCACACATACAGAGCAAATGGAGGCTTGACGAAGCAATTTTGATTATGGGGTGATTAATCTATCTTCCCCTGCTGCCAGCCACTACCTCACTGTCAGACACAACCTCCCCTTTCAACACCTTGTAACTTAGGCACTCACTATAAACACTTATCCCAGACCCCTGTCAATGACTTGTTCATCTCAAAACACCTCCTTTACCTGCCTGCTCTATGTCAACCATCTTGACATGCCTCTCTGACAGGAGGACAATACACAGGACCAGAGCTGCTCAGAGCTGCTGTGGCCATTTGTCACAAAATAGTCAGCATTGAATTCAAAGACTTACACTAACTTGGTGAAAAGATGAATGATAAAGAGAGAAGGAAACTTGATTTATTACATTTAACTGCTGGTCACTGACAGGAAATAACATGTTGACCACATGTTAATATGGAAATGATTCTATGACTAGATTAACCATTCAAGTGCTGCATAGTGCTTAAATGGTATATGCCCACTTGTTTTCATTATGCTTGAATACAGCTGTAGCAAGTAGTTCAGCTGTCCTGCATTCCAGAGTCACGCCGACCAATGGTGATGGTTAGCCTGCAGAAGGGTCAACAGCGCTGACAAGTATACTCATTAGGGTGACATAGCCCATTAAAGCACGACCTGACCATTAAATGTTTGACCATGACAATTTATACTGTTAACCCCATCAACATGTTTCCCAGTAATGACTACATCTAGGAAACACCTGCTTTGAATACCAACCACTATAGGTCCTGGCCACAGCCTCACCCCGCAATGAACAACCATGGAGGAGGTAGAAAAACACACCTTGCTGGTTACTGACAGCCAACAGACCCCACAGTTCCCCTTATATTTAGAGCAAATGTCATGAACTAAAGAGGGTAAATACAATCATGATGAGAACAAACGTAGCCTATACATTTCAGAGGAAACATTGGAAAAGTCTCCCAATATCATTAGGGACAGAGAGTTGCAGCGTTCCCTGTTCATCTTCCCCTTCCAGGTCCTTGACTTACTAAGTGGATTATAATTACAGTTGATCTCTTTAGGTTCATGTGTTGCACTTCCTCCAGCATCCTAATCAAGATATACAGGTGGTCTGCACAAAATGGTTGGAAGTTTTAATCTTTGTGATTAACACTCATTAGACTAGAAATTACTCTTAAACCTATTCACACATGCTTCCTTCATGCATCTCCTGTCATATTGTAGCCATGACAAAATTTTACTTTTAGACCTTGCCGCAGCAAGGACTAATATAATTGCTTTAACTATGTTAAGGGGCTTGGTTGCTGAAGCTAGATGAATATGTGCAGGTGGAAGTTGCTCTTTGGTGCTGAAAGGTTTTTTAGGCAATCATGCTCATACCAACCCTACATTATGTAGGCTGCATAGAACAATGTCATGAATTAATGACATGTTTGGGAAAGTAAACATTAGAAGCTGCAATTGTATTAATAGTATGGAATTGACAATGACCTTTATGAGTTCCTGCATTTATATTCCTATAACCACTTAATTAGTGTGGTTATTCCTTCATTTTTCTTTGTAATAACTAAATCATTGTCTTCTGTCTGCTTTCAGGTGAGTACATGATGCATCATATTGAAACATTCACAAGGCTTCTACAGCATAGTGAATTTTGTATGTATTCAATCCTGAGGGAGAGTTGTAACAAATATTTACATAATGGACCTTCTCCATTATATTTCACTTCTCAATATTTGGGTATGATTCATTGGTGAACAGGGCAACAGGGTCTTGCTTATCTACCGGCCCAATCAGATGGCACACTCCACTTGTTAACACTTGAATATAAGTGTGACAGTGTATTTTATTTTAATTTTAAATATATTTTACTGTGAAAGGTGGTTTATACTTTCTTGGCATTAGAACTCAGTTTGCATAAATTTGTCAATATTTGCATATATTTGATTAAAGCCTTCTTCAGCCATTTAAATAGGCGGGTACCATGTGCAGCGGCAGAGGCTACGATGTGGACATGGTTTTAGTGATGGAAGACGGCTGGGGCTGGGGTGGAAGGGCCATGTCTAAGTGGTCCTTTGTACCACAGAAGAAAACAAGTAATAATAGATGGACAAACACATACATCATAATCAGCAACAATGGTGGCGAAGAAGTGGTGGTGGTGACAAATGAGGTTAGACCTAACCTACCCTGACTCACTACTTATGCCTTGTTAGTTAACCAGATCACCAGGGGACCTTTGTTTGATATTGGCATAGGTAATATCAAATTATTAGAAAATGATGAAAGATGTTGTCTGACCGGGGCAAGAACCACCTACCTTTGAATATGAAGGCATGTATTCTACCGCTGTCCTATGCAGGCTACAGTGATAGTCCCAATGCAAAAGTCATACATAACTAGCCCTCAGTGTATTTCTCTTTCTTTTCAACCTTTTTATTTCAATGGGCCTAAACCTTAGAAATATACAGGAGACGATACATTCGAAATAGGTTCTCTAGATAGAGAATGTTAAAGGTATACTCTGAGACAGTTTTATAGAAATTAAGTTACTTTTCAGTACTCATTTATGTAGACATGTGGCAAAACACTGTATAATCCTATCACATAAGACATTAGCTTGAGGCCTGGATATCTCAGAATAGCTTGGGACCCCCCTATTTTCTAAGCTTCTTTGGAAAGTGTATGTTATTATGGTCCATTGGTAAAAATCTGATGAAAATCTAGCTATTCTTACAGAGATTGAGCCATCTTAACAGTCATCAGGACAGTGCACCAACGGATTAAGCGCTCATTCTAGTGTACAAGCTCACCATACAGGTTGGATATGTTGCTGTTATTGTACAAAGACTCCAACTTTGAATGTGTTGTAATGTTTGGATTATATGGTTTTCAACCGATTACCTTCTTATTAGATAAGTACAATTAGTAAGGCTAATATTACAGAACATTAACAATAACTATGTATCTTTACATTGATGAACAATATGAAGGTTTTCTTTGCAACAATTATTACAATAGATTTGCAAACCACATGGAGATTGTTGCAAGCATATAGCATCATTATCAGACGTCCTGGATGTGACCATTGGGAAATTCAAATCAGGAAGGTCCTCTCATATATTGGGCTAGCTTTGAAGCAACAGAGACATCAAAATTAAAGACCGTAGTGGGTTGGAAGAGTATGATTCCTTTGAATGATCTCCACAGCTAAGATCCCACTCTTGAGGATTGTATGGGATGGTTATAACGCAATGGAAATGGCCTTGCTAGAATTCAGCAATGTAACTTATCTTTATTAAAATATAGCTAATCTTATCAAATATCCTCAGAAACCCCACATAAGGCAGTTGTAATCTCTTTTGCCACATTTTTTAATGTGAAAGGCATGTTTCCTTCCTGACCATTGCAGTAAAAGCTTCCCATAAGGAGGGACCAAAAGATGGTACTGATTCATTGCCTTGCCCAGTGGGCTGACTACTGGCCATTCACGTCTCTGTGGGCCTGACAGGTGACAGGCTGAATGGTAATATGACCTGCTCCTGCAGCCTTTATCAGCTCATACCAACCCTTTAGAGTAGAATGAGCATTCAGTACACCTTTGAACATCATGATGTACTCATACACCATGCTCACCATATGGGGTTGATACACTCATGTAGGGTCAATATATATTCATGATGAATGAATTGTGCAGCCCTGGTCAGGAGACTTTCACAATCATGCATTATGAAAACAAAAGTATTATGCAAGCATTAAAGGACTAGGGCTAGGAAAGGTAAAGAAAGCTGTCACAGCTGCTCACTGCACAAGCAGCCGTTCATGTAGATGATTAAATTTAAGGGGGTGACTGAATGACTTATATCTGATGAAATATGCAGCAGTCTCAGACTGCACCTGCTCTTCACACACCTTGAGCTGCTCGTTAAAGACTGCAGCTGCTCACATGGGTAATTTCATAGGGAGAAGCCATCCTGTTTACACATTTTCTGACCTCAGGCAAAAGTATTTTTCTCACCAAGGAAATCATTATCCATAACTCCTTTCTGATAAAACTCCTTTCTGTCAATTGTGCAATGACTTTGTCAAAACACCACCATACTAAGACACATACCGACCTCTAGGTACTTTGCACTATCTCACTTGATGCAGTCATCCCTAATACCACTACTAAATATGGTAGAGCTGATACGTTACGTCAGCTTAGGAGCAAATCACCTTCTAAAACTCACCTTACTGAACTTTACCCCATAACTGCTCACGGCAGGCCCCTAGCCACACTCCCAGTATTGATCTCTTCTTGCCTCCCACCCCCCAACCATGCTAACCACATTGAGAGTCCTTCTTGACAGGAGGACAATACACAGGACCAAAATGACTCAGTGTGGAGGTCACCAAAATGGTCTCAAGGCTTGATATCTTAAATTAGGTGGCCAGCATCCTATCATAAAAATGTCGCCACATGCCTCTCTCTTCTACTTGTATTATCAGATAGGGTTCAAATGGGGGTTGGAAGCAAAAGCAATGTGACATATAAAAGATCAAGCCTACCTTAATTGCATAAACTGGCCGTAGGTGTGTATTTGAGGGGAAATGAGGGTTTTAACCAATTGCCACCTAGTGCTTTAATGCATTATGATCTTTTTAGACATGAGGCATAATTCAGCTCTGATAAGCAACTTCCCAATACTACATACAACCATCATGCCAACCTATCATGACAAATCTTTGCTTTAAAGCAATTTTCTGTCCTTAGATAGGTTATCAAATGTGTTAATACAAAGCCAGTGAATTTGGGAGAAATCTTGTCACAAGTTATTACATTGGCAGCAGGTGATCTCAGCAGCACTTTCAGCCAGGCAAAACAAAATTCTAATTATTTGAGCAATTTTTTGAATGATTCCATGTCACTGAACGGTTTTTAACTTTGTCTACTTTTTGAACATTGTAGCTTGACACCCTGCCCCTTGCCTAATGATGTACATACCATTATTCAGTTATCACGTGCACCAGGAAACCCTTGTGCAATTTGAGACAGGAAATACACTTAAATGATGTCAATTTGTAGTATTTAGAAGTTAATAATCCCTTATTCTACTTGTCAGCAGGTGGGAACACTGACTGGAAAAGGATAAATAATGCAATGAAACTCGGGAAATAGGTTACTGAAGCAGGGGAAGAAAGACGGAACTCTGGTGTTAATGCTTATGACATTCCTTCCACTGGACTGAATTTAGGGGTTTAAGCACATCAATTAGGAATAGTCCCAGCTCAACCCTGGAGTGTTCTTACTGTCCCCAGGAAGTAACCTGCTGGGGTAGCACTGCTGGGGTAGCACTGCTGGGGTAGCACCTATCACATATTTGCCAGTTCCCAGTTCCTCTTTATTGAACAACATATTCAGCTGCATTATAGAAATCAAGTCAAGCAAACATTTGCAGTTTAAACATATATAAACATGTATTCGATTAAAAGCATGGAGAAAAATATGTGTGTATACTCTCATAGAGATATAGACCAACACATATATAGTCCACTCCTTTGTTGTTTGTATGCAGCTCATCATTGATGCCATTAGTGCCTACATGTCCTTCCTGGTTGGTCAGGTCACGGGGCAAATACCATGGGTCCCAAAACTGTTACAGGTCTATGCAGTAGATGTCCTGTGCTACAACCCATTCCTTAGCCCCCCTCCACTACCCTTGCTCATCGTTCCTAATTTCTGGGGGCCTTGTCAGCTAGCTCTAAATGCCACTAGAGGATGGGTCCCTTAAGGTAGAATAAGACTTATTCCTAGCCGTCAAATCTCCTAGGATTGATATATTCTGGGCTATAAGGTTCCCTATGTATAACACTGACAAAACCCTGACAAATCAATCCATTGCTTCAGTTGGTACTCTAGTTATCAATGCCTTGGGTAGCTCCCAACCTCCACTGGCTGAATGACGGTACATGTAATTCTGCACTCAACTGCCAACTCAAGGTATCAGACAAACTTACCTCTCCATTTGTTCATTTACTCAGTCACAGCATTGATATGTTCATCCTATAAACACCTCCCACCCAATCCCATGTCAACCATTGTGACATGCCTCTCTGACAGGAGGAGAACAAAACACATGACTAGAGCCACTTGGGGCTGCTCTGTGGCCATGTGTTACAAAATCAGTGTCTAGAGATGACAACCATCCTATTCAGAAGAGGGGGAGGTGGTAGAGGATGGTGTGCCATCAGAGACACTCTACCCATAAGGTGCGGCATGCCTCTGCTGCCATAAGTTAGTGCACACAACAGACACGGAAACAACGTTATACATGAAGGCACCACCATAGCGGCTACTTCTAGTGTTCAAATATCGCTGGAGCTGATGCCTTTCAGAGGAGAAAGGAAAGGAGTAGTTGTGTGTACCAACATACAGTTCTGTTGAATCCCTGGTGTTATGGAGTCTTGTACAAAGAGGTCATCCCTTTCTGAACAGCACAATACATTTGTGAGAATTAGACCATTGTGACACCCTTTGATTGTAAACTGCTTTTTATCTTCCACTATAAAAACTCCTCTTGTAACTGGTAAATAGCATATTTATGCACGAGTAAATTGATGGTATCTTTCATCAAGATACATTGCAGCTTAGTATGAAAAAGCCCATACCATACATGACAGCTCAATTTCAGGAGCTGAGAATAGCGGCTTGGAACAGATAAATAAAGGAATCAAACCAAAAAAAGGGTTCCGGATTTCACACAAAGGACAGCAATGTTCATGTAATTTCCTCCATTGTGCCGGGCCACCTGTCAGAGATAATGAATTTTCATCAAAGCATTTAATCAAATAGCTTATGCTCCAATATGGCTGCACTGTGGGATTATGATAGCTGAGCCCTGGAGCATTTTTACTGTTAACCATATCAACCTGTTAACTGCTACCTCCAGGGAGTAACTGCCTGGAAAAGCCGTTGATGGCAATTCATTTCTACCACAGCCCTGGTCTAAGCTGGACATCCGTGAAAGAAGTAGAAAAACTGCACAGCTAACTAACAGCAGTCAGACCCTCCAGGTTCCGGTTCTCCTAGCTTTGAGCTACAAAAACATTGCACTGTTAAACAAACAGAGTTTTTACACTCGAGGACATGTTGACAGTCTTGGCTATGAAACACATGCCTTATAGGGTAATGTGTGTGTAGTTTGGAGAGCTGTCCTTGTTGAGTGATTCCTCCATATTCCACTGTTCACAACTGAAGTATATCCATAGCAGAAATAGGATATGTGAGTTTGAAAACATATATTGGAACTGGATAAATCAGAACCAAATTTAGCCCTTTAAGGACGGCATGATACCTTAATGCATCATGCCCTTGGTAGTCATGATGCATAAATGCAGTCCTGGCGATTTACTCTCCAGTGCTGCATTGGTGCATCATGCCAACCTTATGAGATTGAGACACTTGGCATGATGCACCAATGTACCAATGGCAAGTTACTCGCCGGGGGTGCATTGGTGCATAATGACGACAAATGTCATCTTTTACAGACATCCGTCCTTAAAGTGTTAAGACTTAACTTGCCCTCAGACATAACTTATTCTGTTAGTGACTGGTTAGAGTGAAATCACCAAAATGAAAATGAGGCTCCCTCCACCTTCAAACTGCAGTTAAGTTGAATAATTATGATGATATAACTGCCATCTGATAAGTACTACCAGCAGGACATCAGCTAATCTAATATTAGTATCCTTGGTTTTATAAAAAAAATAAGGATATTGCTGATCTGAAAGTCACCCTCTTCCATTTGAAATACGTTTAGAATACAAAATTTTGTAGGCTCACTACAAGAAGGTGGTACAGTAGGGTGGGAAGGTAAGAAGAGCAACGTAAGATCAGTCTTGTTAGTGTAAGCCTTAGGTTTCCTCTGTATATAAATCATGTATACCAAAAGTCTATAGGAAGGAATGCTTGGTTGCAATGCCATTATATACTTACTCATGAATACATTATTTTACTAGCATCAAGTCTTTGAAAAGTACATTTGCATGAGAGTCTCCCTGGTCATATAACTGCCAGCCTGAGTGGCAGGTTGGCACCTGTATGTGAGCGATGCATAGACTTTACAACTAGAACAATTAGGTGAATTGTTGGTATAGGGTTAAAGTAGGAGGAACTGCATCCAGTTTTGAAAGGTTACACCATTTTCAGAATGAGTTACAATTTGAAGCTGTCTGTGAGACATTTGTATTATCTGTGTAATCAGTACACATGTGGCAATTCCCACACACGTCCATCCCCCCTGAGCCACTACACTATGTGCCCTAGGCCAGCTGTCCCATATCACTGTGAAGATGGATATAGACATAACCATCTCACTTCAAACTCCATGATTAAAGACATATTATATGTATTGTTTCACTATGATCAACTTTTCTCAATTGATGACAGTACAAAGTATTCACAATGTTTCATGAGAACATTATATACACTATAGAATATACACAATATAGTACATGGTAGCCTCCAGACAAAATCCTGCTATCCCATTTTAGAGCTTGCACTGGATGCCCTAAAGCCCTGGTGTTCTGTATTGTTTGCTGCGTTGTAATGGGTTAATTAATGGGCGGGCCTGCCTGAGTTACAGGGGAGGGGGTGGATTAGAGCTGCTACCAGACTGCCAGACTGCTGCCAGTGTCTGAGTGCCCTATTTCAGTGCTACCAACATAGCATATGAAAATATACTTCCAATGTGTTACTGGGATTCGAATCTACTGTTGGTTTTTGCCCTGCATCCCCTATTCATGGTAGTAACTGGAGTGGGGACTATCCTATAGTATTGTTCTTTATCTATACTAGCAGGGGGGTTGGATCTTAATCTGTCCAATCAATCTTCATTCAGTTTTATTCCTCAACTAGCCATTTTTTAAATATCCAATACAAGGGCAGTAATTATGTGACCTGGGAACAATTTGGGCTCTATCACAGTGGTTGCAATTAATTTGGCTCTTACTGCTTCCAAGAGTCTGCAATAAAAATATTGCTGAATTACCAAACTCTTCCTAGAGGACACCCTGGAGACAGATGTAAACTGTGTGTGCTACTTGACTGGAGGTGCATGATCACCTAGCTCAGTGTTTAACTTCAGGTTAAATCTAAGAAAGATGGACAGGGAAATAACACTATACAGAGCAATGTACATTTACCAATCAGAATGACTCCATTGGTAGAACATCAGTATGACTCAACCATGGCTTCTTACCCTGGCCAGGAGATTAAAGCTTTCATGGCTCTCAATCTGCTGCATCATTTGCCTGTGGAGCCTTCCTGTCTGACTTTATCCCTTTCAGGATAGCATATTAATTTCATGTGCTATGCGTTCATGAATTATGCTGACCCTTTCAGTGATATACCAACCATGTAGTATTGGCATGATGCCTGAATGCAACACTTTTTAAGAGTCACTCACCAGGGATGTATTCATAATGCAATTATGCACTATGTGGCCCTTAAAACACTACTGAAGTCTACACTGCAGATATGGGCCTATTGTGGCCTATGGAGCAAGATTGGATACAATCAAAGTCTTTATGCAATATCCATCCATCTGAAGTACTAGACTGGATATTGATGGGTATTTAATATGCAGGTTGCCTAGTGGTGCAAAAGCCTAGGCCACTATTCCAGTTATTTCCTTTGAGCTTTACTTTCTAGAATGACAGACAATCAGTGTTATGTGGGCAGCTGAGGAAAGTACAGTGTATTCAGTTCTGTTACACCTCAATCTGATAATCATTCATCTATATTAGTCATTATATGTAGCACTATGCTTTGAATTGCATCCTTGATACATCTTTGTTTGAGTGACAGCACCAGACAATCTTGATTAGATATTGCTGTTGAATGATGAAAATAAATTTATGACATTTAACTGCTCACCACTTACAGGAAATTACATTTTGACCACAACCTTTAATCTCCTAAGGTGAGACAGAGATGATTCTGAATGACTAGATTAACCATTTAAGTGCTGCATAGTGCTCAAATATAATATGCCCATTTGTTTTCACTATGCTTTAATACAGCTGTAGCAAGTAGTTTAGCGGTCCTGCATTCCAGGATCATGCGAACTTATGGTGATGATTAGCACACAGAAGGGTTGGCAGCCCTGGTGAGTATACTCATTTGGGTGACATAGCCCATTAAAGCACTGCCTGGCCCTTAAAGGTCGACCATGACTATTTTTCCTTAGCACTCCCATAACGGGCCAATGCGTATAGTAAAAAGGCCCCCCTGAAAGCCAGGATTTTGCATTTGCATTGGAAACAATACCCTATGGGCGTGCGCCTCCAGAAAGAACCCGCAGTCCTAAGGATATACTGTTAACCCTATCAACATGTGTTCTGGTAATGACTACATCTAGGAAACACTTGGAAACACTTGGAACACCAACCACTATGGGTCCCAGTCACAGCCTAACCCTGCAATGAAGAACCATTGAGGAGGTAGAAAAACACACCATGCTGGTAACTGACAGCTGACAGACTCCCCAGAGGCAGTTTCCGCTTCAAGCAAATGTCATGAACTAAAGAGGGTAAATACATGATGTCATTGAGAACAAACTCAGCTTAAACATTTTAGGGTAACATGGTTAGATTATTCAATTTCTTATGATCTTTAGCAGGTACTATGAAGCCCTGTTGCACTATGATGGGCCTATGTGGACAGTATGCCCTTAAATACAGTTTGTGCAGAAACAACAGCACATTGAAAATGTCTCCCATCCTCATTAGGGACAGAGAGATGCAGCATTCCCTCTTCATCTTCTCCTTCCAAGTCCTTGACTTACTGAATGGATTATAATTGCAGTTGATCTCTTTAGGTTTACGTGGTGCAGTTCCTCCAGCATCCTAATCAAGGTATACCGGTGGTCTGAACAAATTGTTTGGAAGTTTTAATCCGGACCTATGACTTGATAAACCTTTATGTATCTCCTGTACTGCTGTTTCCATAACAACATGTTACTTTTGCATCTTGCCATAGCAAGGACTTATTGCTTTAATTCTGTTAAGGGGATAACTCGCTGAAGCTAGATACATTTAAGCAGGTGGCAGTTCTTCTTTGGTTCTTTGAAAGGTTCTTTACGCAATCATGCTCACACCAACCATACATTATGTAGGCTACATTCAAACAATGTCATGAATTAACTATGAAATGTTTGGAAAAGTAAAACAAAAGCTACAATTGTAGGCAAATTGTACTACATTATAATAGTTTTGAATTGACAATGACCTTTTTAAGTTCATGCTCCTACGACCACTTATCTACTTCATTTTTATTTGCAATAACTAAATTGTTGTCTTCTGTCTGCTTTCAGGTGAGTACATTGTACATCATACATTCACAAGGGTTCTACAATATAGGTAGGACTGTATATTGTATGTCATACCTCTCCATTTAGAGAACAATTTTATCAAAATATAAATAATGGACCTTCTCTGTGATGTTTTCACTTCTCAATACTTGGGTATCACTCTTTATTGGTGAGCAGGGCAATGGGGATGTCCTTTTTTGGTACTTCACATTCTCAGCGGTGGTTTATACTTTCTTGGCATTTTTGGAGCTATTTGACTAAAGCCTTCTTTAACCATTTACATGTGATGTGGACATGTGGTCTTAGTGATGAAAGATGGCTGGGGCTGCGGGAAAATGTCTAAGTGGTCCTTTGTACCATGGAAGAAAACACGTAATAATAGCTGGATAAACACATATATGATAACCAACAACAATGGTGGAGCAGTAGTTGTGGTTGTGACAAATATGGTTAGACCTAACCTACCCTGACTCACTACTTATGCCTTGTAAGTCAAAAGTCGTTAGGACGGTGCACCAACACCAATGGATTAAGCGCTCATTCTAGTGTGCAGGCTTACCATACGGGTTTAATATGTTATTGCTGTTGTTGTACAATGACTAACTTGTGTTTGAATATGATATTAATGTTTGGAGCTCACATGTGTGGATAATACCTATTATTGAAAGGTTTTCAACCCATTACGTTGTTATTAGATAAGCCAATTTAGTAAGGCTAATGCTAAAGAACATTAACCATATTTACCTTCATATCAATAACCATTATAAAGGTCTTCTTTGCAATAATTATCACAATAGATTATTCCAAGCATATATAGCAGCATTATCAGATTCTTGGATATGACTATGGGGGAATTCAGATCTCATATCAATAAGTCTTATTGTTTTTTTTGTTTTTTTTACAAACATTTATCTTTATTTCTGAGTTTATACAGTTCAAGTACATCAAAATACTAATCTCATTTGTGCTGTAGGTGTACTCCGTTAAGATTAAGTCCCAGTATTCCAGTATCAGGTATTTATATATGTTCCAGAAACTCAGAATAGAAAGGTTCCCCTCCTCCCACGCAAATTAGGTGTGTGGAGGATCTTCTCGGGGAACCCTTTCCTTCACAGGAAGAAAACAATAACACTTATAAAATAAATCTTGGTCCTGTATAGACCAAGCCTCTCTTAACCTAGGTTTAGGTTGAATCTTTAGTCAATCACATGTACATAAATAGGTTGTAACCAAAGAATTTAATGAACAATTATAGGTACCTCACCCTCCAACCATAATTTTCTATCATTTTTAAAACTAGCGTGGGTTGGTAGGAGGCGCATGGGTGCGGGTAATGCATTCCACAACATAGTTCCATAGTGCTCATCAGTATGGGGTGTATGCCTGAATAAGATAGGTCCTGCATGTGCACGTGGCGGAAGATTTCTATTTACCGTATATTCTGGGCTTTGCGCTCTCTTATACATAAAATTTTCCAAGTGTAATTTTCTTCTATGGATTAATAATGGGAATTTAGAATTCGCATGCACCACATTAGTATCTGTGAGGTGGTCAACCTTTAAACATATCTTCAGACACCTGTTTTGGGCAAACTGCAAATCCTCAAGAATATAATTAGCCGCAGAGCAAAAGAGCTGGTCTCCATAATCAAAGTATGGGAGAATTTTGGATTTGTAAATCTTAAAAGCTATACCTTTAGTCATTGATGATCTGAGGTTTGCCACTATGAATGTCTTATGGTTTATGGACTTAAGCTGTTGTCTAACATGTAGGTCATATTTCAAATGTGAATCTAACAGTACACCTAAATATTTATATTGCACCACCATGAGCTTAGTATCATGCAAGAACAGATTTATGTCCATGGCATTTAACTTCCTTTTTGATGCTGTAAAGGCGATTATCTTTGTTTTCCCCGTATTTACAGTTAATTTATTTTGAAGACACCACAGACCAAACAGATCTAGACTAGCTTGTAGATTTTTATGAATATTTTCTAGATTGACATCAGAGTTGAAAATAACAGTATCAGCGGCATAAAGTTTAATATTAGATTTTTTAAACATTTTGGCAAGTCGTTCACATATAGCAAAAAAGCAATGGTCCCAATATTGAGCCTTGAGGGACACCGCAGACCACTCCCAGGGGGTCCGACAGAGTGTGATTTACTTTGGTTTTTTGTATCCTTTGGCCTAAATAGCTATTTAACCATTTTAGATTATTATTTCTTATACCAAAATTTTCTAGTTTGTTAGATAGGATGGAGTGGTCTACGGTGTCAAAGGCCTTGCTCAGGTCTATGAACACTGCCACAGTGGGCTTAGCTACATTCAAGTCACGAGATAAGCAGTCTGTAAAATCAGCTAAGGTTGCTATTGTTGACTTCCCTGCTCTAAATCCACCTTGATGTTGAGACAGTATGTTGAATCTAGTAAGAAAATTCATAATGTGTTTGTGTACCAGTTTTTCTATGAGCTTACAGGGGGTTGGTGTTAGTGCTATGGGTCTATAATTTCCAACATGTTTAGGGTTACCGGATTTATACACATGCACTATGGTGGCAATCTTCCATTTGTTTGGCACCGTGTTGGTTTCAAACGAACACTTAAACATATCTGTAACCTTATCCACCACATGTATAAAAGCATCTTTTATGACCATATTTGACATATTATCAATTGCTGATGATTTCCTAATATTAATTTGTTTAACCACAGCTTTGACTTCATTAACAGTACATCCAAAATCAAGCAGAGATTCATGTATTCTCTCGTCATATGGTTTCCATACATCATGCATGTCTCTAGAGAGATTAGGCCCTATATTTTAAAAGAAAGTATTAATATGGGTGGCCACATTTGACTCCTCAACAGGAATATTGTTTTCAGTATCAACAAGTTCCACTGTTGAGTGTTTAGGTGACTCAGGAATTAGTTTTTGAATTTTCCGCCAAAATTCAGTGGTATTACCCTCACTGGCTTTTAACTCATCTCTAATACATCTTCTTTTCACAGACCTTGCACATTTATTTCGCTCGCGCTTGGCCTTTTCTGCCCTGGCTCTATCAACATCCAGGCCTGTTCGTCTGGCTTTGGCTAGAAGATTGTTTTTGTCTCGCAGTACATTAATCATATGATCAGTGACCCACTCTTCCCTGTCTTCTGGAATATTAAAAGTCTTAATTGGACACATCTTGTCAAGGGAGACCTCAATAACATTATGTAAAATATCCCATTTCTCTGAGGGATCCCTTGTGTTATCAAAAGTAGTCCAATCATGTAAATTCAGATCACCAGCAAGACGAGCTTGGTCGTATTTCTTATAAGAGCGACCAATATGCTTAATCTTAGGTTTCTTTTCAACATCCTTTTTCCGTACTATATAAATTGCATAGTGATCAGCTATGTTCATGTTTAACAGGCCAGACTTATTTACATACTTAGCATTTGTACAAATGACATCTATTATGGATTTGGCTTTCCCAACACAGCGAGTAAATTCTTTGATGAGAATCCTAAGACCAAAATCTTTCATCAGTTTTTTAAAATCTTTAACCCGTTCATCTCTTACCAATGCAAGGTTAATATTGATATCACCTGTTAAGATAATTTCCACTTTATTTCTCTCGGGTATGGCACCAAGCGTATCTTTCAGCAGGCGAATAAATTCTACTTTACAACTTTTAGGAGGTCTGTATACATTAACCACTACTAACCGCTTATTGTTTGGCTTTTCAACCCTGATACATTGGGTTTCTATGAATTTACCGAATTTACAGCTTTTGTTTAAGTGGCTTAAATCATAAACATCATGGTAAATGCACTCCCTAATATAGGTACAGATACCACCTCCAGTTTTGGGGTTACCATTTTCATCAATTTCTTGATTTTATGATTCTCATATATGTTTTGCTAACCCCTAAGAATACAACAGAGAAATGAACTTAATAGCCCTTATTAGTGGGTTGGAGGAGTGCAATCTCAGAATGATCTCCGCAACTAAACCTCCACTCTTGGGAATTTATGGGGTGGTTATACCACCATGGAGCACCAAACTTAGGTTAGAGTGGCATGAAATGTTTGGGTGATTTAGTATCAAGGCAGTGACTGTCCTATTTTAGCTATATAGATTTTACCACTCTCTCCTCTGCTAGATCTAGTAAGACTAAATATGCTAGCAGGCTCCATTGTTTGCTTCTCTATACTGCTTGGAAAAGGTGGTCTGCCAGAATAAGCCGCTTCTTTAAAGATCCTCAAGAATCCCTCATTACGCAGTGGTCATCTCTTTTGCCAAATTTTTAAATGTGAAAGACGTGTTTCCTTCCTGACCATTGCAGTAACAGCATCCCATAAGGAGGGACCAAAAGATGGTACTGATTCATTGCCTTGCCCAGTGGGCTGACTACTGGCTGGTCACGTCTCTGTGGGCCTGACAGGTGACAGGCTGAATGGTAATATGACCTGCTCCTGCAGCCTTTATCAGGTCATACCAACCCTTTTCGGAGTAGAGTGCCCATTCAGTACACCCTTGAACATCATGATGCATTCATTCAGACTTTCACAATCATGCATTATGAAAACAAAAGTACTATGCAAGCATTAAAGGACTTGGGCTAGGAAATGTAAAGAAAGCTGTCACAGCTGCTCACTGCACAAGCAGCCATTCATGTAGATGATTGAATTTAAGGGGGTGACTGAATGACTTTATACATGATGAAATATGCAGCGGTCCCAGACTGCACCTGCAGTACACACACCTTGAGCTGCTCGTTAAAGACTGCAGCTGCTCACATGGGTAATTTCATAGGGAGAAGCCATCCTGTTTGCACATTTTCTGACCTCAGGCAAAAGTATTTTTCTCACTAAGGAAATCATTATCCATAACTCCTTTCTGATAAAACTCCTTTCTGTCAATTGTGCAATGACTCTGTCAAAACACCACTATACTAAGACACACACCGCCCTCTATGTACTTTGTACTATCTCACTTGATGCAGCCATCCTTCATTCTTCTACTAAATATAGCAGAGCTGATGCGTTGAGTCAGCTTAGGAGCAACTCACCTTCTGAAACTCACCTTTCTGAACCTTACCCCATAACCGCTCACTGCACCCCCCTAGCCACACTCCCAATATTGATCTGTTCTTGCCTCCCACCACCCATCCATGCTAACCACAGTGGGAGTCCTTCTTGACAGGGGGACAATACACAGGACCAAAGCGGCTGCATGTGCAGGTCATAGAAATGGTGTCAAGGCTTGATATCTTAAATTAGGTATACAACACCCTATCATAAAAAAACGTCACCACATGCCTCTCTTTTACCAGAACTCTCAGATAGGGTTCAAATGGGAGCTGGGAGCAAAAACAATGTAACAGGTTACACCACATTCTACTAACGGGAGCAATTCCTGAGTGGTTCCATATTATTGAACTGTTTTTAACTTTATCTACTTTTTGAACATTATAGCTTGACACCCCACCTCTTGCCCAATGATGCACATACCATTTCTAAGTTATCACCAAGAAACCCTTGCACAATTGAGGCAAGAAATATATTTAAATGACGCCCCATGGAATATGATCATACCCCTAAATACATTGTCAATTCACAGTCTTTAAAAGCTAATAATTCATAATTCTACAACCAGGGAGTGGCTCATACCACATACCTACCAGTTCCCAGTTCCAAAACTCTGACAGAGCAATCCATTGCTTGACTACTCTAGTTCTACCTGTCTCAATTTATTAGAGAGTCAATCTTTGAGATGCTCCCAACTACCCACTAAACCTGTCACATAAACTCACCTCTCCCTATCTCACCTCATAGTGAATCACTGATGTTCATTAACTCAAACACAGCATTGACATGTTCATCCTATAAACACCTCCCATCCCATCCCAGGCCAATCATTGTGACATGCCTCTCTGACAGGAGAACAAAACACAGGACTAAAGCTGCCCAGGGCTGCTCCGTGGCCATGTGTTACAAAAACAGTGTCCAGAGATGACAACCATCCTATTTACTCAGAGGAAAATGGGTAGGAGTAGAGCATTGGGGGGGGGGGAGGGGGGCATCAGGTCCCCTCCCACTTGTAAAAAGGCACCACATGCCTGACTGGCATAGTTTACTACACCCAACAGACCTGGAAACAACATTATACATATACCATCATAGCGGCTACTTCCAGTGTTCAAAGATGGCTGGAGCTGACGCATTTCAGAGGAAAAAGGAAAGAAGTAATTCTGGTGAATCCCTGGTGTTCTGAGTCTTGTACCCAGAGCTCATCCCATTCTGAACAGCACAATGCATCTGTGGGAATTACCCTTTGATTGTTACACTCTTTGATTGTAAACTGTTTGTCTTCCCCTATTACAAGTTCCCTTCAGATAGTATTCAATGATTTTATCTATGGACGGCTGCAATGGCAAACTCACAGAACAAGATAAAGCAATGAATGATGGACTTAAGCTTAGTCAAATGCTATTTGTAAATGTCCCATTCATGCAGGAGTAAATTGGAAGTCTCTTGTATTCAGATACTTTACAGCTTAGTATGAAAAAGCCCATGGATACATTGCATTACAGCTAACTGTTGGCAGCTAAGAATAGTCGCTTCGATCAGATGAATAAAGGAATCAAACCAAAAATAAGGATCCCAGGCTGTGTCTCACGAACATGGGCCAATGTTTTCATCTATGACCGGGTGCAATCTATGACTGAGTGCAATCTATGACCAGGTGCAATCTATGACCGGCTAGCAAGGAAAAGGCAAATATAGTGCAGAAGGAGACATAAATAAGGATAAAAGGACACAGATTAATACTGAGACTTTATGATACTAATTTTATTTTCATAGTTTCTATAATTATATCTCTATTTCAACACATATAAAATGAAAAATTCCATCTTATAAGGTCATAGATGTCATTTTATAAGTAGCATCCATTTTAAACACCTACATTGTCGAAAGTAAGGGGAAATGATGACAGCCATCCACGTTAATTTATGCATCACATGTAAATCTGCCCTAAAAAAGCCTTTTTTCTGTCATGCCGGTCATAGATTGCACCTGGTCATAGATTGCATCCGGCCATAGATTGCACCTGGTTATAGACTTTCAACTTGGATTAATTTGTTGAGACACAGCCCCCGGATTTCGGACCATTGTTGCAACGTTCATGCAATTTTCCTCCATTGTGCTGGACCACCTGTCAGAGATATTGAATAATCATTTCATCAAAGCATTAAATCCAATAGTTTATGCTCCAATATCAGTGCACTGTGAAATGGTCATACCTAAGCCCTGAAGCATTTATACTGTTCACCCCTATCAACCTGTTAACCGCTGCCTCAAGGGAGTAACTGCCTTGAGTAGCCTTTGACGTCCATTCATTTCCATCACAGCCTCAGTTTAGGCTGGACATCCGTGAAAGAACTAAAAAAAACTGCACAGCTAACTGACAGCAGACAGGCCCTCCAGTTTCCAGTTCTCCTGGCTTTGAGCTGCAAAAAAACCATTGCCCTGTTAAACAAACAGAGTTTTTACACTTGAGAACATGTTGACAGTCTCGGCTAGGAAACGCATGCCATATAGGGTAATCTGTGTGTAGTTTGGAGAGCTGTCCATGTTGAATGACAACCTCATATTCCACTGTTCACAACTTAAGTATATATACCAGATTTCTGGCAGAGATCCTCTCTCATACTCCTCTTACTACAGTAAAAGTTAACACTGAAGGGTTATTAACCCTTCGCCTCATTGACCTTTTATGAATGGACTACCTCTAGAACTCAATAGTTGCTCAATGTGATTTCAGAGTGACACTGGATTTTAAGGAATAGAATAAGTTTGTGAGTTTATAAACATATATTGGAACTGGATAAATCAGAACAGAATTAAAGATCTAACCTACCCTCAGACACAACTTGTCTGTCATTGACTGCTTACAGAGAAATTACCAGGATGAAAATGAGGCTCCCTCCACCTTCAAACTACAGTTAAGAATATTTGAATAATTATGATGATACAACTGCCATCTGATAAGGACTATCAGCAGAATATCAGCTAACCTGATATTAGTATGTAACAGGCTATCAGTATCATACAGGCTATTAGTCATGGGTAGACTTGTCACCAGATACACAGGGTCCAGTGTCTCCCCCTGATAGACAAGGCTACTGGGTACAAGGCGTGTTGTCTGTAGGTGCCTTGGCATAAGGACAACACTCTGTTAGTGTTTTTGCATGTATAATAGCTGATGCAGAGGCCTAGATTGAGCTGGGTGGACTGCAGGGGATGTATGTGTGTAGGAGTGGGAGGGAGCCAGGTGGGTGGGGGGTGTAGGGGATAGGTAGTTATCCATGCAGCTGGCTGCCAACCTTTCCTGCATCATTTAGCTGTAGACTACTAGTCTTCCTGCTGCCTACAGCTGGTGACACCTGTAATAAGCTGTACCCTAACAAAGCCACATCAAACATTGAGCATGGAACCATCCTCACCAGGCTATGACAAGTCTAGGGCCTCATTACCTATATCTAAATTCACCTGTTTCTGGCCTTGGTTTTATAAAAAAGTAAGGATATTGCTGATCTGAATGTCACACTCTCCCATTAAATATCTTTAGAATACACATTTTGGAAGCTTATTACAAGAAGGTGAAACGGTAAGGTGGAAGGGTAAGAAGAGCACTATAAGGTCAGTCTTGTTAGTGTGAGCCTAGAGGTTTCCTGTGTATGTAAATCATGTATACCAAACATCCAGAGGATGGAATGCTTGGTTGCAACACCATTATACTATACTTACTTATGAATATGTAATTCTGCTGGCACCAAGTCTATGAAAAGCACGTTTGCATGACAGTGTCCCTGGTCATATAACTACCAGTCTGAGTGGCAGGTTGGCACTTGTATGTGACTGATGCATATACAACTAGAACAATTAGGTGTATTGTTGGTATAGGGTTAAAGTCGAACAAGTAGAAGGAGGAACTGCATGCATAACCTCCAATTTCGGAAGGTTATACCATTGTCAGAATAATGTAGAAGTATTTTATTGTTCTTAAAGAGAATAATTACAATATGAACCTGTATGTAAGACACCCCCCTCAGCCTCTACACTGTGTGCCCCAGGCCAGCTGTCCCATATCTCTGTGAGGTTCCTATCTAAGATGGATATAGAAAAATAAGAGACCTATCTATCTCAATTCAAACTCCATAATTAAAGACATTATCATATGTATTATTTCACATAAACCTTTCTGATATTGATGGCAGTACAAACTATTCACAATTTTCATGATAACATTATAGTCCTGCTCAATATGGTGCACAGTAGCCTATAGACAAAATCCAGCTATCCTATTATAGAGCTCGCACTAGATGCCCTACAGTCCTGATGGGCTGTATTGCATGAAGTTCTGTTGTGATGGGTTAATCATTGGGCGGGCCTGCCTCAGTTAGAAGGGATGGGGGTGGATTAGAAATGCTACCAGACTGCCAGACTACTGTCAGTGCCTGAGTCCCCTATCACGGCATCACCAGCATAGTATCTCCTATAGGCCTACATGTATATAAGGTATTATATCGAATGTGTTATGGGATTTAATCTACCCCTGGGGGCACTACCCTTGCATGTATTGAAGTACTTTCTATTCTCACCATAATCGTTGAGTTACTTATTTGTTCATTCATAACCAAGTTGACCATCATAATATGATATAATAATATCAGCCTTGATGTATAGCAAGGGGCTTGAATCTCATCTATCCAATCAATCTTCATTCAGGGTAATCCCTCAACCAGCCCCTTACCTTTACCCTAGAGTATAATCAGTTACTCACATTTATTCTATATGAAATGCCTCCTTCAGCATCAGGGATCTACAGGGGAAGCCTGCCATCCTATGCTTTTAGTATAATATTTAGGAGATGTGCATTCTCAATGCATGATCAATACACCAAATACAAAGATGGTATATCAGATATCAACCAGAGAGCAGCTCAGGGAACATAACATGATAGTGAGCATAACATGACCAGCTCCTGCTGTGTGGCACCCACTAGGATTTCAGAGTGTCTCATGACAAATTCAATGTGGCCTTTGTGACCCCCTTACTGGACCGACCAGCCCTAAGGCAGTGCCTATTGGTGGGTGTGATCAATTCATGTGGATCTCCCTTGGGGGACGGGGAACTCACTGCACACAGGGAGGATCCATTTCATATGGTCAGCTCAATCTGTTGTGCCTACATCTAGCTGTGTTGTCATGCACAGTGAGTTTATCCACATTATGACCAATATGCTGCCTTCCCTTTTCTTAGGCAGATTAGTATTGATTTCTAAAATGATGCTATTTATAGAGCTGGGTATTGAAAGAAATTGTCATTTTAGCCATACTTATTACAAGCTACATCAATATTCTGGATTTATCTCTCTAAAATGGTGTTAGCAACATTACAAATTAAGTTGGATACTATTTGCCTCATGCTTGCGTTCAACTAGATGTGCTCGTTGTGTTGATATTATGTTGTATATATATATATGAATACTTATTGTCGGTGAAACCAACCAACAGTGCAAGCATTCCGATGATCTCTTTCATAAGATCACTTGATCCAGGCGCTTCTATGACGATAATGTTATTTGGCCTCATCGAGTCTGACTCTGCGTGTCACATGACAGGAAGTGTGGGATGGGAGGGGGCACCTGAGTACTCCCCTTCCTCTCCCATGTCCCATGCCCCATTCCCCACCTCCTGCCTCCATCCTCTCCTCTGACTGTGCATGTGTAGATCAAGATCAACACACTCTGAGGGTTTCTTCTGATCAGGCATAAGAAAGAAGGTCAGGACATTAAATGTGGAAAGAAACAAAAAGCTTACAGTACAAATGCGAGAATAAGACTGTAGTGTTGGGACTATCCACTTGTGCATCGTCCACCTCCAAGCTTTCAGTACATACTTATAATGCAAAGACAGCAAACAAATGGCAGTCCCGAGGGAGGAGTTGAAGAAAGAGTTGCAGGCACTATAATAGGCAAGAACAATTTGGTTCAATGCGTAAATTGCTGAATTCTCTTTAATCTTGCTATCAATGACATCAATAGGCACCGCAAATTCATCTATATAACCAGCATCTCCAATGCCTTCTATCACTGTCAATTGGCAAATCTATTGGATTTGAAAAGGCATTGAACAAACACAATATCAGCATTTCCATCACTTTGCCAATAATGCCTCCAGTAAAGGCGGTTTCACTACTCTATCAAATCAGCAATGAAAATCCATTTGATAATAATCCAGATTCTCAGTTGGAGGAGATATTGCTTCATGATTCCCTAGGGGAATGTTTTTGTAATTGAAGGATCGACTTCAGATGATGATGCAAGGACTGTGATGTAGGATTCTGGGAGTCTAGTACTCAGAATGGATTGTGTTACCAGTATTGAAATGCAACATGCTGCTATTATAGCATTTGTTCCTTCCGCCTAAACCTATATTAGCATATCATCACTTTATGAATACTCTGTATCATGTATTGGGTTAGTCAAGGTGTCTTAAATATATGCAACTATCATCCTCACACCATTGTCTCTTTATGTTGAGCTTTATGTACATAATGTGGCATATGTATCGCTGTTTTCCACGGGCAGATGATTTCTTTGAAGCCAAAAGATATTCTAGGTATATCATATGAATCAGTGTATTTGTATTTTATAAGTACCCCTATATATGAATACTCCTAAATGAATACACAATTATAAAATGTAGGCATAACCTATTGGCCTCTTTAACCACTGGGTCTTTGAATGCCTCTCAGTATTGTATAAGTGCCAGGGCTGAAGCAGTCTTGATGCAGTATAAGAATGAGCACTATAATCTGGTTTTGCATAAGTAAGCTCTGGTCAGAGTAATATATGACTGAGATTAATAAGTACCCGGAAGCTTTACGGACTACTACGGTACATGTCATTGTAGTTGTATAATACAGGGATGTAGCTAAAATGTTTGTACAGCATACCCAGAGACAAATACATTCAGCTCCCAATATATATATAAACACAGAGCAAACTATAATTGCTGATACAGACATTAATCATTAGGACTCCCTATTGATCAGTAGGACATCTCTATGAGTCCACCATGGCCTCTTCTTACCCGGGGCAGGAGGTTACAGCGTTAGTGGCGAATGTCCTGCTGCTGTGTGTGACGGGCTTCATGGGTCTCTAACTGCTCCTTCACTGGGCCGTAGGCAAGGCCTGCTCTCTACTGAGCAGCTCTTATAAGGCCGATGGAGACCCAGTATGGGCATAACCCTTTAAGCACTGCATACTGCTTTAATGCACTCTGCCCGTTGTCATTATGATGCATGCATCCGGTTCTGGACTCACCAGAGCGCATTCGTGCATCATGATGATTCATTGGAGGTGTATCAGCCCTGTAGGATCAGCACTGGTAAGTCATTCACCAGGGCTGCATTTATGCATTATAATGACAACAGCCAGAGTGCATTAAAGCACTATGCCGTCCTTAAAGGGCTAATAAAGTCTGTACTACCCATGCGGGGCTATTGGGGCTTAGGACTCCAGATTGGATACAAGCAGAGTCTGTATGCACTGTCCATCCCTTGATGTACAAGACTGTGCATTAAGGCTATATACATTGTGCTCAATGGTACAGAGGCTTCAGGCACCATTTCCTCGTGATGCGCTTGCATCTATGTCCTTTGAGAACTACTTCGTGAAATGGCATGTATAGGTAGTGGGTATATCTCTGTTATATTCCTATCTGGTTCTTTTTTATTCTACAATGTATACATGTAGTTGCAGGAAATAGCTTGGATATTTCGTGTGTATAATCCTCAGAGCGGTGGCGGGAACCACCGGGTAACATTCAGTACGCGCATGCGCGAGTTGCATATCCGTCTTCTCCGGGGCCATTGTTGTTCTTGGCGTGGAGAGGAGCAGAAGCCAGCGTATAATAAGAGAATATATCATAATTCAAAGCAATTCATATCCATTCAACTGTAGGTAACTACTTCTTTCGTGATGAGTACATGTTGTTCAGAATTGGAGTTTTTTTTGACGAATAAAACAATTTAGTTGAGCACTGTGACAGTCAGTAAATTATTTAATCCGACATTTGAGTTTACTACAGCACCACCACATAATTGTATTTCTCACTATATTACAGTGTGTTCTAGTTCTGATCACTGAAAGATATTCATGCCGATTTCAAAGAAATAAAAAACAATCAGAGACAGGTTCGCCTTAAGTGTTTTAACACCAATCTCCAATCTAACCAAAAAGCCTTCCCGTCTAAAAAAGAACATTGCGCTATAGATATTGAAAAAAACACAAGATTGACAAAACAGTCAGTTTTTACCTTGGAAATTCGTAATATGTGAAAAGGTCAAATCATGCAAAGTAGTTCCTCGCCAGGTGGAGGCACCGTAATGCAGTCAGAGGGTGCCGCAGGGGGTGGCAGTGACGTCACTTCCTGTCACTGCGGCTGTCACTTAGGCTGTCAATGACTCCTTTTATCGGCAATACGACTTAAAAGTGTTGCCATGACAACGACTGCCCGTCGCCTACATGGAGGAAAGGAATTGTTGAATTGTTGAAGCCTGTGATTTGTGAAGCTATATATATATATATTTACACCACAGTTGGTTGCGAGAACAAAAGCAATGGCCTGACTGTATTTTACATACAAAGTCATAGGCGTCCATCGACCACTCTCCTACTGGGAGTGTAAGTCAGATATGATATGCGTGACTAGCTACATAAGTGTTATAAGCCTTGGTAATTTATCCATGGCTGGTGCCTTGGACAATTAACCTGTCCTTGGCTTATAACACTTATAAATACAGCAAGTCACTTTTACCATATCTACTATATAAAGTAACTCTGTGCATTCCTCAGTACCCATGTTCCAATACACATGAGGGCTAGACCCATCTCGTATTGATTATATCTAGTATCTAGAGACATAATTTTCTTTTTAGGATTACCGCTTCAGACAGTTTGGTTTATGAATGTATTGCCATTGGTTAGAAGGGGACTAACAGTGTTCTTTAATGTGTAGAAATGTTCTACAGTAACTGTTGTAAATGCCATTAAATGTTAGTCCACATTGGATACGTTTTAAAACCAATTTTTCTGCATACTTTTTGTAGTGGAGCCCAGGCTATATACAAAGAACGGCTACACTATACATAATAACACATCTATTTCATGGCCGAATAACCACGCTTATTTTTAAATGGTTTGATGAAATATCAAGCCGGGTAGACTACAGCACTGAGCCTCGTATTTCGCAAAAGGTGAATAACCAGCCCCCGTATTTCCTCAAACCTCCGTATTTCCTCAAAACTTCACTTCCGGCCGTGCGTAAGGATCACTCCGCATACTGCGTTCCATACCCTCAGGCAGTCCGAGATAGTATAGTGGTTAGCGCGCTCGCACTCCACCGTGGCGGCCCGGGTTCGATTCCCGGACTATGCACGACATTTTAGGCGACGTTTGGCCGAGCAGACCGGACTCTGCGATCAGCTGATCGTTGACCTATATTTAGATTGAGACGATATCTTTTTTTTTAAATTGACTTCGTTTGGGGGTTAAAATACACAATTTCTAATGGAAACAAAGCCTAAGCACTACAAAACATCCCATATTTACGTGTACAATAGCTGAATTAGGCCCTAGCCCCCCAGAAAATTTGGTTGAGCCTCTCTCAGTTGATAGATGGGCGAAAAATTGAGACGATAAAAATGTGGCCGCCCGGCTTGCGCTTGACAGTGGCAACTTCAACTTCCCCGAAAAATAATATGGTGGTTATTAGGTTTAAAATCGAGTTATATTGAAAGAAACATAGCGCACGGAAGAGAAAAGATCCCATATTTGGACGTACAGTGGGTAAATTAGGCCTTAACCCCCCAGAAAATTTGGTTGAGGGTTATAAACTTGACACATCGGCCAAAAAATTTCCACGATCAACTTGCCAGCGGTTCAGGCCACTGGTCTTGAACTTAAACTTGACCTAGATTTTTCGGGCGACGATATATTTTTCGGCGATAAAGGACGATGCATACATTTATCGTGTTGTTTTTTAGAGAAATTTATACAATAAAATGCAAAATGAGGCCTAATTTGTACAAATAAAGAGGATATAGGCGATCGAAGGGGGGGGGCTATTTTTTGGCGGAGGCGCACAGACCGGAAGTGTGTATCGAGCAAGGTGTCATGGCGGCCTCGAGATGTGTTTGGAGACGATTCAGGTTAATAAAATGTCTTTTTCTCCTTTAATACTTGACATCTGCATTTAAAAATAAACACAGGATCAGTTTAAGTTTTGTATTTCCCCTCCAGATTGAAATCTCAAGGCCCCGTATTTCGTTTCAACCCTTATAAAGGGTTTCAACGAAATACGGGGCCTTTCGATTTCAATCTGTCGGGGAAATACAAAACTTAAACAGATCCTGTATACAGCTTCCAGTATTCCTGAAGTACTGAGTAACCTCTATGGAGTAATAATAGAGCTGCCAATGATGGGTCATTATTCTTAGCTTGGCACCACACGGGGACCCTTCATATATGATGCAGAAGACAGTGCACGGTTATGTCACCCCGAACTGCTTATCCCTTTAAGGGCCGCAAAGAGCTTTAGTGCACTATGCTCTTTGTCGCCATGATGCATGAATGCAACCCTGGTAGATCTAACCCGCCAGGGCTGCATTCAGGTATCATGCCAACCCTATGTGCTTGATACACCCTTGAACGGTTGGCATGAATATTGAATGCAGCCCTAGTAAGTGGCTCGCCAGTGTTGCATTCATGCATCATGTCGACATCAGGCATAATGCATTAACGCACTATGTGGCTCTCAGAGGGTTTATAGTTCATAGTACATGGCAGAGTGGGAGATCCAGTATTGGCGCAATAATGTAGTTTAGCTGTAAGTTAGATAATGCCCCTCCCACGCCGATGATCTCTTACAGTTACAGTGTGCTATGCAATTGGCTCATCCAAGGACTACACACATAATAGGTTAGAATAATCAAATTGACTATGAATCCGATGGGACCTGTAGTTCAGTATTGAAGTTTGAAGTGTGCTCCTCAGCTCCCAGGCCCTTTAATTTGATGAACAGATCCAGGAAATCAATCAGAAATAGGAGGGGAGGGGGTAATGCTGTAGTATAGGGCCTGAAGCTGAATACGGCGGCCCGCACTGATTTAACCTAGGCTGATAGGCTGAGTACATGCTTGTCCCTGGAAGTGGTGGATACCAAGGGACAAGGTTCCAGTCTGTCTGCAGCTTATCAGTGATTGTAACCATGCCCAGCGGCATGGCGGACACACAGGGTATGACTCTACAGACCTATAGCAGGTACAACTTACAGTTGGTGGCGCCCCCTGGGTTAGTTCCCCACCTCCTCCCCAGGTGGTGGCACTGTGAGCTGAGTGGCTCAGGAGGCTGAGCAGCTCTAACGGTAAATCTCAGCCAAGTCAAGGGGGAAATCATTCTGAAATATTGTCTGTGTTCCTGTCAAACTTCTCCAACAGCCTCTCTCATAACCCCCACCCCTATTCAATTCAAGCCTCTTCAAGCTGCTTACTTTGAATCCGTGATGATAGGAATGAGGTGCCTCACAACATGATAATTCAACAATAGTAGCAAATTTCATGGTAGCCATTTAAAGACTGCATAATGGCTTTAATGCATTATACCCTTTCTCAAAATGATGCATGAATACAGAACTGACTCACCAGAGATGCAGTCGTGCTGACCCATGCATGATGCTTAAATGCAGGACCGGCGAGTTACCCCCCCCCCCGGGGCTGCATTTATACATCATATTGATGAAGGGTATACTACATTAATGATATAAGTGGCCTTTCAAGTGTTGACCTAACTATCGCCCTCGACATGTGCATACATCTATCAATGAAAGTAATCACCTCTGTTATACGGTTGCCCCTATCCATTTAGCGGAAAGTGAAAGGGAAGCTTCAAAAATAATGCAATGAATTACGAAGGAGGAGAAACTGAGGTTGTACCTATAGAAAGAAAAAAATCGATACTGCAAAAACAATCTGAATATCTGTATCCTTCCCAGAACCGGCCTTTCCCCTGGAGGATATTTTTCCTATTGCTACCTCCCCTCAGCTCCGGGTTGAATCTGCTGACCACGGCAATCACGCCTACCCTGCCTCACCTCTCCAATTGTAAGTTGGCAGATGGATGGTCCTCCAGGGTTCTAACTTCACTCATAAAGGCCCATATACAACATGCACTGAATGCCTTAATGCCCGGAGGAGGGGAGGAGATATTGGTAATGGGGCAATAGAGGCTAAGATATGAGTGCAGTTCTAAGAAAAGGGATGGATAGTGTTTTTCCGTGTGAGAGATGATTTTCACATTACGTCGCCGCTGGAAACCTTGTTGGATCATTTATAAGCCAACTAGGCCCTACCAACACTAGAAAGTCTAGTCTGGGCAGAGGGGTACCTATAACATAGACTATAGTATATGGTATACAAGCTTATATACTATATCGCTTCTAGGAAGGATGGCATAATATAAAATAATAGACAAACCACGCCCCGTCCTATATAACAAAATGCATCAAAGAATTACCGCCTTGTATATAGAATTTAGCTGTTTAGTCACTTGAACAAACAGATATGGCATGGTAATGTAGGGGTCCTTGATGGGGGTTACCATGTCCCCTTTCTGTTTTAGGAAATACTTATGTCGCCATGTCGCTTTCAAGAAATGCCCATATCACCTCATCGATTTTAAGAAATGCCCCTAACTATCTATTTATTCTTCTGTCCCATGTCACTAAGCCCCGAAATGCCCATGCCGCCCCGTTGAGTTTAAAGTGGCATTCTCGCCGAGTGTATCCCACTCACAATTCTAGGACTGTTCTAGTCTACTATGTGGTAAGTGCGAGTGGTGAGGATGCCCCTTTAAGGGTCTAGGGTCATAATATAAACAAAACAGATGCAAACACAACGATTTACTTCGGTCGATCTGACCGCGTAAGAATCAATTACTTTATCGTAATAGCATCTAAACGTTTTCACCGAACGCTACTTTACAGTTCATCGACCAATGCATGTCATGCTATTTATAATAATCAGTAGAATTTTACAAAAGCAGACGAAAAGGTTTTCAGATGGCTTTAGTAAGAAAGGAAATTACATGGAAGCTGGCATCGTAGGAAGCAGAACTGTGGCGCCCCCTGGAGTCTTCTCTAGAACTATAGAGCAGACGACATTCTAAAGCCAACATTTCAGGACTGTCCCACTTTTATGCAATGCTTCCGTTACTATAGAGAATTAGGCATTTTCCCGGGATGTATTACACTGAAACAATAATCATTAACAATCTATCCATGAGAATATCCATAGGGTTAACACACTTATTATGTTTCTGTGGAATAATCATACAATACTAACATGTATTACGTGGTGTGTCTTGCTGTAAATGCCTCACCAATATGGTCGTGTTAAACCGGCATGGTCACCAAGATAATACAAGTCATTTATCATGTACTGTTCGACTAAAGGGAGAAACGTGAATGGTAGGAGTGAAGCTTTACAAGGGGAGATCTTACATGTTAATGGACGGATTACAAAAATGTCAGTGCAAGAATGTTTGCCTTTGACTAAATTAAAGATGCTTAAAGGGGTTCTTTTAAGGATCTTTAAATTGCTTAAATGCAAGTATTCATGCAGTGTGTCCGGATACTTTGATCTTAATTAATCATAGAGACCTATGGGGCGGTTGCTGCACCCACTTGTAGTGTTTGTGATATTACACGCACAGTGTCCCAGTATTGCGGTAAAAAACAAATTAGCTGTTTGGAGGCAAGTCCTTTAAATCGTTGTTACTTCTTTTTATGAGAGGCCATGGGGAAATTAACTTGGAATCAGGAGGGTATTGTTTTACATCAGCAGAAAAAAGGCTGCTACAAATGGCTATCGGAGATTAGCCAGACTGGTTGCAGCCTAATGATGTTTGCTGGCAGAGAACGGTCTATGCATACCTAAATAGTCTACACAGGGCACTGCCCACATATAGGATATAGGGTGTGTACACTATGGATAAGGGTGTAGAGTGCCATATGTTAGCATTGCATTTGATGTTAGTTTTATCATAGACATACACAATAGTAGTAAAGGTCATGTCTATGCTTTTAGCTTATTTATCATAAAAGTGGTTACACATGACTGTAATGTGACTTTTTCATATTGGACGATTTGCCAAAATGTCTACAATGATACTATCACACATAGTTATCATATTACCTACACAAATCCTCCCTATTAGGTTTTATTGCAATACATAATTTTATACATCCCTGAAGGAATTGCATTTATGCAGCCCGGACGAGGGCCAGGGCTGCATCCATGCATCATGCCCACTGTTCAGGAGTACATCAACCCCATAGGATGCATAATGAGTAAACTGGTCAGGGATACATTCAGGCATCATGAAGATAAAGGACACAGTGCATTAAAGCACTATGCGGCCCTTAGAGGGTTAACACATCGTACCACGTCCATGGGTGGCGCTTGTGAGGCGCCATGTTAGAGGTATCAGTACTGAGGCGCCACCTGAGGAGGAACACACCACCTCATCCCTCACCACCCAGCCCGGACACTGGAGGCGGGACGGAGTCTGCACCCTACTGGAGGAGTAGAACACAGGGGTCCTCCTGGAAGTGCCGGGAACACCCTGGAACAGGAGGCTTTGGTACCGGTCTCTGGTAGTGCTGGTGTATGGGGGACACACTGGTCCTGGAGTGGTATTAACATAGGACTTCCTCCAGGGTGTCGAGGTCCCAGCCTGCATGGAGGAGCAGTTAGAAGGAGGTTGTCATCTTCCTCCAGCACTGACTACTTAACTGTGGTGTTGATACCCCAGTGATTTATTATCAGGGTTCGGAATGTTTGCCATAACCACAGGTGGCTCACCGCTTCTGCCTTTTTCGATATAGTTGTACATTGTCATTAAGGGAGTCCTCCATGCCCTGGAGTTGGGGATCCTCCCACACTTGTTGTCGGTGCTGCTTCTCCTCCAGCCGCCACTACCAGCAGTCCTTAAGCTGTGGTACGGACACCCCCACACATGGAGGACCCTGGAGGAGGTTTGCCAGGACCTTGTTTATTGACAATACTGTAGCTATTGACGTCTCTACCCCTATACATGTATGTATAGGCCTACATGGATACGCTCCAACAACCCCTACCCCTATCACACCCTGTGACGGCTTTACTCCAGTGGGTGGGATCTAGTTGTAGCATACCTAGCTCATACTGTCCCACACCGGAGTGTACTACTACACGTGAAGTGCTGACAATTCAACCCCAAGGATATACTATACCACATACCTATCTCCCTCTTTCCTTTCCTGTTTGGTCCTGATACTACTAGGTAAGTCATGATTGCTTTCTGTAATTGTAGTAAACAGTGGTAAAGAGTTAATCCCTAACGTGAGTAGGGGTGACGTTTTATTAACGCCACTATCTAAAAGAGAAGATTTCATACCCACGTCTACCTATGTATTCTTCCCAGTGAGGAATTGAAATGAGATTCCTAAGCATTGGAAATGAAATGTATTAAATGCGCCTTGCAAGTTGCATGACATCATAGCAGTATACGTACCACAGAATACAATGTCAGCAAGCGTACATATAGGTGATACAAAGATACAAATATGCCTCTACAAGACAGAGGGTTCAATGTATTTGGAACACAATCCACCCACATCTGGAGCACCTATATATGATTATGTGGCTTATGGTGGTTTCGGAAGTCTGGCTGGATGACTGGTGGTGTATGGGAACGTGTGTTGGGAGGAGAGGGACCTTTCATAAATGTCCACTGGAGCATGCACGTGTTTATTTATGTGAATAAGGTGTGACGCAATGATGACTATCCAGGCCACTTTTCAACTGCTAACCCTTTAAGGACGGCATGATGCCTTAATGCCTCCTTTGCCGTCATGATGCAACAATGCAGCGTTGGTGAGTAACTCGCCGGCGCTGCGTTCATGTTTACCCTTTGGGACCATATCAACCCCGTTTGGTGAGCATGGTGCATGCAGCAGTGGCGAGTTACTCGCCTATGCTGCCTTCAAGCACCATACACACTGCAAGATATTGCCCTTAGTGGGTAAAGCCAACTTAGACAACCAAACAGAGGTGTTCCAGATTGAGGTCTAGAAAAAGTGTGATTGAATACACATGCTGGTTTGTCACAACGTGTGAAGGGTATATTCAGTGGTGAAGGGGATGAAGTATGCTCTTGTAATGAAGTATATCATTACATATGAGACACATTCTCATTCATAGAATACTTTAAAATAAACAACATAGCTATGTCAGAGTGAGATGAAAGTGAGCAGACTATTGTTGGTGCTGGCAGACATCCCAGACACCTCTGTGGGTGCAGAATAGTGGATAAATCAGGACAACATGCCACATGAGGTGTAGCTCTACTGGGCATTATACTACACTATTAACTCCATCCCCCTATGATTACAAAGTGTCCCATACCACTGGAGTACCCCTGTCCTTTATCAGCAGACTCCACTGTTGACTCTTGGTGGACCCCAGTCTCCACAGCACGCCATACAACCCTCCTGGCCTTTACAGACTCGCTGTGCGTCCCTCCCCTCCCTATGCCCCCAGTACCTATACACATATGGCATTAATTCATACCCTTATTTATATATGGTCTTACTTTCTCTTTTATTTCTTTTTTTCCTTATGGTTTGGTTATTGCCCTCTTGCCAAACACACATATGAAAGGCTTACGCTAGACTGAAAGGTCATACGTGCTATATTGTGACGTGACATCATAAGATCACAGGGGATTTCACCACAGGGTATTTAGGTTAGAAAAACCTGCAGGACCATATTCACATACCATAACCGTCAGTTCAGAAATAACTTGGTTTGCCAATTATACCATCCCCGTTGTAAATAGCTAGAGAATGATATATTTCGGAATGATTATTTCCCGTTTCACCCAACTCTTGTAAAAGCCTTGAAGTTTGACAGAAGATATCGATAACCTTAATGGTTGTACATGTACCTTAAAGTCTAAATTAGGAAAGTTCAACTCCGAGCTCCGTTAAATGCCAGTGTAGTGCGAACAGTTTAAATGGCGGCCAATGACAATTCACCTGGTAGTTGCGATATAATATCCCATGATACTGTGGGGTTTAATACTGTGGGATTTAAGGTTTCTCAATATCCATCCAAATGTGTGACATTTATCCATTGTTTGTGGCATTCATTAGGGTTTGGTA